>JADLSH010000371.1:4200000-4617500 GCA_016169945.1 Trachythela sp. YZ-2020 | reverse complement strand
CGTTCAACTGCTGGAGAATATTTTGATCCAGCTTATGATTGTTCAGATGTCGTAGACAGGGTACCAGCTGCAAAAGATGGAGTTTACTGGATAAAAAATGAAGCTGTTAATAACGTTGTTAAGGTAGGCTTCTATATTTAGGTACATTACCATTGAGTGACTTTGAATTTGTTATGATAATGTCATATAAAACCTTTACTGAAAAATCTACAAGGTTCTACGTCTTACTCGGGGGAAATATTGAAAACCTTCTTTTCATCTCACTATATTTATGTGCTGAGGTATGCACGCTATTCAGTATAAATGTACTTTTATAAAGGCACAAATGCTTCACGATTTGAACATGGAATGCTGCTGCATGCATCCTGGCCCATCCAGTGCATAGTTCAGTCTTTGATCCAACCTGCAGGCTTGATGTTTCGGAGTGAAGTGAGTGAAGGCTGCATGCAGATATAAAGCGAGCGGAATTTAGACGGCAGCAAATTGTTCTGGTCTGTCCAAATTAACTATGGTCTGTCGAAGATACAGAAATTTATGCTTTATGAACCATTTCTAAAATTTGGGGGGCGTACCCATTATCCGAACATAGCCTCGACTTAATTTTTACACAAACACGAACTTAAAAAGGAAATTAGACTGAAGGAATTACTGTAAGTCGAGGTCATGAGTGCACATTGACATGCTCCAATAGTTATCGTGCACATTATATATAATACACGTGCAGACATTCTTGTTTTACTACTTCGTAAGGTATGGTGTGACGTCATAACAAATGGAGGAGGATACTTGTTGGTTGCAAAGAAAGACGATCCTGTTACTTGGACAGTTCCATCTTCCAATGAAACTGTTCATCCATATGGAGAGCCTCATTGGACCAGTATTTTTGGAGAGATGAAAATGCTAGATATACGTTTTCAATTTTCTACCACATCAGAATTTGAGGATACTAAAGCTGACTGGTAAGGAAATATTATAAATATACGCAAAGATCGTTCTTTTGCACAATTTAGTTGAAATCATGTCTATATACCCTATATAACTTTCTAACTAAACTTATATAATAATCACCTATTAGGAAATCTTTGCCGTTAAATTGTCAATAAAACTATTTTTTCAAATTTAGGAATTTTAGATTGGCAAATAAACGCCCATTTGGTAAACTGTTGGTGCGCAATTACGGTGGTTGTACTGAACATAATCCTGGCATTGGTGATATTTCATATGTAAAAGATCTTTTGCTTGGAAAAATCGTTAACACTCATTTTCGATGTTCTTTGTTCAGTGCACATTTGTCAAAAGAGATTGGATGGGTGAGCATAAATATAAGTTCAAAATTATGATATGCATGTAAAGTGGATAAAGCTTCCTGCAATTCCTGTAAGACAGTTGAAGAGAGTTGACCTGAGATCAGGAGAGTTACGTCGACTGCAACTTATTATATAATAAAATTATTTTCTGTAAATATTTTCCCTTGTTAACTTTCTTAAAGGGAATGATGAACCGATGTCTAAAAATGGCATGTCCGAATGGTTTTGCTATCATTCAAGGATATAGAAGTTCAGTGAAAATAAGGCTCGATGACCATGGTTCATTCAGGTAAATACATCAGAGGTCTTAGTTCATTTTTATGCCCGTCGGTAGAAGACCTGGTAAAACCAACCTCGGTCTGGTGATATTTTTGGCCATCCTAGCAGAAAACCTGGTGAAAATGTTGGGTCACAATTGAAGTTGGTACTCCTAAATGGGATTGAAAGTCCACAAATAACCGACTATGCCGGTTATATGTTACATCAATAGATATAATTTTAATGCAGTAGGTTTGTTATATAAAGCTACCTTATGCTCTTTACCATATCAGTGAATTACAAGTGTAGTTAAAACTGTAATAACGATCTAGGGAACTTGTGAGATAGCCTACTAGAGCGCACAGAATAATTTAACAACAAAAGTTATTATTTAGTTATAGTGCCTATAAAAATGCGACAAGTTCAGGAATTCTGCACAGTTCTACATCGTCTATGGGCTGTTCAGATGGCAAGGTTAGTGTGTTAGAAATTTTAGTTTTCAACTGGGTAGTACCAATAGCAGATATGGCTAGCATGCTGCCCTGCATGAGTTAAGCCTGCAACTGAAGATTGAGGATAGGTATTGTTACTAGATCGATAACTACCGGTGCACCAATATGGGAATCAAATTAAATATCAATGAAAGCAGATTCACTTGTACTGTATAGTGAGTTATAATTTAAGTGTATTTGACCTGTTTATGTCTTACTCATAATAGGGCAAAAATGGTTCCTAGAAGGGAAAATTTGCGAATTGTGCTAGGCCTTCTCGCTTCCAGCCCTCTCCAGGCTTCTCACTCCAGCACACCAAGCATTGCGGAAGTGAAAGGCCATGAACTAGACTACCGTGCTCTCACTGCTCTAACTTAATATGCTTGAAAACTCATTAAGTAGAGCTGTGGCGTTTTCTCTCCTATGCTTCGAGGCTTTTTCTCCGGGCACTTCTTTGCATGGTTAGGTGTTAATAATTTGTGCCTTAATACAATTTCCTGTTTGCAGTTACACAAAATATACGCTTAAGCAAAATACAAAACATGTGATTATAAAGAACATGAGTTTGAATTACTTTGCATTAATTAAGAACTGTCAGCGGAGTCTTAAAAGTGACGTCAACCCTGTAAAACAGATTCCTAGGCCTCTCTAATACAGACTATCTATTATCTAAAAGTGCGCTTCTTTTACAACTGTACAAAAGTAGCCTTGCTTACGTAATTATATATTTCTACAGTGCTGTGCATGCTATGGACCAAGAGGAGGGACGAAAAATTACTGTCTGAAGAATTGCACTGCAATAAATGGAGGAACAGTCACGAAAAATGCTCATACCTGGATTTGGATTCGTTCATCAGTTCCAAAACGTGCTTGGAGAAAATGTATTGAATACGTGAAGAAAGACTCCAATGGACGAAAACAAAAATACAGAATAAGCGAAGAAACAGGAATCGAAGAAAAGGTGCTTGATATATATAGTTCTGGATTATGATAACTTAGAAGACCGTCATTTGCATCTATAAGGATGAGTATTTTGAAGGTTTAAATTTACTCCAAATAGCGTGAAACAAGTTGGCTGATTAGGTCTGTCATTTATATTAAACCGAGATTTAATACAGAATCTCAGCGTTGTAAATATGTAATAATTTGGTTTGCTATACACCGTTTGTTTCAATTACCCAATAGGGAAGTTGTGCTTATTCTGAAGAAGTAAGAAAAAGTGGATCGGTAAGACAGAAATTATTTGTATAAGTGCTGCACTCATCCAACTTAATCTCTTCTACCATTTTTATGGCATACTTTACAGTGTGCAGCCGTTCTACTGCACCACATTGTTTAAACTGAGCCCTACTATACAAAAAGAGTTTGTATATGTATCATTCCTCTCTGTTGTAATAAAGGTCTTAGTGGCTCCAAATGAAAAGGCTGTGAAGAAGATTCCTTCTGCAGTTCCTGGTCTCCTGCTTTATCGTTCAAAGGATAAAAAGTTGTTCATACAAGGAGAGAAACAATGGAATGAGATTGCAATGGAAAAAGAAGTATGTACTTGATACTTGTAACATGATTAATGCAGATGTTTAGGATTATACACGTTTAGGATTTTACTCGAAAATTATTTCTATATAATAGCAGCTGCAGATTGATATATATTACATATATATATATTATATATATATATACAACCGCGCGAGAGGTCTTTATCTGATTTAAAACATCGAGGCGCAGCCGAGTGTTTTTTTAGATCTGATAAAGGCCGAACTGCAAGGTTTGTATATGACTTCTAAAATGACTCGTTTTGTATACGCTCACTGGCGTTGGAATTTTGAAGATTGATGTTATCTACGCTGTAAAAATTGAAGGAGAAAATTTGAGCAAGTCTATATCAAATATATAGATCCGCTACGGGTCATGAGTTTCCTTTGTATTTTGCTTATGAATAATTAATGAGAAATATAATTTTAGAAATATATATATATATATATACGTGTAGGTTTAGGTCTACGAAACGCAGAGAGTGCTCGACAACATATAGTTAGAGCAAATTATAGATTTTCGCTTACCTCAAAACTGGTCTGCAACAGGCTGTTTCATATATATATATATATATATGCCGGGTGGGGCAAAAAAAAGTACGACTGTTTGATTTAGTATTAAACTAATTTGATAACCGTTACCATTTTATCGTAAGTATTATTTAAATGAAGTGAAGTTGAAGTTAGAAATGTTTCTTGAATAGATATGCTCTTTTATTCTAACATTTGGCCTTCTAACTTCAACTTCACTTCATTGAAACGAATACTTGCGTAAAATACTAATGGTTATCAAATTATTTAATAGGCCATTTTTAGCTAATTCTCGACACTTCCAAAAATGTTTACTCAAGTTTTAACGCAGCTATCTCGGTCAATATTGCATGAAAATGCACATGGCACATATCAAAATTTAAGTCAGACATGGCTGAATGCGAAGCAACTTGTTTAAGTGTAATAGCTCTTTTAGTTTTTAAGTTATACTAAATCAAACAGTCGTAAACCTACACGTATATATATATACGTCAATGTAGGTTTAGGTCTACGAAACGCAAAGAGTGCTCGACAACATATAGTTAGAGCAAATTATATAGTTTCGCTTACCTCAAAACTTGTCTGCAACAAGCTGTTTCATCTGTAAAAGAATCATCAGGCAGTTCTTTTACAGATGAAACAGCCTATTGCAGACCAGTATATATATATATAGCCTATTGCAGACCATATAGCTTTATATATCTAAAGCTCACATCCCTTGTGGTCGCTTGATCACTCTGGCTCCATGAGACTTTGCGCATGTCTAGATGCGTTGATGTCACCGTGTTGTACCACATGCGCTTGGTGAGAGTAAGCTCATGTGTATAAATACGGTTGACATCTCGTGTATAGACGTGTACCAAACTGCACTGACGAGGCGTTGGACGCCGAAACATGCATGTCTGCAGATTGTACTATATATATATATATATATATATATATATATATATAGTCAAATCTGCAGACATGCATGTTTCGCCGTTCAACGGCTCGTCAGTGCAGCTTGTAACGCAGTCTAGATGCGAGTGACTTCGTATTTATACACCATACTCTTGCCCTCACCAAGCGCATGTGGTACAATACTCAGACACATGCGCATCCAGACATGCGTGAAGTGTATATATATATAAAATATTTAATAAATCAAAATTATACAAACATTTGTTAACTACTTAAAGTTTCATGCCTGGTCAAGGCAATCATCAGGTTAACATATATATATATATATAGCCTACTGCAGTCACAGACTCACAGTGCGGTAATTTGACGTTAGTTCGTTCTCGACAACCAGGTTTAATATCAGACATATGTTTGTTTGTTCTTTGCGACTTTAGATCACCACTGATTAATTAAGAGTGCTAGACTGTTGTGTGTTGAAACGTTGGGCTGTGAATGTAATTCGCCGTAATAAAAAAGATGGCGCCGCGCGTTGGATTATGGGTAGATCGACATGTTTCAGATATTCTGTGATTTTACGAGTGAGTTAAGTTTTCACAAAATACTTTGATAAAAACACACCGAAAGCAAAACTAATGGTAAATTATGAAGGCACGATATCTTAGCTGTCTTCTGACAACTTCTTGTGTGCTATAATGCTTGAAAACAACTAAAAGTAGCCAAAGTTTTCTAACTAAAACATCAAAAAATAACACGCATGCATTAACACTTTTGCTTAAAACATAAAAACTATTGCGAATTGCAAAAAAAAACGTAACACAAACAAAGAACAATAGCTTTGCTATACTTTCAAGTACATTTTGGATGAAATTTAGATCAAATCGTTGAATAAATACTGTAAATTTTCGCTGTGCTTTACATCTGCGATTTCAGACTTGCTATTCGGAACTTTGCATTTCTTTTACTTTGAATTGGTAATGAATCCGAAAGAAATCCGAATATACACGAAGACATTCCGAATAACGGGCCAGGAATCGCGGATGTAAATAGCGAAAATTTTTGACAAACAAAGTATTTATTGTCAAAAAGTATTTCTGTCCAAAAAACATCTTGAAAGTATAGTAAAACTATTGTTCTTTCTTTGTGTTGAGTTTTTCTGTGTAATTCGTAAAAGCTTTCACTGTTTTAAGCGAAAGTTTGATTCATGCGTGTTACTAGCTGTTGCCTAAAGTTAGGAAACTTTTCGTTATTTTAGTTATTTCTTAAACGTTTTAACACACACAAGTATGTTAAACCATAGCAAAGCTATTGTTCTTTGTTTGTGTTACGTTTTTTTGTGCAATTCATGATAATAGTTTTCATGTTTTAAGCAAAAGTGTTAATGCATGCGTGTTATTTTTTGATATTTTAGTTGGAAAACTTTGGATATTTTTAGTTGTTTTTAAACATAAAAGCACACAAGTTGTCAGAAGACAGCTAAGATATCGTGCCTTCATCATTTATCATTATAATATTTTGTGAAAACTTAACTCACTCGTAAAATCACAGAATATCTGAAACATGTCGATCTACCCATAATCCAACGCGCGGCGCCATCTTTTTTATTACGGCGAATTGGACCGGGGCACAGAGTAGAAACTATACAGAGGTGGAACTGTGTATCAAATCCTAATGTTTTGAGCGTAACCGATGCTTAGCCAGTGCGCAAAGGAGAGGCCCTCACCCCCCCTCACCCCCCGAAAACATTCAAAATAGCGGGCATTTTTAGACGTAAAAATACCGCAAAAATTCGAGTTAACTATTTAATGTTGTTAATCACAACTTCAGTCAAGGCAAACCGTTATAAAGAAAATAAGTGTTTCTTATGCCGGTTATTTTTCGAAAATATCGGCCGCCATCTTGTTCAGGGGGGGGGTGAATGCCCCTCGTTACCGCACTGGCTAAGGAACATGGCGGGCGGCCGACAATTTAAGAAAATAAAGAAAAAAGCAAATTCCGAAGATAACGTCATTTTGAAATTCAAAATATGAATAAAACAAGATGAGTTTGAGAGATTGTAAATTTTCGACTCTATATTAAAGTCATCATCAGACAGAATAGCGGCAGGTTACACTTTTTAGGCTGAGTTCCACCTCTGTATAGTTTCTACTCTGTGACCGGGGGTTGAATTCATTTACTTAAACCAGAGTAGCGATAGAAAATAGGTCTAGCACAGTTCTGTACATATATTATCCTCTAGTATACCCTATTGTTTCGTCTTAATGTATATCGTTTTGAAAGTATCGACTTGTGTAGGCACATCATCTATCTCTATTTTATAGATTAAAAGTGAAAAGCAAGTTGTTGACAAAACGTTTGAAGAAAAACTAAAGAATACACAACAGGAGTTGGAAAATCAGAAGCAAATGTTTGAACAAAAATTAAATTATACACAACAAGCATTGGAAAATCAGAAGCAAATGTTTGAACAAAAATTAAATATTACACAACAAGCATTGGAAAATCAGAAGCAAATGTTTGAACAAAAATTAAATATTACACAGAAAGAATTGGAATATCAGAAGCAAAGCTTTGAACAAAAATTAAATATTACACAACAAGAGTTGGAAAATCAGATCTCGGTGCTGAATGCTAAATTTTCTATACATGTACATCATTCTAATGGTGAGTTTATATATATTATTATGAAGAAATTGTATCATAAAGATCATATGGTGCTGATTTCCTCTAATAAATCACCACCCCTTACACATCGATCCAAGAGGCAAGAGTTTTTGCATAGGCGTACGGGGACACTACTTTACCCGCCGAAGACAGAAATTGCCCGACATTATGAAATGTCTAACAAATATATCTTAGAAGGAACAACACGCTCTTTATAGTTGTATTTCATAGGATCTACCACTGCCTTTTTTAAGGAATTTTCACTGGGGGGACAAAACTTTAAGGTGTTAAAAACAAAAACATAGTTTTCTTGACAGGAAAAATGCGCGCCGTTCAGGTTTGCGTAAAGAAGCGAGGTGGAAGGGAAGTTATAACTTTAGGTAATAACTGTAATTAACTTTTTATAACTACTGGGTGGGTTGATTTAGCATAACTTAAAACCTAAAATAGCTATTAGTTTCTTTGCATTCAGTAATGTCTAACTTAAATTTTGATATACGCCTTGTGCATTTTCATGCAATATTGACTGAGATATTCGCTGTGTTTATACTTGAGTAAACATTGTTGTGTCGAGAATTAGCTAAAAATGGCCTATTATGTAAATTTGATAACCGTTCAATGAAGTGAAGTTGAAGTTAGAAACGTTTCTTGAATAGATATGCTCTGTTATTTTTGTTTTACGATCCTTGGGACTCATGATTATTAACTTATAAAGCTATTTTGATTAAAAGTTTTCTTCTAAATATTCCATGAAGCAGTCCCTGCCCTGGGCAATCAAACTCTAATGTGCCAAGAAAGAAACGTCGCGTCGCGTGTTGCTTGATAAATATGCATCGTTTAACGAAAGACCAAAGAGTTTGGATTTGTTTAGAATCAATATGCAAGGGTAAATAATACTCGAGAGGTTATACGGCAATGGGCTGGTCGCTAGGGTAACCTTCCTGACCAGAATGAACGAACAAATTTGTTTAAATAGGCCCATTTTAGCTCATTCTCGACATCTCCAGAAATGTCTACTCAAGTTTAAATGCAGCTATCTCGGTCAATATTGCATGAAAATGCACTAGGCGACGTAGCGTATATCAACATTTAAGTTAGACGTTAAGCCCGACTCTCGAGTAGAAATTGCCCGATTTACCATTTCTGTCGCCTCCCAGCACCCCACCATCCACCCGCCCCGCCTCGTACGCCTATGAGTATTTGTGTCTGTCATTCCAAAAGCTTTTACATATCTTTTAAATAAAAGGGACCTCCGAATGTGTGGGGCGGAGGTGACATGGAGACCCCTTGCCTTGGCCCCATGAGCTTAGCCAGAGGCCCGTCCACTCGTCTTGTGGCCGGGCAACCAATGTTAAAACATAAAAGCAAAGCTCCAGTATTCCGTTTGTGGTAGTTTAGTACAACCGTAGAAGCTTAAATTTTGCTATAACATATCGACATTCAACACGGGTAGATTGCTAATCCTCACTAGGTCCCAACAGGATATGAAAGAAATCACGTCGATGTGAACTAAATAGTAATGGTCCACTTCTTCTACATCATTGCATAAATGTCACTGAAGGATGAATTGCTCGAAAAGTGTTACAATATACGTACACCGTTTCGATACTTACTTCACAAATCTCTCTTTGGCCTGGGAGCCTCATTCTCATTCGTCTTGATTCATGAGAGCGAGGCTCCCAGGCCAAGGAAGTATTCGTGACATAATTATCGAAAGGGTGTATTTATCCGTCAGTGCACATGAGAAAACCCAATCTATCCGCAGTAACTTGTAACATCATTGTTTTGTTTATCGACTTTAGGCAGCTGTCGTGCTCTTAAGGATCAACAGTCTAGCTTATCAAATAACGTTTACACGGTTGGCTCTTTTCAGGTAAAACATAATAGATACACCATATGTCTACAATATAGCTGGCACATTCTAGAGTACATTCAGTCAAATCGTATGAACAAGCCGAACGATTCGTTTTCCAGTTCACCCTATGCTTAAGTCAAGAAGCAACTCTTTTCTACGTCGCGTATTTGCGATGATAAGCGTTCAAAACCTAAAATATTTTTGACGTGAACTAAAAACACCCTTTTCTCTTTGGCGTACTATCTAAAATTTCTTTATGTTAACATTATTTTATAGATTATGACAGACAACCTCGTTCCCAGGGCATTTCCCTAATATTGGGGACGACGGATTAAGGAAATGCTCTGGGAACGAGGTTGGTGTTCAGACACTCGCTGATCTGCCTTGAAAAGTTGTGTGTCCTCTAAAATGTATATATTACATTGTTATTGTTAAGTATTCAGGTCACAGAGTTTTATGGAGCGGGACGGTAAGAAAAAAATCGATTGACTATTGTTTACATGTTTATTTTGTACTACAATTTTTCTTAAGGCTTATTGTGACATGAGCAATGGCGGATGGACCCTAATAGCAAGATTTTCAAATGCTGACTCTAAGAACTGGATATCAAATGGAAATTTTTGGTATGACAGAATATCATCCTTTGACCACACCACACACCCAGCTGACAACAGGGACATGATTTCTGAAGCATTCTGGAAAGTGAAAGGAAATAAATTCAAGATTACACGAAGTGATGACTCCAGTCATACAGCTCTACTACAGACCACTTCCAATTGTCTTCAAGGCAAGACATTCAGATCTAAAATCACAAGTTATGGAGACTTTCGTAATCGTGCAGTTTGGGCAAATGATCAGTGTCGTGGAAGTTGTCCAGTTAGTTACGGCGGTCAGTACAAAACTACGGCAGGTTTTGAAATGCACAGTTGTAGCAGCAACATTCAGAGCAGTAACTACATTGGGTTTTGGTGTGATTGGAGTACTGGTGATGGTGCAGTGATGATGATTGGTGGAGGAGGAAGTGGTTGTGCCAGAGCAGATCATGGTATTGGAATAACAGAGGAAGATGCAGCAAAGTTTGGAAGCGTGTTTTCTCATTATGATTTTGGTTATGATGCAAACAAATTGCCTCCTTCAGCGTATTCGCTCAATCTGTGGATTCGCTAAACATGTAACTTAATATAATATTCGTTAAATAGAATACTGCTTATATGAACATTAAAGTTTGCTAACTGTGCATCTGTGCATGCAACTAGACAGAGAGTATAAAAAGAAGTAATCCAACTTTGGCACTCGTGTGTTAGATATTGAGTTTTCACTAAGGTTGGTTTCACTAAAGATCATGTCATGTCTTTAGTCATCAAATCATTATACCTACTTGCATAATATTTCCAAGATAGGCAACCCCCATTTGGGCAATTGTTCGCGGAAAATTCGAGGTAATTTAATGCATTATATATAGAATTGGAAAAAATGTGAGTCGACCGCAAGCCGAGTCGACCGTTGTCCAAGCAGCTGCATTTATAACCGTTTTCCCTACGAGGAAAAAGCCTGGGAACGAGGTTGCATTTATAACTGTTTGAATAGGAATGTTTATTGATTTTTCTGCAGAGATGGAGCAGCTCGAGTACTGTGACTATACGTTTACTGTAAATATCAGTATTAATACCTGCTTTCCTCATAACAGTAAAAAATTCAAATTAACAAGCTAAGGGGCTTCGAAAGTATACTAGTTTAAGAGAGCTCATTATTTGAAACATTTTGGTGTTTGTTTCATAAAAATTGATCTAGGCATTCAAACGACAGTTCAAAGTTCGGAATTTTGACCCAATTTTTGGAAGATAGACATTGTACATTTTCGGTATGATCTGATTAGGCATGTGGCACCAAAATGCTTGATTTGCACGTTGTAGGCCATAACTTCTAGAGTACGTTCTTGTCTGATCACCATAAAATTTTCAGAGTGAGTAGATGATAGAAGGGCGGTCGAGTGAGTTTATCAGTTACACACGCACCGTTGCTATGGCAACCTTATGACGTCATTGAATTGCAACAAATCTTATAGAAACAGAAATAAGTTATTATTTAGCAACTATTACCATTCAAAATATATCTTTAACCTTGTACCAAAACACAACCAGTACGTAAACGAAATACCAATATGTTGCCATGGGCACATGATTACCATATTGTAACATCATCTACATCACGCAATATAATTACTGAACACGACCACTACTACACATGAAAAATTCAGTTTTAAAGGGTGGACCATTAGATTTTTTAAGGGGGTGGGAGGGGGGGGGGTTGAAGATTTCAAAAAAAAATCGTAGGGAAAGTTCGAAGAAAAACAATTCGTACAGGGATGGTGTGGGGAAAAAATCTTACAAGTTGAAGTTTTGTGCCAAAATCTGGAAGGCTGGAATGTATTGTGCTTTCTAGTTTTTTACTTTATAAACAGCTGACTTAAACAGCAATAAACAAGAACTTCTTTCAGGGCCGTGCCGACTGGGGGAGGGGGGAGGTGTGGAACATCTCTCCATTGAAAAGTCGCAATAGGGGCACAATTTTTATAAGGAAGCCCAAATTCCTAATTTCATGATGTAAGTAAAGCTTGCCAAGAGATAGAGGGTAGTGCAACATTTTCTTTGGTGGTTGGGGCCCCTATAGCAGTGCTATATTTGATAGGATCCATCAACATGGCCTATAACTTGAACAATGGTCTCTAATTTGAAGAAGGGGCCTTAACTTGAAGAAGGGCCCTTAACTTGAAGAGCTCCTAACTTGAAGAAGGGCTTCTAATTTGAAGAAGGGCCCTAATATGAAGAAGGGCCCAAATTTGAAGAAGGCCCTCTAACTTGATTTGCTTGGTTCAGCAGCGACTTTTGTTGTGAAAAATCGTTAAAATTGGTCCCGTGACTGTGCAGCAACATCGCATTTTTGTCAATGTAGTTTTTACATTATTAAAGTGCTTAAAGTACATGTTCGCCGAATAAATTGAGGGCTCAGGGCTCTTAAAACACTTCGCGCGTAAACTGTATCTATTTGCTGCTTCAAGCCTAGAATTGCAATTGGTCCAGGATTAAATTTGTCGCGACATAATTTGCAATTGCAAAGTTTGGCAAAGGAGTCCTTTTACTTATTATGAACATTAAAACAGGCCAAGGTCCAAAACACGTTAAGGTGACCCGAAATTTGTTTTACACCCTCCTCCCCCCCAAAAATGACATATCGGTCGGAACGACCCTGACTTATTTTCCTTGTTTCATGTGTAAGTCTGTACACACTTAAATCGCATTCGTATTTGGTCACCATATTTAAGATGATATATGCTGAACAGAACGTTATTTTGAACCGAACCATTTGCCCTGTCTATGAAGAACCACACTTCATCTAACAGCTAACACAAAGTGGATTTGCCGACACTATTATTAAATTGCACACATTTTAAGTGATAACAGAACATGAAATACGGTATTTTATTTCAATTTTAAAATATAATAACTCCTTTAGCTTTTTCATTTTATTAAATTGAGACAGTTCCTGTGTTTTTGCATTGCTGTGTAAAAATTGCATTTCTAACTGAATTTCTAAATATTTGAAATATGTCAATTTGACTTGTCGGGAAAAATTTCATGCAGTGGTCAAGATTATAAAAAATATATGCACAGCATGTCGGCCAAACAAAATACCTGCCTTGCTTGTTAGAGAAAAAAGTTATTTCCGAGGGAAATTCTTCCAACCCCCCCTCAAAAAATCTAATGGTCTACCCCTAAGATAAATATTCATTCTTTAGACAATACGAGTGAAATATAGCTTCAAAAATTTACGTTATAACGTACAATTAATTTCGGTGTGTTTCAGACAATCTAGGACATAACCCTTGAGACCATCACTCGCAATATTAATGTACATTGACAAAACAATTTTCGTGACCCCCTCTCGATCCCCCCGTTCAATGTTGTGAACCCCAAAAAACTTTTGACAATTTATCAAGACACAAGCTCAACATTGAGTTTGGGGAGTGGGAGCTTAAGAAGCGCGATATGATTTTACAGGAAATTTACCATAAGGGGTATGTGATCGAATTTTGCATGAAGGGGAAAGGTAGTCTCAACCATTTATGTCCAAGATTGTAGCTATTTTTCAGGGGGTGTTGCACCTCCACACCCCCCTAATGTGCGCCCCTGCATATCAGTCGTTACGATTAATGTTTCGTTGAACGCCAAGCATATTATTTCCAGAATCTGAGATCAACTTTCCCATTGCGAAGCTTGTGTCAATTTAGTGTAAACTAAATAGCAGAAGTTTCCTGATCTAAGAACTATGTCAATTATACTGAACTTGTTTCCATATAAAGAATCTGTGTTTAAGACAGATGCAATTTCAGATTAGTTACTCAATAGTCTATAGCATATAAAGTTACAGTCTAGTCAGTGGCGTACCGAGTGTGGGGAGGGGGTGTAGGGGGTGTAGGAGGTGTTAAATATATAAAATAATTTTGGTTTATGTTGTCACAGCAGCACCACAGCAGTTGAGATTGTAAATCATTTGTTTGCCGACGAACAGATAATGCAACTTCCATTACTGTTCCATCATCATTGACAAACTTGCTTGTGAAATTTTTTTGTTTCATCATAATAATCTGAAGCAAACACAAAAGCTAGGCCTTCATCTGCACTTAGAAATGCGTGTGGGAGAAGTTGATAATACTCACTGGAAACAATAACAAAACCTGATTTCTGAAGCAGCGTTTCAGTCACTGATTTCTTGACGAAATACTGAAATGGAATTTTCTCGGCTTTTGTATTCTTCGTATTAGACGATAACTTCTCTGTATCGTTTGGGAACAGATTTTTTACTTCTTTGACAATGTCGGCGTCGTCCTCGTGGCTTTGAATTGCAATCTTATCTCCAGGTTTCAGGCATTTGAACGCGGCATTAGTGGGCAAAAATTTATTTTTCTTCAGCGTTCAGCCATTGAAAAACAAAGTTACTGAAATGTATATCGTAATATTGTTCATTAAAATGTGGAAATTGACTTGAACTTTCTCTATGTTTGAATGTAATATTTTCATGAATACCAGAATATTTTTGAATGGCAACTTTGATTCTCTCGACGTCTGGATCCACACCAACTACTTGACTTTCTTTGCCAATTTTCTCTGCAAGAAATGAAGTGAGTTCACCAGTTCCACATCCCATTGTCTAGAACTTTGTCTCCGCGTTTTGTCCCTGCTGTTATGGCAAGGATTTTACCATAATAGAGTTGAATATCATTTATTTCGGAATACGTCTCTGAGGCCTGCTCTGGGACGGTAACTCGCCTTAACTCGCCGCGAGATAATGCGAGTTAAGGCGATTTAAGGCGATTTAAGGAAAAATTGCGACTTTAAGCAATGCGAGTTTAGGCGATTTAAGGCGATTTAAGGCGATTTAAGGCGATATTGCGAGTTAAGGCGAGTTAAGGCGATTTAAGGCGATTTAAGGCGATTTAAGGCGATTTAAGGAAAATCGGGACTTTTAACCGATGCGATTTAAGGCGATTTAAGGCGAGTTAAGGCGAGTTGAGTTCCCAGAGCAGGCCTTCTCTGCGTTATTTTTTGAGCCACGCTGTTTACTGAATGTTGTTGACATAGTGAATTGTAAAGTAAACCAAATGATAAACTGATCTTTATTGAAGATCCCTGACAACAAAATCAGTGTATAATATATTTCTCTCTGGCAATTGAATATTTTAAAAGCACCCAAAATAGCTGTGTCACTGTAGTAGGCATGCCGTGCAATTACATGGATAAGTCCATCCCCTTTTTTAAATTTCAGAAACAATTACCCCTTACATACACAAGAATTGTACGCAAAGCAACGACTCTTTTGAAATAAACGAGATATATTATTTAATGCAAGTGTTTGGCCTGCTTCATATGATGTGGTTAAGGTAAACTTCGATAGATACGACGAGAGCTGCTCAAAATTTTACGCGCAATATAATTACATCGATAAGCAAATTCCATTTCTTATCAGTTTAAATTTCTAAAACTATTATTCTGTCATCCCTTCAAGGGGAAAAAGCATCTTATAAATTATCATGTGTCCGCGTATACAGGCTTCTTTGCACTTACCCTAACGCCAAACGTGGAATTTGTGCTTGTTCATGTTTTTGCTCTAGGAGGTTATTGTCAGGTTATTTGAATTAGTTTTCTATACGCAGTATAACTATGGAATTAGTCTCATGTCCATTTATGTTTAATCATGCACATCCAATTTTTTGTCACCGCGGTTCATCCCTGCTGAGTGCTGTTATTATGAATTTAATTGCTGCTTGCCCTTAGGCAAGCAGCACACTATTCTTGACGTAACATGAAGTTCTTTTCATTCACTCGTGCCCAGTGTTTTAGCCGAGTTATGTAAAGTCATTCCAATGTCGACTTCGAGAAATTGAATTTCTGTTTTAAGTTCTTTCCGTTTTGTCATTGATATAATTATTATAGTATTTTAGCCTTCTCGACGGTATTCGTTTCACGTTAATTTGTCAGCATAATTGTCATGAAGGTCACCAAATCACCCTCCTCCCCTCAAAAGTTAAATGGTCGACCCCTTAGATTTATAATTCAATCACTTTAGTTGTATACAATCTACAGACGTTCATGCTTGTACACGATATACTCACGATGTACAGTTTCAGCGAGGGCACGCTTCGGTGATTCGTTATAGGTCGCTTTAATATTACCCACAGATAATTAAACCTCGTTTTAACAAATGTCAAATGAAGATATATGCGTTAAATTTTATCTCACCAAAAGGGCCAAATTCAGACATTGTTATTCTAGCAACGTTAAGTGCGATCGCGCGATAGGATAGGTGTCAAGTATTAAACTGAAGTTAAAGTACATGCACTCCAGTTACAATAAACTGAATAAGCACATATTTGGCTATAGGCATTTCATCAAACTGTCTCTCTCTCCTTCGCAGAGGCTTGGATAAAAAAAATTATAAAAGGATACGCTAATATTGGATAATAAATAAAAGAATGCGCTAGATGGTAATAAACAAAACGCGCTAAATGGAGCTAAATGGTAATATAATGAGGAAACCGCTGAAAATCGGAGCGCGGGCGGAGGAAGGAAATTAAGAGGGAGGGTTTTGTTTATTACCATGTAGCGCATTCTTTTATTTATCCAATATTAGCGTATCTATTAAGCCTCTGCGAAGGAGAGAGAAACTGTCTCATGTTCTTTAACAATTCCCAGAACGCTTGTGGCATGGTTTTCTGTATATTTGTTTGTGTTTGCATGATTGCAGGTTCTTTAATATTCCGTTAGGCGGTTAGGGTAAACTATCAGTGATAATTTTAAGACCAAATGCTGATATGATTTTCAAATTATGACAATTACCAAAAGTCATTTTTCTCAAAGACTTTGCAGTAGACGAATCGTAGAAAGTATTCTTTGAAAACGTTAGGGTTTTATAGTAGTCTTGCAGCGGTTTATGTATATACAATAAAATGTTGAAAACTATGTGCTCTAAGGATGGAACTGGATCTCCAGAGAAACATCCATATGACGTGGGCCAAATCGATATGTGACGCTTATCACTAATTGAACGTTATATTTACAGTATACACTTTATGCTTTCTATATATGTGTCTACGGGCGTACGATACCGTCGCTCTTGCTTTGAGCCATGTTTTACGTCGATACTCATATCTTCAGTTTATGGCACGCGTGGTTATAACGCATTTTCCAAACAAATTCGCGCTACAGGGCAAAACTTGAATTGCATGCTCATCGCGAGCATTCCCGTGAAAGTTTACTCTCTTCCAATCACTTTACATGTAATTAGAAAGCCAGAATGACAGCACATGGACGGTTCATGTCACATGAATGTCAATGTACGATACGAAAAGTACAGTATCTTATGCTTTTGAAATTGTGATTTAAAAGGCTCTTTCTCTCTCTGTCATATTCGTATATTGCGCGCATGTGTGTGCGTTATACATAAATGATAGTTGTTCTTTTCATTCATATAGGTTGTTCCTAGTTTAGCAAGACTAGGCGTTTTATTCTGCAACCTGCATTGGCGTTTTCTGTATTTGGCTAGGAAGAACCTAAGATGAACTATATCGTTCAAAAGAAGGCAATGAAGTCGAGGTTGTGAAAAATCTACACGCCTTTCTTACACAGTATACAGAAAGTTCCAATGCCGAGTTATTGTGGAGATTAGCCAGAGCTCGTGGTGATCTTGCCAGTCTTTCCGTTACTGATGCAACAAGTAAAAAATCTTTAACCTATGAAACACAAGAGCACGCAAACAAAATAGGCACTGGCATCTGATGAAGAAAATCACGCTTGTCGTAAGTGGTATGCCATCACACTGAGTATTGAGTAATATAGGAGATTATGTAGAAACGAAACAAAAGATCTCAAATGTTTATGAAATTCCGCAAAACCATTTGAAAAGAGGAATAGAGCTGAATCCATTAGATGCTACAAGTTATCATCTCTCTCCTTCGCAGAGGCTTGGATAAAAAAAATTATAAAAGGATACGCTAATATTGGATAATAAATAAAAGAATGCGCTAGATGGTAATAAACAAAACGCGCTAAATGGAGCTAAATGGTAATATAATGAGGAAACCGCTGAAAATCGGAGCGCGGGCGGAGGAAGGAAATTAAGAGGGAGGGTTTTGTTTATTACCATGTAGCGCATTCTTTTATTTATCCAATATTAGCGTATCTATTAAGCCTCTGCGAAGGAGAGAGAAACTGTCTCATGTTCTTTAACAATTCCCAGAACGCTTGTGGCATGGTTTTCTGTATATTTGTTTGTGTTTGCATGATTGCAGGTTCTTTAATATTCCGTTAGGCGGTTAGGGTAAACTATCAGTGATAATTTTAAGACCAAATGCTGATATGATTTTCAAATTATGACAATTACCAAAAGTCATTTTTCTCAAAGACTTTGCAGTAGACGAATCGTAGAAAGTATTCTTTGAAAACGTTAGGGTTTTATAGTAGTCTTGCAGCGGTTTATGTATATACAATAAAATGTTGAAAACTATGTGCTCTAAGGATGGAACTGGATCTCCAGAGAAACATCCATATGACGTGGGCCAAATCGATATGTGACGCTTATCACTAATTGAACGTTATATTTACAGTATACACTTTATGCTTTCTATATATGTGTCTACGGGCGTACGATACCGTCGCTCTTGCTTTGAGCCATGTTTTACGTCGATACTCATATCTTCAGTTTATGGCACGCGTGGTTATAACGCATTTTCCAAACAAATTCGCGCTACAGGGCAAAACTTGAATTGCATGCTCATCGCGAGCATTCCCGTGAAAGTTTACTCTCTTCCAATCACTTTACATGTAATTAGAAAGCCAGAATGACAGCACATGGACGGTTCATGTCACATGAATGTCAATGTACGATACGAAAAGTACAGTATCTTATGCTTTTGAAATTGTGATTTAAAAGGCTCTTTCTCTCTCTGTCATATTCGTATATTGCGCGCATGTGTGTGCGTTATACATAAATGATAGTTGTTCTTTTCATTCATATAGGTTGTTCCTAGTTTAGCAAGACTAGGCGTTTTATTCTGCAACCTGCATTGGCGTTTTCTGTATTTGGCTAGGAAGAACCTAAGATGAACTATATCGTTCAAAAGAAGGCAATGAAGTCGAGGTTGTGAAAAATCTACACGCCTTTCTTACACAGTATACAGAAAGTTCCAATGCCGAGTTATTGTGGAGATTAGCCAGAGCTCGTGGTGATCTTGCCAGTCTTTCCGTTACTGATGCAACAAGTAAAAAATCTTTAACCTATGAAACACAAGAGCACGCAAACAAAATAGGCACTGGCATCTGATGAAGAAAATCACGCTTGTCGTAAGTGGTATGCCATCACACTGAGTATTGAGTAATATAGGAGATTATGTAGAAACGAAACAAAAGATCTCAAATGTTTATGAAATTCCGCAAAACCATTTGAAAAGAGGAATAGAGCTGAATCCATTAGATGCTACAAGTTATCATTTCCTTGGAAGATGGTTTTTTATGTCGCTGGCTTTTCCTGGATGGAAAGAAAGCTTGCAAGCACTATTTTTGATACCCCACCTTCTTCGTCGTATGAAGAAGCTATTGATTATTTTGAGCGAGTGGAGCGACTGGATCCTAATTTTTACAGCATGAATCAGTTGATGATTGCAAAAGCTTATCTTAGTCTTGGTAAGAAAACAGAAGCTCGCTCATGGTTGGAAAAACTTCTTAACTTTAATATAAAAGTTGACGAGGATAGAAAAGCAATAAAACAAGCAAAAGATCATAAAGTAATGTTGAAGATACATATAGGTAGTTCTACTCACCCTGACCATAGAAGGGACTGGAAACGCCATTGTTTTGCGCTTGCTGTCCGTGATACGGCCTGTAGAACAACAATGTCAATGGCGAGTGTTTTTGTAGTTCGAAATAATACGCATGCATTCAAAGGTGATCTTTGGCTTTGGTAATCCCAATAGAACTTTGAAAAGGCGATAGCTGCATTGACATTTATATTTTTGTCAATATATATAAATTGAAAACCCTGAAATATATTCAAAGTAAAGTTACAGGGTTTGAAGTAGGTGTGTACAGCGACAACAACAATGGCTAGTTTTTGTAGTTCAAAATAATACGCATGCACTCAAAGGTGATTTTTTGCTTTGTTAAAGCCAATAGAAGTTTAAAAAAGCGATAGCTGCATTGACATTTATATTTTTGTTCATTATATATAGATAAGAAACCCTGAAATATACTTAAAGTGAAGTTACAGGGTTTGAAGTAGGTGTGTACAGAAACAACAACAATGGCGAGCTTTTTGTATTTCAAAATAATACGCATGCACTCGAAAGTGATTTTTTGTTTTGTTAGACCCAGGAGAAGTTTGAAATAGCGATAGCTGCATTCACATTTCTATTTTTGTTCAATATATATAGATAAGAAACCCTGAAATATATTTAAAATTAAGTTACAGGGTTTGAAGTAAGTGTGTACAGAAACAACAACGAAGGCGGTTCAAAATAATACGCATGCATTCAAAGGTGATTTTTTGCTTTATTAAATCCAAGAGAACTTTGAAAAAGCGATAGTTGCATCGTCATTTCTATTCTTGTTTAAAATATGTAAATGAGAAGTCTTGAAATTTATTTGAAGTGAAGTTACAGGGTTTGAAGTAGGTGCATACACTAACAACAACAATGGCGACATTTTTGTAGTCAAAAAGGGAACGCACGCATTCAATGGTCACTTTTAGCTTTGTTAAACCATCAAAAAGTTTGAAAAGTCGATAGTTGCATCGATATTTTTATTCTTGTTTAAAATATGTAAATGTGAAGTCCTGAAATATATATAAAGTGAAGTTACAGGGTTTGAAGTGAGGACAACATAAATTGCGATCCTCTCGTAGTCGTGCAAACAGAAGAGTCAAAAAACCTCGTTTGTACAAGATTGGCAAATCGCACAAAGTTGTAACTACCCTATTTGCATTAACATTGCATATGAGATGATAAATATATGTTATAAAAGACAAGTGATAGCCTTCTCGTCAAGTTCCAGGGTTTGAAAGGAAACTACTTATGTACGGATGCTTTTTACGTGCGCCATTTGATGTACATGCTACGACAAAACTGGAATTATGATTAATATTTATAGTCAAAATGGAAAAATAAAAACGCACTTACCTTGGCAATAAATCTGTGCTTAAGGGCACATAAAAAAATCAATATTAATGAGATGTACTTGGTTTTAAATAGGCCAAATTACCAAAGGATTCACATTTTTTTTTGTTCTGATTAAGGCTGGTTGCCGTGGCAACTGATAACTACTACGTGATAAAAGCGCATCACGGATGTCGCGTCAGCAACATTAGCGCTTTGCCCAGCGTTTCCAGTCCCTGTCTTCTGGATAGTCTATGCCCTGACCCATTGAACTATAATAGACTCGAACGCTAACGCAGGGGGGGGAATTGAAGCCAGCTTAATTCAGCGTTTTTCTGAGGTTTGAGTTGAAATACTTAACGCTGAACATTGGGCTGTATATGAAATTGAAGCTACTAAAAAGTTCTATTTGATATAAAAACTTCAAGACTTTAGGTAAAAAGGAAATACTTAAAACTTTGAGGGAAAATTTGCCGTATTTTACAAAATTGCGGTTGTTTTTGTATTTTTTAAGTATTTCCATTTTGCCTAAAGTCTTGAAGTTTTTATATCAAATAGAACTTTTTAATAGCTTCAATTTCATATACAGCCCAATGTTCGGCGTTAAGTATTTCAACTCAAACCTCAGAAAAACTAGCTTGGCTTCAACGAATCATAGGACTTGATCATAGGAGTTAGCGTTCCAGTTTACTTAGAGTTCACTGCCCTGACCTTACTGTCTGATTTTATCATATTTAACTGCTTTGTATGTGGCCTTACCTAGCCTTGGTCAATTTTATAATTTACGTTAATTATTAATTATATTCAGGTCCTTCTTAATTCATTTTCTCTGATAGAAATTTTAATCTGATTAAATCATGTTTATACTGACAAAATCTTTATATTTAGCCACGAAAATAAAATCGTAATTTTGGACGTAACGCAAGGTAGTTGTCACCTGCGCCTATAATGTTTACACGATTTATTACTTCGTCGGCCGTAGGCGCGGTGGAGGCGACAATTGCCAATTTTCTGTTCTAGTCGTCGTTTATATTTTCGGTGTCACAAACTGGACTTTCCACCGAGGTGACATAAATCCGAACGTAAACTTACGCATCATCGTGTATATGCTCCAGTTACTTATATAGTTCAGTGTGCTATCAATTTCAAAATTAAATGGAGGCTTAATTGCACGTCTCGTTCTCAGGACTTCCTCGATTTTATAGCAAAATTTTTCCCAAAAGGATAAAACATGGATCTCGTGTACTTTTAAATATTGTTTCATGACAACATAAGCCATCAGTCCGTCCGTCACTCATCCGTCCATCCTTATCCGCGTTTTACCCTAACCCGTCGTGAAATCGACATCAAG
The DNA here is from genome assembly GCA_016169945.1 of Trachythela sp. YZ-2020. Classification (NCBI taxonomy): domain Eukaryota; kingdom Metazoa; phylum Cnidaria; class Anthozoa; order Malacalcyonacea; family Clavulariidae; genus Trachythela; species Trachythela sp. YZ-2020. The sequence goes on along the minus strand of JADLSH010000371.1, from coordinate 4,594,913 downwards.
GAGCTTTAGATTGGACTACGAGTACGACTACGAAATTTATCTTGACTCTGCTACTACAAACTCATAGTTGTACTCGCTTTGGCTCAACAAGTTTGTAGTAGCAGATATTTAACGGAAAAATCTCGTAGTCGTAGTCGTACTCGTAGTTGTAGTCAATTCTAAAGCTCCCTATAATAATATATAATAATAATAATCTTTATTAATCCATCTTAGGTATAAAAAGTACAATGGATTTACAATATGAATTAGGTTTTAACATATTTGGACTAAATATTAGAATGTTATGTACAGGAGTAAAAATCTAAAATATGTATAGATAAAATAGAAACTAGTATGTAAGTGCACTTACACGAGCAAGGAAAGAACGTTTATGTCTTTCGGTTCGTGAAAAAATGTTTTTACTACTAATAGTCCGCAGGTCATAAGGATTATTGGATTTGAGAAGTCTAGTGTGGAAAAGATGGCTGGGGTCATTCATAATCTTCCGTGCTTCACGTTTCAGAAGTTCTTCTCTTCGGTCAGAGAGGCTTTGTAGACAGTCATTATTATGACCAAGAATTCGAAGGCAGCGAGTCTGGGTTCGCTCAATTTCATTTTTCAACTAGGTTGAAAGGCCTCCCCAGACGGATGAGGCATATTCAAGGATAGATCTGATGTTAGATTTATAAAGGGTAATGCCTACTTCTGATGGTAAATTAGCTTTCCTACATTCTCTTAAGAGGTATACTTGGCGGTTAGCTTTCTTTATAATAGTTTCAACATGGTTATTCCATTTGAGGTTGTTTTGGAGCCCCATTCCAAGCAGTTTAAATTTATCCACTCTTTCAACTGTTTCATCGCCGATATAGACGGGAGGAGGTTCTGACACTGTTCCGTAAACAGATCCACATGTCCTTTGTCTTTTTGACGTTGATAGTCATTTTGTTCGACACTGACCAGTTTTGTATAGTGTCTACAGCTTGTTGGACACGACTTATTTCCCCAGCACCTACTGCTTGATCAAGACATCAAGTGTGCAATCGTCAGCATACTTGGAGGTATCAACGGTTAAGTTTGCGGGGATCTCGTCTTCTAGATCGTCGATGTATACGTTGAATAACATAGGAGAAATGACCGAGCCTTGCGGGACTTCAGCTGGACATGGAGCTGATGATGACATCGTTTGAAGTAACTTTACCTGTTGACTTCTCATGGATAGGAAATCTCGAATCCATAGCCAAAAGGATTTAATTAGTTATGCTCATAGAGGCCAGTTTAGAAAGGAGAATTCGTGATCAACTATGTCGAACGCTTTGCTAAAACCCATGAATATGGCATGTATACCTTTCCTGCCATGCGCCGTATTTTCGGTTTCGTCAAACCATTTTTGTGAAATTGCAACCAAGGCTGAATTTGTTGAACGGCCCTTGAGAAAGGCATGTTGGTTGTCTTTTAATGTAAGATCTGCACAATTTAGTTGCAATTGGATCTTTTTCAGCACTTTAGCTAGTTGTGGGAGCACAGAGATTTGACGGAAATCATTTTCAATGTTATTAGGTGGGGTAACTTTAGAGCATGTTTGTACAAGGGTTATTAGAGCATGTTTGTACAGGGTGGGATATTTACATTGAGTTATACTACTCGTAATAATGTTGTGGACTACGGGAGCTAAGTCTTCGCAATACTGCTTCAGGAACCAAGCTGGGATTCCATCAATACCAGTCGCCTTCTTCACCTTTAGCGCCTTAAGGACCTTTTTCACCTGTCCTATTGCCGGTATGGGGGGAGCAGTTTCCTTGAGATGGTGTTGCACATTGCTTAGATCGCTGCCTGTAATTTATCAGCTAGTTCAGAAAGATCGCAGTTTTGGCAACCAGTTGCAGGAGAGTTCGATGCACCACCCATACCTACTAGTGAAAAAATGGACTTAAACCATTTATTAGGGTTTGATTTACGGTAGTCTTTAGCTTTACTTTCGTAGTAGACTATCTTTGCTTTGGATATCAGACTGGAAACTTTATGACATAGGCGTATATAGTTTATGCTATCACCTCGACTGAAAGCTCGCTGTCTAGCTTTGATTTCCATTTTAATGTGGCTAGTTGTCATCCACGGTTTGTCAGAGTTGTGAACTCTGATTGTTTTGACAGGCATTTTTTCATTAAACAGCTTAACCTTTTTGTCCACATCTTCAACAAGGAGCACACTCTCCCACGTGTGGTGCGCCACTTTCAGACTTAGAGCAGCTCGGTTTCTAGGTTTCATAAGTCTGACTCTCTTGGTCGTAGGAGAGATTTTCACTTTATTTTTTGGTTTGAGGAGAATTTTAATACACTGGTGATCTGATCTACCAATAGGGGGTAGGTGGCTAGCTGAATCAAACAAGTTAAACATGTTTGTGGCAATTTGGTCCAGAGTGTTTTTTCCTCTAGTTGGCGCTGATACAGTTTTGCGTAGCCCAAAACGGCTACACAAACGACTAATATTCAGCGTGTTGAAGTCTCCCGCAATGACGATTCCTGAAGATATCCATTTGGTAGGTAGAATATCCAGTCCGTTAGAAAGATACTCTATCATTTCATAATCATTTTCGCGCCGTTGACCAGGTGGATAGTATACAATGACGACAATAATGGTGATAAAAGGTCTTGGGGTGCGAGGTGGTTTAAGTACCAGCCACATAACTTCTTTACCCTTTTCCTCTAGGTAAGTTATACGTTCCACACGAATATACGAGCTAATATACGCAAGAACACCGCCACCTAAGGTGTCTCTATCTAGTCTGGAACGTTCTTGGATAACCATGTTTCGGTAACCATTATTACAGAAGGGTTGTTAATTGAAATAATACCAGACAGTTCATCAATTTTATTGCTTATGTGGCAAACATTCGAAAGAAAGAAGATTGGACAAACCGAAGGTAAATTAATTGAGGACAGCCTGTGTTCGTCCTGAGAATTTTTTTTGTAAGATGTTATGCCGTGTAGTTATCCGAACTGAGATGTTGTATGTTGCGTTCTTTACATTGGAATGGCGACATCTGATTGGTCCGCTGGAAATTGTGCTGAGATTAGCTAATCATAGTTTGATCAGTGAGTTTGACATTGTATAACAGTAATAGTAATAGGTGTTGGAATGTAGCCACATGTCATTTCTGAATGTTTTGACACGAAAGCATTACACGTTATTTCGGGCGACAGGAAGCATCCGCGGTTTTGGTAATAGTTTGATAAGCCACTAATATGGAACTTTTGCGCGCAAAACGAGAAATAGATTTGGCTATGTAGAGGAATTTTGTCGTTAGCCAATCACGTTGCTTTTATTCGTTTCACGTTGCAATCACGTTCGCGAAAAAATACGCCTAGTGAAGTTTGTAAATAACGGGTTGGATAACCTGCATACGTCGCTGCCGGTTTCAAGGGGTTGGAAGTCGTAGCTGCTGGTTTCAAGGGGTTAGAAGTTAAAGCGCGCAGTGGCGTAGACCTCTGGGCGTAGACAGCAGAACACAGCAGAAATTTTGAAATCTGAGGCCTCCTAGAGTTGCGGAAATACAATAAAAAGTGCTAACTGCGGTAAAAAAATGGTTCTTACAAATTTATCGTCGCACCCGCGCCCCAAACATTTCTCATCGGATTTAAAATATCTCGAAGGTCGTCCTGAAGAGAGTGGGAAGAGAGTGGGGGGAGAGTGGGGGGGGGGGGGAGGAAGGGGGCTCGTCCCATTCAGTCCCCCCGTAGCCACGCCACTGAAAGCGCGTCCCTACAATCGGCTGCTGCGCACAATAAAATAGCATTGCTTTTTCCTGTATGGATCAAAGTACAGAGTTTCTAAAATCAGAGTACCCTAAATGTGACGTGAACGTGCAGTGGCCGAGATAAACGGACCAGTGTATGTAAAATGTTGGGTGTATGGCCTAGTGCGAAAAGACGGTTGTTATTCTCGGACACAGTGCAAAAATGGAAACTACTGTTGCGCAGATCCTATAACTGGCAGGCAAACAGCTAGCTGCATGTGTTCAGAGAAAAAAAAGGCCACATTGTGACGAGGAAGGCATGTACATGTACAAATGCCAATTTTCAAATTATGGATTTATGGCCATTACCAAGGTATTTTAATAGAACTTTCACGAAGACCTTTCAAACAAAATCGAAGAAAGGATTCTTTTAAAACGTTAGGGTTTAACATTAGTTTTACCATATGGTTTTACAGTGTTTATGTAATGTATGCAATGAAATGTCGAAAACTATCAGATGTGAAGGGGGTGGGGGTTCTACAGAGAAAAGTCCATATGACGTTTCTCGTTGGCCAAATCGATACGCGAGGCTTCCCTATAGTGAGGCGGTTAAGAGCGAAATTTAGCTGGAATTGTTCATTTTGTGATAAAAGCACCATATTTGCAGAAGTATAGACTTTGATATGACAATAACTTTGAGATATGGAGGCATCTGAAAATTTAATGTCGCCGGCCTAAAATTTGGGTTCTTTTTCATTTTCCTCATTAAAAACTCCTATATTGTCGAAAAATATAAAATTGCAAGTTCACTTATAGCAAAAGTGATTACAGAATCAGAAAGCTTACAAAAAGTTATATTAAGACATGTAAGTGGTTACCATGATTTTTCAAATCCTTCTTGAGTTACAAGCTGTTAAATACGCATTTTCAAGCTAGTACCCAGGCTTTTCGCGCGATTTCGTGGCATTTTTTTCCATTTTGGAACAGCAATAACTCGAAATCGGTTGGGAAAATAAAGGTAACCGCTTAAGTGACCTATATATAGTTTTTTGCAAGCTTTCCAATGATGTAAGTCATTATTGCTTTAAATGAACTTGGAATTTCACGGTTTTACAAGTATAGGAGTTTAATGAGGAAAATGAAAAAGAACCCAAATTTTACGCCGGCGACTTTAATTTTTCAGATGCCTCCATATCTAAACGTTATTGTCATATCAAAGTCTATACTTCCTGCAAATATGGCGCTTTTATCACAAAATGAACAATTCTTACACTTAACCGCCAAACTACTAGTGATATAGCATTTCAATAACGCTTCTTGACCTGAATAGCAATAACAGAACGATGCAATTGTCCATACTGCGGGTGGCAATGCATGTACTGAGAAATAACAAAGTATATTCAAGGACAAGGAGTTATTGGTTGTTCGACCGCATACGGCTGTTTACGGCATACAAGTTTATAACTGCGTACGTAAATACTCGGTCACAATTCCTGGTTAGTTCCGTAAGTCTCTGTACCACTACATTATACCTGAATTAAAATACTGGCTACTCAACTAATGTAATCAGCCGCTGAAAAGCTCCTATGGGCCGCACATTCCTTGAATATCAATTTTGAAATAAAACACTTACACAGTATAGAGACGACCAGTAGGGCCACTCGGCGATGCAACATGTAGCCGGCTTTTTATGCAAAAATATGCAGTTTACTGGCCAGGAAAGTTACTCCAGCTTGCTTATTGGCCAGAAAAAGCAATTGACTGGCTGCCAATGCGTAATGAGCGGCCACACAAAATTTCAATTGAGTGGCCCTACTGGTCGTCTCTATACTGTGACACTTATCAATTAGGTCACAGTGTGTGATTCTGAATCTAAGAGTCTGCAATCTCTGCATAATTCCTAATAATTTTTCTATGACTATGTCTATGTCTATGGCGGCCTGAAATACTGTTCCTGACAATGACAAGTTCAATGTTTCATGCTGCACGACGGGCTGTAACAAAATGTAAAACATTCTTTGATAAACATTATCTGTTAGCCAATATTGGAGTCTATGGTGGACTATATTGTTTGGGTGATATAACATGCCAGACAATATCTCATGCAAATACAGAATTGACTCATGATTGGCAAAGGACTAAACGTATGACTATAATAGGATGTACAATATTACCTATAATGAACACTTATTTTTATCGAGCCTTGGACAAAGTAATAATTGGCAGTTCACCTCGAGTCGTCTTACTTAAATTGGCAATCGATACATTTGCCTGGGCGCCTGTATGTTTTACTGCATTTATAGGTGGTAAGTTATCAAGTGTGTTGACTATTGTCTATGTATAAAGGCTAGTACTCCTATGGCACAACATCAGGACAGGACATCAGGGAATGCTTAAGATAAAGATAGATTAGATTCATGAAGCATGGGGTTCAATTCCTGCAGCGTGTAACATGCCGGCAAAGATCATCGATGCCCTTCTCGCTAGGCTCGATTCCAGCCTCTGTGTGAGCCCACGGTACTACGGTCCCTTGCCCCAGGGAAGGCCGGTGGAATTATGCAATATTGGACAGAAAACATCAAGAGACTGGGAGCTAGTATGCTGTGACGAATATTTATGTGTAATTCCACCCTTTGTCAATGTGTTTCTTGCAGAGGAAGCAATTGGGGGAAACAAGCCTGCCTTTGGCTTATTTTGGTTTGCACTGATTGGTTCATTAAACTAGTCAGCCAAGCAGTAAAGCAAAGAACCTTGCCAAAACTGGTATAATGTAATGTAAACGCGGCTTAATATAGCTGGCAGTTTTATTAAGCCATTGGGAGTTGAGGCGCGGGAAAGGCGAAAATGAGACAGGTTTTTCTCAACCACATTTTCCTATTTCATATGTCACGACTTACCCTTAATTTTTACTGAAAAATAATGGCCTAGCACACATGCAATATTCACGCCTCCATAAGTTGATCGGCTGACATGATTTTGTGTGACGCTGAACGCGATGGGAATGTTTTTCAGCTATTACACTATTGGAAGGCAAAGATTGGTCAGAAGTTAAAGAAGAACTAAGAATCAAATTTATCCCAGTTTTTAAGGTATACGCAGTTGTTTCTATTTGCATTTAAGAACAGAACAGAAGCCAATAATATAGAAATCACTGGAAACTGCAAACAAACTTTTAAGTTTATTAAAAACTTTATTATACTAATTACCGCCGACATGTCTAAATAGAGAATTAATCTAAAGGCCTGTTCACAAAGGCCGATTTGTCGGTCCGATTCTCCTCTTGACGTATGTGATTTACTGGATTTGCTGACAAGAGTAAGGTTATTGGCTCGTACCTGACGAGAAGATTAGTTGTTGCTGTATTGTGTGAAATTAGTATAGGTTATCATGCGATGGCGAGTACAATTAGGGATTAATAGTACGAGTGATGTTTGGAAATTTTGCCAAAATTGGACGAGCCGCCGGGGCGAGTCCAATTTGGCAACATTTTCAAACATCACGAGTACTATTAATCCCCAATTGTACGAGCAACATCGCATGATTACTTGTTTATTATTAGCATGACAAAATTTCCGCCATTTTGTTTCTTTTGGGAAAATCATTAATTGTACTGCAGTACAATTAATGAAATAATTGTACTCCTCTCAACCAATCAGCATCCAGTAATTTTGTCATGCTAATAATAAATCACATAAGTCAGGGCCAGGGGAGAATCGGATCCGTCAAATCGGATCCATCAAATCGGATCGTGTGAACAGGCCTTAAACCATAATATCATGGCTATTGGCTAAATAAAAACGACGTAACTTTCCTGCTCAAACGTACTATGACAAAATATTTGGATGTGATTTTTCGGATTTATTGAAACTTATAAATCTCCAGACTGTTTTGTTTTCATACAAACAATATCATTTATTTATGGCAGAATATATATAATTTAAAGTTGTTTGTACCGTCACTCGTGGATCCGTCCCCTGCCCCAGGTTGACGGCCTTGTATATATATATATATGTTATTTTTCATTGCTATTTAGAATAGCCTCCTTGTTTGGCCTCTTGCACAGGTAAGGAACGTTATTTGGATTTGAGTCCCATATATTAATTGTGTGAATTTCCCATGTTTTAGGAACAAATAAACTTTTGTATATTTCTTTCTGTAGGCAGTAAATTTTGCATTTGTACATCCACGTTTTCGAATGGCGTACATTTCAGTGGTTGGCTTTTGTTGGGTTAACATACTTTCATATCTTAAACATGAGGTTAGTACATTCATAATTAATATAGTATACGGTATATTTGGCATGCAGATAAAAAACTGAATGACCCTATTTTGGAAGACACTCAATATGTTGCACTCAATAACGTTTGGGAGGTATCCGTTTTGATTTCTTTCATCAAAACTACTATTTATGATTTTCAAGTTATAAAAACATGTTTTTTTTCGGTCATACGAAATACATACAATGATGGTCGGTCATACGAAATATAAAACAAGATGGCGGACGCGCGAAAGGGCGTGTTTGGTCACAACTATCTCAAAAATATGAGAAAGTTAAGAATATTTTGATTGGGGTTTTTAAAATCAATTTCAACGTTCCCTCAGATATGACAAAGAAAATTTTAGAGCTGTTTTACAACCTTTCACATTCAGTTTAATTTTCTCTTTTCAGCATATGACGAAACCAGAGATACAAGATTTGGAGTAAAATTCAGCTTTTTATTGCTTAAAATTAAGCTTTTTTATTGCACTGTAACACCACTGGGCCTCGCTCTGGTACATGTGCTCTTTAAATCCCAAACAGTTGGGCTTAAGACCGTGTATCGTACGTAAACGTAACGCATTTCTTTGATTTTTAACACAACTTACAGTAGAACTAAGGACTTATACACAAAAGAAAACTTTACGGTACGTTACGACAGTGGCGGAAATTTCGGTCAGTTGGGGGATGGGGGCAACCACTGGACAACAGAATTTGTCGGAAATTTTGACCTAAAAAGGGCTAAAAACCAGCCTAGTTCGAGTGTAAATGGGATTGTCGGAAATTTGAAGGTTTTGTCGGAAATTTAGGAGGCTTTGACCCCCCCACCCCACCGGAAAACGTGAATTTCCGCCACTGCGTTATGATACTATACGGTTGAAATAGAAAACAGCCTAGAGTGGTCAAAACAATGTGTGGTTAGAATTTAACCACGTTTTGGATAAATTAAAAGACTAGTGTAGATTGTATGGTTAGTTTTCATTCCCAACAAAATATATTCTTAATCTCCCAATATAATATTCTTAAAATATCAATCCTGATAAAAATATTATTATACTGTTTCTATATACGTTATTCTAAACGCCAATTTACTCATATTATTATATGGCTTTATGAAATCCGCGGTTCTGATTGGCTAGCGAGCGGTCCGATAAAAGCCGTATGTCCCGGATTAAAAAATTAAAAATTTAAATAAAAATTTAAAATTTAAATTACAAATTAAAATATTTAAAAAATGTTTTTACATTTTTTAAAAATTTTAATTTTAAAAATTTTCAATTAATGAACAAAAAAAAACAATGCCCATCGTTATGGAAGCCAAAGTGCCAAACTGACAAACAACCGTCGTTGTTCGAAAAAAGTAACAGAAGCCATTTCATGTCTCACTGAACCACAGGAAGCCCAGGCTCTATTTGCCCGCGCCCGCCTGTGACTTCCTTATAACGAGGGAAGGAAGGAAACATTGAGCCCAAAATAGCCCAGACTTGGCATATGTTGCACGAAACTATCCTCGATTTTTCGCCTTTAAATGCATTTCTTTCGAGAATCGATATCCCCTGCAAGAATGATACCGTACAACTCTCAATAAAAACAACGATGCTTTAATCAAAAGCTTAAATTGCTCTAAACGTGAGGAATGACAAAATTTGGCAAAAATATATCCGCGTGCCTGGTTTGCTGTTAAAAAACCGGAAGTCCTTGAAAAACTCAAAATACTCTCAAACCTGATTGGACAACGGGTTCAAATTTCAAAGTTGTCCAATCGGGTTTGGTATTTTGAGTTTTTCAACGACTTTTTTAACAACAACAAAGGCACGCGGATATATTTTTAAACCAAATTTTTGATTTTAAGCGGAATTTAAGCATCGTTGATTAAAGCATCGTTGGATCATTTGAGAAATATTTAAAGTATCGAAGATATTTCGATATCCTCTAATTTTCGGAATAATGTTTTAAATGCATTTATCGAAAAGAGGATAGTCGTGCAAGATATGCCATATGGGCATTTTGGGGCTCCTTATTCCCTACGTGGCGAAAAAATTCTTGTTTATGGGCTTATGCTTTAATTAATTTAAGAATCAATCTCAAGAGCCATATCAGAGCCATATAATAAACAGTTTATTGACCTCGCTTGTTCGGTCTGTACAGTGAAATATCGGACCTCTGTTTTTTAGTACGGACCGTGCTCGCTGCGCTCGCTTGGTCCGTACTAAAAAACCTCGGTCCGATATTTCACTGTACAGACCTCACGCTCGGTCAATAACCTATTATTATTTAGCATTATATTTATATTATATTAATATTACATTTTATTTCTCCTCAATAAAACAAAACACATTTACACATATCAGCTATATAGTTTCATTTTTATAGTTTCTGCTTCCTCTTCTAAGGCCTCCATCTTCTCCACCAACAACATCTATAGATATGGTTCAAATGAATGAAGAGGTTTCAGAAAAAGCTATTGCGCTTTCTAGAAACTGCATGAAGTACCGCTGGAGTTTTATAGAAGGAAAGTTTTGTTGGATCAATTGTCGAATTATTCGATTTATTGATATATGCGACTATGGCACTATGCGAGTAGTAAAGGTAGTATATAGACATAAGGAGTTTTTGGTGTGTGGAAATTTCGAGCGAAAACTATATGTACATATTTAGACCTGACTGGATCTTTCATCTTAATAGAGAACAACTATATAGAGTATTCGTTAAGGACAGGATGAAGATATAACGTCTTGAACGCGTGGTGCCAGTGTAGGTCTATACGATAAGTTTCGGGTCTTTAGGATTAAACTACCTGAAAAATTTAACAAGAACTAACTTCCAGACGAACGACCTTCGCTCGAAACGTCGAAATTCTTCTTGAAATTTTTATGTAGTTTGATCCTACAGACCCGAAGCTTATCATCAAGAAGATAACTGCCTAAGAGTCGCTACTATATACATTAACCAGAGACATGGATGCACATTAAGCGATGTGGCGTGTACTGTTTAGTTAAAACGGACACAGTAGTCAATGTTAATTGATAATACATATGGTGAAACATTAATGACGAATAAGAAACATCGACACATCTTCAGAATAACATTACCACAGTGACATTACCTTGGAAGCTGACACAAGAAGTTTGGCCTGCGTTCTCGGTAAGTGTTCTATTTCTTTTATCAAAGTTTCTGGATCAGCTTTTGCTACTGCCTGTAAATTGCGGTATCCAGCGGAATACAACTGCTTTGCACGGTTCTGTAAAGGATGAGAAGGTTTGGTTCAAATTACATTTCTAAAAGCTGAGACTATGCTTAAAACAGTTTAACCATTTAAGTCTTTACCCTTAATTAGTACAATGAGTCTTTACAGCTATATATAAGTCTACAACTATACTGCATGTGTGGTCTATAAAGTCAAGAGTATTTATATCGGAATTTGGAACAAACCGTATCTGTTCAGATGTGAATACCCAATTTATTATTATTATTATTATTATTATTATTATTTAAAAACGGTAACCCTTCAGCACACTTAGGAGGTATAGCTGATTTCCAAGGGGTCGTTTACAAAATATTTACAAAAAATTAAAATTACAGAATTTATACTGTTAGTTACAACATAATAACTAATTAGACTAAACAACTATATACAGGGAATATTAGCAGATGTGAAGATATTTACAGAAAACAGTACAGTATATAATATAATCAAATAAGAAATTCGATCATTCACATTATTTGCGATCGAGTGCAGCCTTAAATTGCCCAATTGACATATTTGCTGCTTTTGAATCTTTTGGCAAGTTATTCCATGCTATTGCCCCATTATAACTAATACTTTTTTTCATATAATTTGTTTTTGGCTTTTGTAAAACAAAATCATCATTACTACGTAAATTATAGTTTTGATTGTCAGCGATTTCAAACAGGTTGTTCATACTTTCTGGTAACTCCCTCTTTTTCACTTTATGCATGAACACTAACTTATTTTATAACCCAAGATCTACAGTATATATACATTAAAATCACCAAATTTTACATAACGAGCTACAATTTCCCATCGAATCGGAAGGGCCTTTGCTAGAAACGTAAAATACTTTGTTCTATTTACATACAGAAGGTGAAACGCAGATGTAGATGAAGACTATAGTCTCTACTTCCAATTGTCTCGTTTAATTCATTTACCCTGATGCAGCACAGTTGTTTAACAATCTTATCAATTTATATCCACTTTAAGATACAAAAAAAACGCAAAACAAACCTTTTTAACACCAGGTATTTGCATCAATGGTACAAGCTCCAAAACAGCGGTGTACGACAGTTTGTCGACAATGGTCTCCAACAGCAGCTTGATATTCTGAAACTCGGGTAGCTCCTTAAATTAAATAATTCAATGGATTCACAAGCAACTCGTATGTTAGACATAAATTTCGAATAAATGCGCATAGTAAATTGTGCATAAAATTCCATTATCATGCATATTTCTGCCTTGAAATATATTGGCAAAAAGAGTTTCTTCGCAACTATTCCCATGAGATAAGAGGCGTTCAGACTATATAGACCATTTGTGGAATTACTGGACCGTGACATAGATACGAATGCGTATAAAACACCGCTTCAGTATAACTCTGTAATTAAATGGTTTATAATACAGAGACATTGGGTCAAAGACAAAATAATAATCATACGTTGGTGAAATGGACCAGACAGGATGCAAACGATGTGGAGGACGTAAATAAACTTTGAATAAAGCCACGTGGTTGGTCAAATATGCTCGCGACATCCCAAATACTGCGTTCATTGATGATCTTGTACAGCATCAACGTCAAATAAAATCTTTTCACCACCGCCGTCTCTTTTTCACTCTAGGTGGAAAACAGTACATTTATTAAAATTTACAAGTACAGTACTTATACATATATGCAGCAACCCTTGCCCTTCCTCACCAAACAACTAAATTTCCCAACATTGTTCTAATTAACATGAAGTGTTTATACTTTAGATTTATGTCTCGCTGTTTATGGGTAGAGGAACCATGCATAAACAGCGAGACATGGGGACGTTACCAGTATTTCTAATTAGAAAACCGCTGACCAAACGACTGTAGCGAGATAAGTGGTAGCTATAGCTCATTGTCATACAATTTTTTTGTACAAAATGGCAAAAACAATGAAAATATTAGTTTTATAACTATAGAATTATTAGTTGCCTTACGCTTACGCGTCGTTAGCTCAAGGGATATATAAATACTTCACATTTTATAAAGGTAAAAATAGATGATATTAAATGGTGACTGCCCAGACCAACAATTTTTTTATTCCATGGAAATCCACACACGTACCTTCTTCGATCCGTTACACGATACTTGTCTTGCAAGATATCCCTCGGACACTCCAATAAATTCACATGCTTTTTGCTCAGCAGAATTCAGACTTAACACCTTGTAGCAAAGAACAAAATATTGCAAAAACATTTTGCGCCGTGTATGGTACGGTGCTGTGAAAGGAAACGCGACAGAACAAATAAAGCATAAAGACGTTGTTTTAAGACGGACAAGCCCAGATATTTATACGATCGATCAAGGGTACTCTGCACGTGTAGACATTTATTTTTTTCATCTTTCCAACAAGATGTGTTTAAAGTTTGTTCTTTCACGGCAACGAGGTTTAATATCTTTCATGTTTTCGCCAACGTTAGGTCGTGAATACAATTCGACCGGGCTTTACATTCATTTATTTGAACCAGAGTAGCGAGCGAAAAAAAGAAAGATGTATTTGCCTGTATTCTGTTTGCCTGGATTGTACCGCTTTGTAGACCATATCATATGTAACAGTACTGTCACAATAACTTACCAATGGAAAGTGCCCCAAGTTTCAATAACAAGTTACGTGTGTATAGAAGTGGCGTTTTACTTCGCAGTTAGTATTGATGCAAACTCGCCAACAAGCTCACAATAAGAATGTAGTGCAAACAAAATTTAATACTGGTATTATGCTATGAGCTAATATACTGGCAAATATACGGCGGTTGACTGTTGGTGGAAGAGCTGCAACACGTAACTTGTGTATTTCTTGATAATACATGCATGACATTATAATATTTTAACGATTTAACTTCATTATCACCTAACCTGTGTAAGATAGGTCATCCAATGAGGTCTAATATCTGCTATCATGTCTGGCGTGGTTGCCAGATACAGTAAATGTAAATCATTCGTTAATACAAGGTTTTCTTGTGCACGCTTCACTTCGTCGTAAATAAACGGACTGCGATCTACATCAACACATCCTATACAACACAAGAAATATAAGAAATATGTCGATTACTTCACTTTTGGAAGGAAATCTTTTGAGAAAATTACAGACATACATTCCATGTCTTCATTAGGAATGATCTAAAGTCGCAATTATTTCTCCACCCCTGCTTATATTATATCTGGTTTACGTAAACCCAAACTTTAACAATGCGATTTGTACAGAGAAATAGTTTTTATCCCGACTATGAATTAATTACATCCTTTCAAATTACTTAGTTATATCGAGTATATCTCATAGTTATATCATGCAAGTACTCAAAAAGTTAAATTGCACCATTTTTTCAAGCAATTTGTGGATATAATAAAAACATTCCTGAATTCTATAACAAGTATAAAATATCTTATACACCCCCCCCGCGTGCATGGTTATACTTTAACCAAGGTAACATTATAATGTACTTAGTCTACTACAGTACCTTTAAATGTCGCTCTCCCTAGAGCAGTAGCTTCAACCTTTGTCGTTGTCTTCCCTTCGACAGTTGAGTCCCACTTCTTGACAAGCTTTAACTTCACTAGAGCGTCAACATTTTCATGCACTTTCTCCCACAACGTATTGTTTCCCTTTGAGTTATTCTGGACAGCAAATAATGTTCTCGATGTGAAGAGGCTGATGTCTTCCATCGAGTTACACATCTACAGAATGCAACAGTGTATTGAATGCATAGAATTGGAAGCACGGAAGGCACATGCGGTTTGTGTGCTGCCCCTAGTGCTGAGTTAAGTCTGCTATTGTAGGTCGAGTTGTACTTGAAAACTCGTGTATGTGAACTTTGGTCGGTTCTTTCCTGTGCTTCGAGTGTTTTTCTGCGGATCCTCCGGTTTTCTTCCCTCACTAAAACATACCCTTAGGTCTCAGTTGCGAGCCCGTGTATCATGACCCTCTGCGTGGCTTGGGTGAAGTGGGCAACCGTTTTTGTTTCTTAAAGGGATATGGCAATAAAAATTTAGTTTATCTCATTTGAAAGAACTTTCATATCTTGCTATTTTTCGTATCTTGCTTAGTTCTTGAGATATTTTAACTGAAAACAATGAGTTGTCCGCCATCTTGGATTAATTTTTGATCTCATTAACGGTGGTTTAGTGACGTCACAAGCAGGGTTAGCCATATAAAACTACTCCTAGGTGACCAAATAACAATTAGTAGATGTTTAAAAAGTTGTCAGTCAATTTGTTATTTGAAATAGTGACCGAAGTATAATTTTGGGCTCATTGGCTTTCTGGGTATAATACTCGCGTGACCCTGCTTGTGACGTAACATGCATATCCAAGATGGCGGACAGCTCGCTGATTTCTGATTATTTCTGTCAAAATATCTCAAGAACTAAGAAAGATACGAAAAATCGTATTTTTATTGCCATATCCCTTTAACCATATACTATTGAGTTTGAGCAAGAACTTCAAATCAAACGATGCTTTTCAGATTACAATAAACAGTTGCATGCCCAGCAATTTACTGCAATTTGATTGGTTACCTTTAATCCAATCAGAGACAACATTAGAGATCTGAGGCCCCGACCGTTGCCATGCAACAAGCTGCTATGACAAGATTCCAAGGGTGCGTTGATCAAGTTCATAACCTAAAAATATTCCAGTTATATATAATTTTATAGTAAGTTAACAGAATATTCTTTCCTGACAATGCTTTTGTTTATTTAATACTGTACTGTATTGCAAAGCTAGTAATTAAACTAAATTGATTTTGTCTGTCCAAGATGAGGTCTTGTCAGTTTTCTCAAACAAACCAAGACAGGAAACAAGGACATTATTGATCTACCATTTCCTGTAAAGAACAACACAAGACTGTGCGTTGCTCCTCTGATAGGAATGGCGTGTTGAAAAAATGGCAAGTGTACAGAAGAAGAAAGTTGTATATCTAAAGAATCAACGTACACTACCATAGAACTTAAATCCTACAATTAAGGTATTATACAAAAGTTGTTTTAAAGAGGTTTCGTTGTATTAGTCGTCAGAGCAAACGCCATTCACATTTGAGATCGTGGGTTCGATTCATGGTGCGAACTCTATACTCATGTCATGCTCCCGATTCTCCGGTTTCCTCACACAAAAAGAGTTAATCACCAATTTTCACATGTTCAAAATCAATAAAACTCAAGAAGGTGCAATTAATGAAACCCATTTCGTCTAAGGACTATTTCTATCAGGTGGACTGACGATTGATTGCTTCATTGCATGAAACAGGCTGTAGTGGATACCTTGACGTAAGCGATAACTATATATTTGCTCTACTATATCTTTAGAACCCTTTTTATCCTCCGTTTACCATTTTCAACTATTTCTTTTCTTTAGCTTTCCCTCTCTTTATATCCCAATTTATTCTCTTAACTTAGCTTTACTCCCCAATTTATCTCTAATTTAACTTACATGAATAACTAATTATTGTATGATTTTATGCATCCTGCATGGTTAAATATACTATAATATCAGTCAAAAGGACAAAAAGGGTTCTTCGCAAGTAGGCTACCTAAACCATAACACTACGATATGTTTTATTACCTTATCTTTATCTCTTTTATCCAAAAGCATGATGCTCTCTCCTGAAGTATCAATACCAGCTCGACCAGCGCGACCAATCATCTGCTTATACTGACTTCTAGTTATCGCGTTTCTTCCTACGTAAGGACTTCGTAAGATAACTCTATAAAAGACAAACAGGCACATCTTGCAATGAAATCTCACTACCACATTGCTGCAACAAAGCTGTAAACACATGCAAGTAACATACATGCATGTATCAATTTTAAAATCATTTAATCTGTGGCTCGAGAACACGTTTTGTGACTGGGCAAAAACAAGAATAGAATATTTTAACTTTATGTGTTTTCTCAAAGATGTATTCTTCGCATATCGGGTGCAAAAATGTGAAATCATTCCTTAACAATTGCAGCACGTTTTTGACCAACCAAAGGTAGCTGCATATGTTATTTTACTAAACACAGAAATACCAAAATGCCCTTTTCAAACTCATTAAATACTATCTTTAACAACTCTCTTGACTTTAAATCCTAGTTCGTTTGAGAAGTTATATGCACTCAAAGTCGTTTATTATATGATGATTCAAAAACACCTCAAAGTTTCTTAAATAACGTGGCTATCGCCCTGTTTTAACACACTTTTTGGTGTTTAAAACCACGATAACAAACTTTTTCTCGTGTATAACATATATTACATAATTATATAATGTTGCTTTGCTTTTGGTCTATTATCAAAATCGTATAGTTGTTCATAAACCCATAGTTTCTATACACGCCTTACATGATTATTTTCTTATTTTCACAAGTTTAATATGCAACAGGCATTATATAAAATAGGAAAAATATATAATACAGATTTTCCTCTAACTGCAATTGCTCCATCTATACCTCCCTTTCTGTATATATTATTTGCATACGCGGTATTACGACAATATAGCGTCATTTCGTCTAGCAATTTTATTATGTCTGTATGTTTACTCATAATTACATGCACACGTTCTTTTGCAGTAGACCATGCATAGACTATGATCAAATATGAAAACTTATGATCAAATATGTAGACATCAGTGAAAATTATTGAACAAAATGACACTACTCGTTCCCATAAATCGGAACCACGAGCCTTTGGCTCGGGTGAATTGAGCAACCACACCCTGTATAATCGACATTAAATAGATTACAACTATCACTATTACTATTCACTATTTACATTTCCTCATTCCCTGTCGACGTACCTTTTAGCAGGCAAGTTAACTCCAGCAGCTAAGGTTGAGGTACATGTGAGAAGACACAGAGTTCCCTGACTGTATGCTTCTTCAATTAACTTGCGTTCGTCCATTGTAAGTCCGCCATGATGATATGCTATACCGTACGGTATGACCTGTCGTAAAACAGGACATATTCCGTCTGCATTGGTTTTTAATGAACGTAACAAGTCGCGTTTCTCTTTTACTTTCACTTTCTTCAATTCTCTAAAAACACAATTTTAATGACCATCAAGCAGCCACATTGTACTGTGAAAGAAATAATGAAGGACATTGGCAAAACAATAAGACATCCAACGTAATTCAGGGCCACCTTTGACAGCATGTTCACCCCATAAATATAAAGTATTCAATATGACATCTATACAGGTCTTTTCTTATTGTGTCGGGTTCTATTTCAGAACTGTTTCATCGTTGTTTTGTCGCACGCCGATGAATTACTTAGCAAACTTTACTAATAAAGATACCGTGAAAAATCCAGGAATATTGCTACATCATTCTCCTTATAAGCAGCACTCACTACCCTACGGGTAAACTAGTACAGGTACGGTAGGAAACGCCAAACAAAATTTAAAGGAAGCAAATATTATCGTTCATGCATGTATGGTTGATCATTTTTCTAACTTTGGTCTTTATTTAGCAGTCGAACTAACACATCCAGCGGTATCAAATCTTGAAAATGCGCCTTCACTAGACAGTAATGATCCTTCGCATAACACTTAGTACAGTATAACAATAGTACCATCCAGTCACGGTCCAGTGATCCGAATGTTCCATTTTCTTCTTATTACTTCTTTACATCCCACTGTTCTCCACGCCATCCAGTCATTGTTTTGACGTATTTGTTTTCGAGGGGCGAAATAACGTCAGTTTTTTCAGGCTACTGTACTTATGCAAAGGTATTTAAAATATCGGACTTGTGTTGTTACATGCACTGTAAAAACAAATTGGTTAAAATAGCCCATAAATTGCTTGTCTCAGACCAAATGAATGAGTCAACCAATTCAGGTTTTTCTAGTTAAAACCGCCCAGCCTTAAAAGTGAATTAGCCCTTCCAGTCTTACAAAATTTAACTTCAATCCAGAATGTATACTATACCCTGACAAAGTTTTTGCTAGTAATTTAGCAACATTTTCGCAGCCCATCTTTGTTGCACAAAAAAGCAAGCACGAATATTTTGGAATGACTTCTTGAACCAGAACGCTGAGATGATCAGGATCATTTACTGATAGCGATGGGTCAGTTGACTGAAACAATAACACAGAAAAAAAGTTGTAAAAGTATACATTTCAGGTTATAAAAACCTGGTGGTACTGACTCATACATACAGTAGTTAATAGAATAAAGATGGTTAGGAAACTCGGTAAAGATACTGTACAGTATACTCATTATCTACGTTAGTTTACGTTAAACTTTGTGTTAATCTATGGTCGGTTCATCGTCACGTGCGTAGATGTATTGTATTTTCCGATTTTCACAAAACCAACCAATATCAATATTTTGGTCTAACTACTCAATCATCCATGACAGCTGGTTCTCAAAACTTTGCTATTGGCTGATGGGTGAAAATACAGTAAACATGTGACGATGAACCGACCATATTATTGGATAAACGTAAACCAACATATTGCATTTCATCGAGTTTCCTAACCGTCTTTATCATATTGAATATATGTAATAAGTGACAACGTTTACAGACAGTTGATAAACATTGCTTCTGACTAAAAGTTAACATCACCTCCTCCACCGTAAACATGTTTTTCAATAATAAGCCAACTTTATTTAAAGTAATAGACCTTAGACGTGCTTACAGTACGTCACGTAATTTTTAATACATATGGACTTCTGGAATTCGTAGTGCAGTGTGGGGTATATTGTCTTCCAAACATTGAACGAAGATATTGGAGGGGGGGGGATAAGTGCAAATACAGCATACATTGCTGATCTTTCCAGGGTCATTGGTCACCTTTTGCAGCTTGAAATACTTCGGATGTACTACAGTCTGTATTATTGCACATAATTTATCAATTTTATCAACAAATTATACGAATATATAAATATATATCTGCCATGGGTTGGATTACCGTAAATGATCAAATTTATTAAAATTAAGAGAATCTATTAGATAATTTAATAAGCAATCTATATACTCCTGTAGGGAGGGATGTTTATCAGATAAGGGGCCTCTATTCTGGTTTGACCAGGGCATTTATGAGAGCGAGGGAGAGAGGGCGTTTATTAGATCATTTACGGACCTCAAATCTTCACCACCGTCGATTTCATCCTAATGATCCCAGTTAGGGTGAAGCCAACGGTAGTGAAGATTTTGAGGTAAGCCAACCTAAACAATATTTGGTCTATATTTATGGCATTGATCACTCTATGACATTTCGTGAACCGAAAGACACTTATAGATATATAACCACCTGATGTTTAACCTTTCGAGAACGTTTCAACGGAATCTCTTCATTACGACCAACTCTGTCATTCTTTACTTCATATATTTCACTTTCAACTTTAATATATTCTTTCAGTTCTACCTGGAATAAATAACGTTATATCAAAGCTGGAATTAATTTAAGGCACAAAATATATAATTACACCAGGCCCTTTGTATAAATGCTAATATAAGTCAAACAATGAGTGACAGGATGTTATGGAGAACAGTGGGATTTTCAGAACAATAAAAAGACAACGGAACATTCCGATCATTGGATCGTAATAACATTATTGTTACGCTAAGTTTTACATAAAGGACCACGAAATACAGAAACGCGATATTACCACATAAACAACAAATCAATTAGAGACAGGGAGCTGCACTCAGAAACTGCATACATTCGCAAGCGAAAGTCAGGTATTTATGCACAAATTATACGTGCATTAATTACGCATCCAGTTCTTTTCAGCCAGGAAAAGAAAGACAAACGTTTGTAACAAACTTAGCAATTGGCGTTATCTCCACAAATTTTCATGTCAAACTGGTTGATAGTTTTTTAGTTATTCTGACAAACAAACACACACACCCACCTACACCCACCTACACCCAAACAAACCGAGAAGAAACCATAACCATAATAACAGTACATTAATTTATACAATTTCAATTCAGACAACAGGAGGGGGTAAGAGCACAGGGAGGTGGTCGCCCAATCTTACTGTTGGTCTCACACTATAATTAAAAATACACTCTTATTCAAAAATTCAGTCCCAATAATACATATTCTACTTCAGTCATGTTGTTGTTATATCCTGCAATATTATTACTATATGATTGTGGAAAACATAACTCACAGGTCTAAAATCATTGATGTACTTTTCAGCATTGAGAAACCGTTGCAAATCTCCTATATTGTTCAGGGTTGCACTCATACCGATTATCTGTGTGCTACCTATACTTGGATGAGATACAAGAATGTATGTGTAGTTAAAATTCTTGGGCACTTTTCATTGACAAATCGATCAAATTTTTAACGGGTATACAAAAGAACAAAACTTTGGGGTTTGGTTTGACAGGAAAGTTTTGATCAAAGCAGGAAGCGGTCCATTTTGGCATGATTTCCGAAAAACTTGATCCAGATCATTCCAAAAATTAGAAACAGAAATTCAGGTCAGACTGGTATGATTTGTAAATGGGAAGCGCTATAACTATAAGTAACGTTTTCAAATCAAAAACAAATCACGTGGAGGCACAGTTACATAGAAAGTGTTGGTTGCTCTGGACTAAACAGTCCAACCATCGTTTGTTGCAAAAACGTTGGAGTGAAACGAGATTCCGAATAATCATAAATGCGCTCGTTCACTAAACTACCACTTATGAAATACAGTAGTTTACTTACTTGAACAAAATAAGATCTTAGCAAGACACATTTCTAACGTTGCTCCTCTATGGCCACCCTCTCCAAGCATGTGTAACTACAAATGATAATATACGTTATACACGTACTTAAAATGTTCACGTATTGCAATGAAAAATTTAATATCAGTAAAAATGGATCAAACTTTTAAAACTAATTAAGAGCTTTTTTCAAAATAATTGCCTGTAATTCACTAAATATCCAAAATAGAAACATTCGTTTTACTTTTAGAACAGCTATTTATTTTAGCCGAAGGAACTGAGATTTTAAGTCTTCCCAAATAGTTCACAAAACATTTTGTTTATGGTAAATATTCCAATGTTCAGGTATTCTGGATGTACTAAAGAAAATTTGGTGAAAACTCGATAAACATTGGACGTATATTTCGCGCACAATAGTCATTACGGACACCCCGCCATTACGGACACCCCGTTATTACGGACACTCGCTATTAACAAACATTTTTATTGTTCTACTCTCGTTACAACGGACACCTTGGACGTATTTTTCTCTGGACACAATATAAAAGTGAACGACATTTTAATTTATACAGTGACATATTTTACTGTTTCTATTTATCAGCGGAAGTACTTTGAAGACTCCTTGCGTCATCATTTCTGTCGACAAAACTGACAAACAAAAAAATATAGAATGTTCCGATCTTTTCCCGCTTTATTTACACTACTTTCGAGGCATTTTACTTTGACTTGTACTTTGCACTTCTGTATCACAGTAAACATAAAAAAGAAGTTGAAATAAACTGGACATTATAAACAAAAAGGAGTAATACATTGTAGTGACATTTTACAACCTAAAATTGGGATATTTTCATCGCACCCCGCTATTGCGGACTCTCGCTATAACGGACACTAAATGACGGTCCCCAGGGTGTCCGCTATAACGAGAGTTGACTGTAATGATTCCCTCAGAGACTGAGCACCAATGGAAAAGATAACTAGCCTGAGTCCTGGTACTCAGACAATTAAAAAACACATAATCCAGTTTTTGGGTAGTCAATAATAAATGCTTCCTTTCTAGTCATTCTCTCCATCTCCTCTGCTAAGGCTTTCCTAAATCAAGGGAGTCATTCTTTCTTATGCTTGCCCAATAGACCCTTTCGATAATTACGTCACGAATACTTCCTTGGCCAGGGAGTCTCGCTTTCATGAATCAAGAAGAACTGCAATTTGTGACATAATTATCGAAAGGGTGTATTGGAGGCTTATATCTATATTTAGGGACTTTATCGTCCTCTACATTTAGGGACGTGACATTTTAATTTGTTTTTATCGCGTCTCCGACTTTGTTTACTTTGAGTCAATAGTTGTTCAGTTTTACCCGTGTAGCTGAAACTGTGAAAATAGCGACTGTTAATTAAGGTGGCTCGATACCCTTTCGCAGGGATGGATAAAAGACAATAAAAGACAAAGACATGTCACGATATACATTTTTTCACGTTTATAAGTTTTCGATTGATTTTCCATCATTCAAAATGTGCAGAGTAAAAATATGTTGTTGTTGTAAAATGTGTGATCAATGGCGCAGAAAGTTTCGAAGAAAAATAAACTCAGTTTATAAAAAGTCTGAATAAAAGACAATAAAAGACAAATTCCGGTCATATTTCAATTCTTCTTTTAATAATAAAAGACAATAAAAGACAAATTATTAAAAGACAAGATGCCATCCCTGCCCTTTCGTCATACGGAACTGGTCTCTAATCTCGCACATTGCATGGTTCGTGTTTTCGCGCGAAAATTGCGTGTAAAAGCCAAAAATCAACTGCAATTGTTTCTAGGTTTCATTTTCTTAAAAAAACAAGTTTCTACTAAGTTAACGTTTAAATTTAATTGTCAGTCATTATTTAAGACAAAGTTCTAAATCCCAAATCTACGTTAAACTGCGAATAAATTTTGACTTGTCATCAATATTAAATATCTCCATATCTTCATGGCGACAACTATTTTCATGGCGACAACAACATGAAAACAATTTAGACAAAGAAGTCACGAAAACCGAAGTCGAAAACTGCATTTACGTAAAAAAATATTCATACGTGCCATACATATCTTATGTCAAAAAATGCAATAAAGCGATGGTTTGAGATAGTTCTTTCCATTTTCTTGGAGTTTCCCAATATTTGTTAGTGTGTAAATCGTAAAAATGTTTGCATTTCTAGCACTGCACGTACAAAACACTAAAGCTATATTAAAACAAGTAAACAACTTTTATCGATTGCGTGGGATGCGTGTTTATCTATTTTTTTTTTAATTGAAAAAACTACAATATTATCGCCATTTTTGGTAACATTCTTTTCGTCATAGTCGTCATGGAAACGCCATATTTTTAAAATGTATTCTTAATTGTAACAAGTCTTTAATGTGCTATAATTGTGTGTGGAAGTTTAAACCATGGGCGTATGTTAAAAAGGAAAATATCAAATTTTAGCCTCTTAGGGCCTGTTCATATGGGGAAAAGTTATCTCGGTTAGCGAGAAAACATTTCGACAAGTTTACAAGCGAGATCTCGCCTTGTTATGAAAATAATATGAAAAGTTACACTGCGTTCATATGAGACGAAAAGTTTTCCCGTGTACCGAGATCTCGCTTGTTGACAGGCGAGATCTCGGTGACCGGGATAATGTTTTTCCCATATGAACACAACATATCCACAACTTTCCCGCTTAGCGGGAAAACTTTCTGTCGTGTCAGCAACTTTTCAATTTACACTTTACAAAATGGCGGGATAGAAACTGGACAAGGCATGCAAGGGGAAGAGAAGACAACTAAAAAAAGAAAACTAATAAAATATTTGTTTTTAAAATGTATTTTAAAGTTTTTAACTTTTCCCGCCTTGCGCGTCACACCAGTGCTACGTCACAGCCGGAAACTTTACACGGTAATCGGGATAACGTTTCTCCATATGAATAGAACAGAATTATTTGGCTAGTCGAAATGTTTTCTCACTAACCGAGATAACTTTTCCCCATATGAACAGGTCCTTAGGGCTTAGACAGAAAAGTGTATGGAGCCACCTTAAAGTCCCTTTTTTACCCTTTTACCTCATCCACAACAACCAATCCAATTTCAGATATCCGCTTTTCTTCAGTTAAACTGTTCACCAATCCATTGGCCTTTAAAAGGATTATTATTTTACTTTACCAACCATCAATTATGCTGTTTATGGTAGAGCAAATGTGGTAATGTGTTTATTTACGTCGTAAATTCATTTTGTTTGGATTATTTTTTGCTCAGTTTTGCACGTGACTTCTGACACTGCGCAAATTCAAATTCAAATAACAATGTTTCATTTTAGGTAACGCACAATTTGAAGAACAAATTAGATACTTTTTCATATGGTGTAAACTGAAAAGAAACGTAATTGATTGCTATAAAATTTGCTACGAAAGAGAATAAACCGAATATACTTTTTCGCCGCAAATTCTGTCGCTGACCAATCAGGTTGCTGTTATATTTGTTGATTTACATGAAATATCACTAATACCAGGAGATTGGCAGGCTGCATGTTCCCCAGGAATATTTTCATGGGTTAATCAGAAAATGAACAAGGTAAAGATGTATAGCATCTACAATTATAATAAATAGAACTAAACTGAAAGTTCTCAAAATAATTTTTTGAAAAGGGCTGGCAGGTTGATTTTGATTATCTGCAAAATAAAATAAGAGAAAAAATATATATACCTTTTCAATTGTTGCAATATAGAGTGATTTCTTCTTCCTTCGTTCTCTAGGTGGGTATTTTCCTTTACTCGCTGCATATTCCTCAACAAGGAATTCCAGATCAACTGCAAAAAGTGACATGTCTCTGACCTTTATTAGAATGAAAGAATGGCTTTTTACTACCATGACTGTCAGAGATTTGTAAAAGATACACAAATAACAGAAATGTTTAATTAATTATTCAGCATCACAAAACTAACCTTTTCCTGAACAATGGAAACAAATGGAAGTATCAGCAGTGCATCTTTTTGACAACATAACAGTTCTTTCATTATCAATATTTCTGCAACCAATGTTTTCCCTCCACTTGTTGGAAGGGAATAGATGAGATTTTGTCGCTTTTGCACTGCAGGTAAATTCAGACAGTAATTTTGCCAGTCTAGAAAAAATGCTGGTTATTGTAGTGGCACACACATGCAGTACAAAGTTAATAGCATGCAATTATATTCAGCTTGTGCAGTCATGTGAGAATATTACGTCATGCTATATAACTGGCAATTTGGGTGGTATATTGTGGATTTCATCGAAGTGCATTTTCGTTTATATATCTTGCAAAATACTGAGAGTTATAAGATAATCTATACCTCTCTAGAATCCTTCACCAACGATGAGTATTTTGGTGTATAGTTTGTTGCTTTACCATGTGTAGAACTCGAGTTATTCAGGAAAGTTGGCGTACATATTGATGTCAAAAATTGTCAGCCATCTTGAATTTGATTTTAATTAGTTTGAATTTATCCAATGAAAATGGTGGAATTTGCCTCCCAAAAAACCAGAAGCCACACAATTTTGAGTTGATACGTCACTTGCACAAGCCGAATAGTATGTTTTGGTCATATTGTGCAATGAAGACTGTGTCCCAGCATGTTTTAAGCAGGAATCAGGCAGAGCAAGGTGTGGAAACAGGAGAAACAGGAGAGCAGATAACAGCATATGGGCATATGCAATGAGCAGAGCACACACAGCACACACAGTACACAGTTTGTTAACTTGTTTGCAGTTGTATTATTGTATGTATGTTATAACAATAAATATAAAATATAGGCCACAGTTGGAACTACAGTATGTGTTGGCAATGTTTCTATTGTAGGAAGTATTCTACAAAAAGCAGTGGTGGGTTCAGTCAGAAGAACCTGGAAAGAATTAATAAAACTTTGCCAATATTTTTTGCAAAGGCTTTCGTCTTGAAGTTAGTAGGCACTAAGGGCCTTTGCTCTCAAACCTTGTTTGAATGTTTTAATATTTTCCATGTAGTTCTAACTGCAACCACCACAGCTTGATATAATATTTGGTTGAAACTAGAGATAAGTTGATTAAACAGCAAACTACACAGTCTTATAAATATATATGGATCTGGTGACAAATCTCAATTGGCACTTTAGATAACAAAAAACATACCATACAACTTTTCAATTCCTTTGTGTTTCTTAATAAGACTTCCAACACTTTGAGGCAAACCATAAAATAGTTCTTCACTCGCATCTTTTGCTTGACATTTATTCTTCATCTCATTATTCATATGACCCGTACTCGTGGTTGAGTTGTCTAATTGATTACAACTATAATTATTTGTGTCAACATTTTTAACATCAACTTTCACTTGTTGCAATGAGTTGTTTGACCCATCATTTGTCTTTGGATCTTTTTCTGTGTGTGATGATTCATAGGTGCTACAAGCAGTTTTACTCATTTCCACTTTCACCCGACTGCATGTGTCCGATTGTGATAGTTTCTGATTTTTTCCCTTATATGCAGAATTGTAAGATGAAATAATGGCACTAACATCTAGTTCTGCTAATTTTGAATCATCATCATCAAAAAAGTCTGCAAATGAGTCACTACTACATTTTAAATTGCCATCAGTTTGTGATGAAAACACTTCTGAATTCTCAATGCTGCTTTGTGGTGTTCTTATTGGGGTGCTTGCTGTTGGTGAGGCAAAGAGATCAGTAAATGAGTTCTGACTTGATGCATAGGTTTCTTTTACATTATTATCAATCTTCATGCTTGTACTAGTATTATTATTATTCTTAACAGTTGGCGACCACAGTAATTCGTCATCTAAAATATCTTTTCTATTAAACCTTCTTAATCCATCCTGGTCTGTTGTAAGTGTTCGTTTGTTAGATCTTTTTCTTCTCACATTGAGAGATACATCAGAGTTCACCTTGTCTTGGTTTGGGATGCCTGTTTCCGTTTGGACACCAGGCCCAGGGCTAGATCCCTCTGTTTCAGGACAAGCTGGCTTCCTATGTTGTTGTATAGCATCTTGTTTCTTACTTGCTGTTATTGTCACAGAAGGATTGATTGACCCAGACACTAATCCATTAGTCCATTTTACATCAGTACTAGCCTTTTCCTGCAAGTTTGACGAAACAGGGTAAGCAAGTCTTGACCGCTTTCGTTCAGGTTGCACGACACCGTCAACACGTGACTGTTGTGGGATGTCAACATTTCCAGTACTGCTTTTGCAGTTTGTAAACAGCGGCCTTCTGTTTACAAATTTGCTCCCCTGATCGGACGAGCTTTTCATGACATAATTTTGTATCTTTTTATCGGTACAATTCTTTTAATTCATGTGAAAAGCTCACAAGCAAAATCCATAAATTGTCCCATTATTGTGCCATTGTTAATGGCGGTCGGCGGAAACAATCTCGTTCTCCGAGCCTGCGAACGATGAGCCAGTTGGCTCCAGATTCTCCAGATTGGCTCGAAACTGGAGCTGGGACGACAAGTTTGTAAACAAAGCGTTTTGGCCGCTTAACCAGTAATGTAAATGAAATTTTTTTG
Organism: Trachythela sp. YZ-2020; assembly: GCA_016169945.1. Lineage (NCBI taxonomy): Eukaryota > Metazoa > Cnidaria > Anthozoa > Malacalcyonacea > Clavulariidae > Trachythela > Trachythela sp. YZ-2020. The sequence continues at coordinate 4,566,501 of JADLSH010000371.1, read as the reverse complement.
AAAGACCATTTTTACCTGTCATATTTTCTAGTACGTGACCGAAAATGAGAACTTTATTCCGTTTCGTTTGTCCACAGTAGCTTGTGAAAGTTGACTATTTTTTCTGACGAAGGGACTGGTCAGCGGTCCGATTGATCGTATAGCTTTTTAAACCTTAATTTTTTACCTTTATAATGGCAAACTGTAAAATTAGATTCATGACCGTTCTGGAGAAAGTATTCAAATATAATGTCAAGCAATAAGCGTACTTCTACATCGCGAAACCGCGATAAATAGTCGAGCCATCTATTTCACGCGCGGCCCGCTTGTATTAATTTCACACTTCCGTGAACACATAGATAGATAGATAGAAAATTTTATTTTGACACGCTAACTACGTCAATTAAGAATATTGATTTCCACGAAGGGCGTGTGTTCTAAAGTTATTATAGAAATAATGTAACTGTTCCAATTGACAAAATAGACAACTAACAAAACATATAGTTAACTATTTACAATAAAGGATTTATATAATTATATAAATATATTATTTAGCAACATGAGCAGCAATTTTTCTTTCAAATAGAGACTGGGACCCAATCCCTCTGATTTCTTTATGGACTGAGTTCCATATTTTTGCCCCATCAAACTGGAAACTCTTTTTCATGCTATTTGTGCGAGGCTGTGGCAAAACGAGTGTTGTTTCATTGTCACGTAGACAGTAATGTGTATTCTCATTCTTGTAGCTAAAAAGGTCTGTTAGGCTTTTTGGCCCAGACTTATTTAAAATTTTGAACATTAATTTTGCCTTGGCTTTAGTTCTCTGTACTTTTAGTGTCTCCCAACCTAACGAATTTAATGCAATTTGAGCATTAACCTGTATCGGTACTTTGGTATCGGTAAATTTGCGTTTTGGAGAAATAACCTATTGAACGTTTAATGATATATTATTACTTATTGCACTTTTTTAAAGACTAAACGATCGAAACATCTTCCATATCTGCAACACACAACGCAAACAGGATCGCGAAAAATGGTGTTAAATGCGGCTCAATCAATCAATCAATCAATCAATCAATCAAACTTTATTTATCCACGGTACTATTTCACAAAGACAAAAACTAAAATATTTACAAGATGTGATCTTCCAATAGGCCGTGCTACGTATGATTAATTACATGCAAATATAAAAAGAATTTATTAAGTTAATACAATAAGATTAAGAGGAAAAAAAGAAGATAAATTAATTATCAAGAATTATTACCACTATTTGTCACTAGAGCCCTTTTGAAAGTTGACAATGAACTCAAATTTTTTATGTTAGGTAATAAATCATTCCAAGCTACAGCTCCTCTGTACGAGAATGATTTTTTACAAAAGTTGGTATTTGGCCTCGGGAGTGCCAAGTTAAATTCAGCCTGCCTAGTTTCATGATTATGAAGTGTACTGGTTTTCGTGAATAAATCAATTAAGTAATCAGGCACCATATTATTATTTACCTGATACATAGTAGTACATAATTGATTATTTCTTCTGAGACTTAGATTAGGTAAATCTAATTCTTTAAGTATATCAGCTGACCTAAATTCATACCCACGCTTTGTAATAATACGAGCTGCTCTATTTTGTTGCAAGTGGTTTTGAAGGGTAATTCCAAGACAACCCCATACTTGCGAGCAGTAGTCAAAGTGTGGTTGAATTAAGGTTTTGTAAACTGTTACTAAAGTCCTTACATCCACCAGATCTCTTAATCGTCTAAGGACGTAAAGACCCTTGTTTACTTTGTATAAAAACTGTTAAAGGCAATAAAAGTCGTTTAGTGATACTTGCATGTTTTTTACAAGTTAAACAGTAAAATATCACAGTTCTATAGCAAAATACCGACTTGTTCATCTTCAGCAAAATTACAAAACTAGGCAAAAATATGTCCAGCTGTACGGCTGTTGAAGTTCGTCTCTCAAATATATTGCATAAACGTCAAAATCAAAAGATAAAAACAACATTTGCCACTCGTTTTTGCACGATGAAAGCAAATCTTGCGCCCGCAAACTATCATTCACTAGTCAGCGACACTCTCCTCCGCAGAGGCTGTGAGCTATTAAAAATAATTAGTCGTTTTTAATAGCGAGTTCTCGAGCATTTTCATTAGTCTTACACGAGAACTCACTATTAAAAACGACTAATTATTTTAATAGCTCACAGCCTCTGCGGAGGAGAGTGAGTCAGCGAGGTTTTCATCTAGGGCAAATTTCGTGAAGTTGTTGACCCAATATTTCACCTTTATATGCGTTTTACTCTTTATTTTCATCGGTAACCTATCTTCAAATTTTGACCATAAATTTTAATTTTGGTAAATTTTATATATTTCAATTTTAAAAAAAATCGCCAGTGTAAAATCTTTATATAAAATTTTCGAGTTAAAAAAATTGCACACTGGCGATTTTGATTAAACTTTCATAATAGTTTCAGAACATTATGCTTAAAACTTATATGAAATAAAAACGATGGGTTACCGACTTTGTTTTTTAGATACGGACAATTTTATGCGCATAGTAACCACATTTCAGGCTTACGTCTTGTTACCATGGCAACGATGACACTACCTGAACCGGGTTTTAAATATTCCATAGATGATGAATATTACCCTCAAGTATAGAAAACTTCGTCATCTGCGATAATACTCGTTTAAAAACGATTTATTATAAAGCTAAAATAACTGTAGGGAGCCACCTTAAACTAACTTTTGAACTAGGAAATTGTATCAGTACAGCTGGAAAGAGCATCCTAAGTTTAGTAAAATTGCAAAGTTTGGTTGCGAAATGTTGCGAAATGTTGTAAAATGTGGAAAATATAGCCCTGCGAAGTTGGTAAATTTTGTATATTTTTGTATTACGCACGCAAAACGGTTACCACTTTTTTAAAAGTGACTCTAGCATTTCAGGGACTCTAAATTTCAAAATTTTCCCGGGGGGGGGGCATGCCCCGGACCCCCCTAGAGGACTCGCGTCTACGACGCTCAACCATACACATATTACAAAGGGGCGCCAAATTTTCAGCTGGCCTCCCCTGGCGAACACAAGCCAGCACGCCACTGATATTTACAGTTGGTTTTCAAACTTCCTTTATTACAATACCTTTTGTTTGGCAATGAAAATTGTCTCTCTTCTATACACGCGCATTATTAAACCCATAGCTATGGCCTCGATCCCCTGTATTCGCGTGCAGACATTGGCTTCACTTTTCTACCTGGCTGACATTAGCGTCAGGTCCTCCAGGTATTTATATAGCTCAGTGCGCGAACCTCAGTGGCGCGAACACGCAAATGACGCAATATATATTTGGATTTTAGGCGCCAAAGTCAGTTGATGACTTGATGTCTTGATCAGTTGATTCCATTGAGAGTTCCTCGGGTTGTTCGGAGTTTTTTGGCAAGTTTGGCATTACGACGAAAATTTTATATTAAAAGGTAAGTTCCTCGTATTAAACGTCACGCTTTTAAGCAAACATTGTTCGGAAAACATATGAAAATCTTGATGTTTTCGTTTATATTCTCAATTTAAAATTTCTCTTCAAACCTGCATAATTATACTGTACGTCCGTCTCACCCTATGATCTCACCCATCGCGGTGCTGAAAAGTAAAATTTATTATTAAACGCTATAAATTTATAGATTTCGACACGCTGAATTCAAATCTTTGTCCTCACGCGAAAATCCGCAGTTTTTTTGTAATTTTACTCCCAAGTTAGCGATTGTCACGTGTTGGCGCCATTATATAATAATTGGCATCATATATTTTATGTGTCGGCGCATATTATTGTCGAAGTTATATTTTTTAAGTGAAATTCAGGGACGTTTAGGAACAAATATGACATCAAACCAGTCAAAGAAGACATGGAATGCTGGCTTGAGTATTTTCAGCGAAGAAATAAGGTCAAACATGAATGTTTTTAAAAATAGAGGTTTTGCACCAGTTGTCGGCAGTTGACCAGTTGATGCCATCCAACATGGCATCATGGCCGCCATAAAAGTGAAGACGTGTTCAATATTATGTTTACAATTACTATGATACTATAGATAAGTTTTTCGCATTTGGTTTGGGAAAAACGTAACTTTTACAGCATTTGAAAATAGTGCTGACATCAGCAATAAGAAATTAATATCACCAAAGTGATATTTCCTCAAAATTTCACAACTCCAAGTAACAGAAACTCCCACCCCACGAACTACATCCCAAGCATCCACACGGTGCCAACTGGTGCTATGTGAAGTAGGGACCAGACCCAGTTGCTAACCTATGCCGCCACAATTGAAAATTAGCAAAGGGGCAAGACCAAGATGCTAAGCTATGCTGCCATCATGCCAAATTTGCAAAGGGACCAGACCCCATTGCTACACTGTGCTGTCACAGTTGAAAATTAGGAAAGGGACCAGACCCAGTTGCTAAGCAATGCCCCCTAAATAGAAATTAGCAAAGGGACCAGACCCAGTTGCTAAGCTATGCTGCCACCATTGAAAATTAGCAAAGGGACAAGACCCAGTTGCTAAGCTATGCTGCCACAATTGAGAATTAGCAAAGGGACCAGACCCAGTTGCTAAGCTATGCTGCCACCATTGAGAATTAGCAAAGGGACAAGACCCAGTTGCTAAGCTATGCTGCCACAATTGAAATTAGCAAAGGGACAAGACCCAGTTGCGAAGCTATGCTGCCACCATTGAAAATTAGCAAAGGTACCTCAGTTGGCTATGTGTAGGCTAATGAGCAATGGGCCTGCTTATCACTCTCTATATCCCTTCCTTTGAGGGCGTAGGTCGTGCCCAGGCTGTGCGCGGTTCCTATGATATTAACCTTGGTTACTATGTAACCTCATTTAAGAATTATTCAAACTTTCTTAGCCCCTGTTTACATGAGCCTTACACAGGGATGCCGGAGAGGGGGGGGGGCGGGGGCAAGCGCCCCTCCTGCCCTTTCCTAAGGGGGGAAAAAGTGCCCTTATAATATAAATGAAACAATAATAATACTGGCAAAGAAGAGAGAATACAGCTGTATTAGACGATCAGTGCATAATGGAAAGCTATTGTTTTCGTTCCGTACTTCTTTAGATCTATATTTGTACATAGAAATAACAAATAAATGAGTTGAAATTTGAAAATCATTGAAATCCCATCGCTCTGGCATCCCTGGCCTTACACTGGGCTGGTTTTCACCTCATGTTTACAGCATTAAATGGGTTCCCTAGACAGCTCATTTATTTTCTCGCGAAGTCCAAAACCATACATATTTTGCCAAGCAATTTTTCGAATAAAAACCAGCAGACAATTGAATATTAGGGCCATTTATACGGGAGAAAATAAGTCGCGACTTACATAAGACATGTCTTATATAAGATGCAAACACACTCGTATAAATGGTCAAATTCTAGTGAGTCGCGACTTAAATAAGAACAGGGGTTCAAGCTGTTCCACAATAAGACACAACTTATTAGAATTTAACTATTTATACGAGTGTGTTTGCGTCTTATATAAGACACGTCAAGTTTTTTACTCAGTCCTACTATGAGGGCTAGCCCTCCTTGTTGCATTTACATGGGAAATTTCCAGCCCTACTAGGCAAGATCTTGGGTAAACAATAGCGAGATCTTGCCTAGGAGGGCTGGCCCTCCTCTCATATAAAACGAAAACAATTTGTAATAGGGATTTCTATTAGCACACAGGATCTCGCCTAGGAGGGCCAGCCCTTTGTATAGGGCTCATATAAACAGGGGTTTAGGGGTGGACAATTAGACTTTTGATGGAGGGGTTGTGCAAATCCCCAAAAAAATATCGAGCCAAAAAATTCTGATATTAAAACAATATAGGACAAAACAACCAAGACTAAAAAATATCAGGCAGGCATCCAACTTCCCACCCTAATGCAGCTGTCATGTAACTTCTATTATCACATTTTATACGAAACGGTTATATTTACGTGACCGTAAACAGACTTTGCCAAGTATATTTATGGCACTCTTGTTCCTTGTGCCTCCATGTGCTACTACATACTGGTATTATAAATGTGCTATTATTGAGACATTCGTACGTTCAGGGGACTCCACCTGAACCCCTCAGAAAACTATTAAAGCCTGCATTCTGTTGTTGTTAGCTTTGTGCAAACTATACTCTGAAAACCCCACCCATTACTTGGATGTTCTGTGAAAATTAGATATCTAAAAATCAACCATATTTCATATTTTTTTTGGAGAAGCAGTAAATGTGTTTATAGGATTACGATGTATAAATTGGGATAAAAAGTGTGCTGAGAACACAGAAAATCAAATTTCCAAGGTTCTAGATTTCAAAATTTTCATCCTCCTTTGGAACTCCTACAAATGCATGTCCTAGTCTTTCGGTCACAAATTCTGCTCAATTAGCCCCTGCCCCAATGACAAGGTCCAAACATACATGTTGACAGTGTCCGTGCAAGATTCACTTTATAAATTTATAAAGTTTGTTTTAATATTTAATTTGACTCTAAAAGTTTGCAGAAAAAATATTGTGGAAGGATACAGAGAGATGATGCCTACTAAGTATAAATGACGCATGAGATGCCTACTAAGTATAAATTTAAATAAATAGTTTGTTTTCATGATAAATTAACAGATACTTGTTGTTTCAAATATTTCGGGATATATTATAAAACTTGTAAACAGTAATGCACTAACGGTGGATTTGATGACAGATGCAATCCCCAAAGTTGGGCGTTTGCTCACTGATAGCAGCCTGAGGTTGAAGACAAACTTTTGTAAATTTCTCGTCCAATTTTTGTTCGAACTGAACCAAATTTTGATCAATTTGTCCTTGTCCTTTGTCTGTAACAATTAGCTCTACAAAATTTCGTATAAAATTGTTTGAGATTTTTTAGTTGTCGTGCTCACAGACAAACACGCACATACCACTTTGATTTGCATTGACCCGAGCTGTCAAACATCAGAAATTTAATGACGACATTACTTTATACTGTAAACAATCATGGACCAGCCAAAATAGTTACCAAGATTACGCTATGCGCTAGGCAATGTAATAATTACAATACATATTGCTCTCCAGTAAGACCAGGGTGCGCTCCCTGTGATAAGTTTTAAGCCTGGTTCACACGAGTGAGATGAGCATAAGCAGAAATACAAAAGAAAACTTTCCCTCTAGGGTTTAAAAAAAAAGCGAAAAGAATTTTCTTTTCAAATGTTTTTTTGTTCCGGCTTAGCTTATGCTTAGACGATTGTGCTTATGTCGACGTTTATGTAGCACACTTCACTGCATCCCTTTGCTTTACCCTTTGTCTTTCCTTATGCTTAAAGTAATGTGCTTATCTCACTCGTGTGAACTGGGCTGATTAACCATCAACAAGAACTCCATCTCCCAAGGACGAGAAAATCATGCAGATTAGTCCTAAAATACACAAGCAGAAAGTGTTCAAGTTACCGAAAGCAAACACCATAAAACCCAAGTATAGTAATACCAGAGTTGCAAAAAACTGCCGGTATGCGGGCTAATATTAGTAGCAACAGTCAGTACTCAGTCAGACTAGCAGTACTAATGAAATGGCCAATTGGCAACCCTACATAGGCCAACGCCTGCATGTCGGAAAATTCCAGTTATTTTAAGGAAGGTTGACAAAACCCAAGATCCTACCCGGAGGAAGGTTGAACACGTTTTACAAGTCTGATTTGAGCAATACTACGGCAAACCAAAGTGGCTATCCTAATAATATCCGACGATGCGAAAAATGAGACGCCACATAACATTGCGAATAATAAAACAAATCGAAAAGCCCACTCCCAATGCGAAACTGTTGGGCATGCTTCCGTTATAACTTATAGGCAGTATAAAGTGTACTAAGGATGCCCCTTTTCAATTAACAGTGTGGAATGGCAACATGGAACCGAGAGTAATAATATTTCAACAAGCGGGCCAAAAATGCCTTTTAAATGAAGGCATGCTTACACTATTAGTATTACAGTGAGAATTAGTCAAGCAAAACTGTACGTCTGCATTGTCATTTTAAAGTGAACTTGAAGACTCCTGCCTATAGTTTGATGGCCCATAAACGCTCGATTATATTTCTACAGCAGCTAATCAAACGAGAACTCCGTCATAGACAGTGTATAAAGCGCACTAAGGTCAATGATGCCTTTCTCGATGAAAAGCGCGGGCAGGCAACATAAGGAATGGAGAGATCTCCCACAACAAAATAACTGGCAAAAAGAATAGACCTGTAAATGACTACCCGCGTGAACTAGATAATAAGTTGTACAGCTCCGCGTACAGATTACAGACGAGCACGTTTTCCGTGACAAGGAGCCTTGTTTAAAAGCTAGTCATACCAGCTTTTGAACAAGGTCGACAGCGTGACAAGTCGAAAAAACTTACCAGCGTGACAAGTCGAAAAAAACTTGTTTGCCGAACACACGAATAAATAAACTCGTAAAGGGACAAGGAACTTGTCAATTCTTCTGTACGGGGCTTGCAACTAACTTGTGGGAGGGATACAACAGTAAGTAAAAACTCCAGCGAATGCTAGTCTAGCCACAGTATAAAGACGACCAGTAGGGCCACTCGGCGATGCAACATGTAGCCGGCTTTTTATGCAAAAATATGCAGTTTACTGGCCAGGAAAGTTAGTCCAGCTTGCTTATTGGCCAGAAAAAGCAATTGACTGGCTGCCAATGCGTAATGAGCGGGCACACAAAATTTCAAATGAGTGGCCCTACTGGTCGCCTCTATACTGTGGTCTAGCCAAGCTGATGACAAGCACACCTAATTTTATGAATGTTTTATCAGTACTGGTACCCCAGGAAAATTTACGGACGACGCCCTGTAGATTGACTGAAAATGCAACCATGCCTGCACATACTAACAGCAATCCATGACAAGAATTTGTAACCGAAACAGACTTTTCACATACAAATTGAAAATAGCTACAATAGAATAAACTGATACGGAAAAGTGTCAAACCAAATCACCTGCAAGAAAGTTTCTACATTGAAACCTATATTTAAAATTTTCAAATATCATCACTGCACATTTTAACTGTGTGTCTCTGCACACTTTCACTTTATCACTGCACAAATTGGTTATCATCACTTAAAATTAGGTATCGTGTCAAGGACAAGGAAAAAGTTCTCGTACTTGTTTTTGAGCCCACATACTTATCGGCACGGTACGCGCAGTACTCGATTACTATGACTTGGTGTGACATAATACAGTATAATCAATATAACTATGAAGACCCTGCCTGTGCATTGGCTCAAAAATGAGTGCCCAAAAATCATAGCCCTTAAAATTTGCAATGAGACACTCATTTATTAAAACTCTAATCGTATAAATTCTAGCCAAGCTTAATTCCGTGAACTGAAAACATAACTGTATATAGCTGTAAGTTTAAGACCCCGCTGCACAAATATGTATATGTCAAATTATTTTGTTGCATGTTCTTTTGCAGCAATGGAAGAAATAATATTTCATGTCCTATGCGACAGTAAGAAAACAAAGCCATATGTACAATGTTCTGGGAAAGAGAATCAAACTCTAAAGGAAGCTATTGAGAAGCAGAAACATTCTGTTCTATCCTGCCCAATCAATCAGTACATCTTCAAGGCTAAGGTTAAAGTTGCAGGACATAGTGAACAGGTTTGTGAACATGGATCAATTGAGGTTCTGTTTTTTAGTACCAAGGAGTACCATGCAGTAAACTAGGAAAATTTAACCTATTTGGGAATAGTAACGTACAGTATGTCATGATGTAAACGTTTTACACTGGATGGCACTTTGTCTGTCAAAATATTTCTTCATCTTTGTGTGCATTATAATGTTGTGTCCTTACCTTTATATCATCAATAGGTTGTTGTAAATCCAAATATACTTTGTGGTTGGCTGGAGAAAGATACACAATTACAGACGTATAAGTTATCGCCATCGGAATCAAAGACAAATAAGCTCCCTGAACCTCAAGTGCAAGTCGAAAACGTGTCAAGTCTTGTTTCCAGTCAGACTGTCTTCTTTTTAAACATTGATCGTCTCAAGAATTCATGTGAGATAACCCACGTTCCTCATGGCGGATATAAAGTTAAATACCTATGTGTATCTGCTGTAAGAGGCGATACCTTACTCGACGCTCTGGGAAAAGATGGCCGTTTCAAAGAACCTGAAAAGTGGACGCTTAATTATAAGTCTAGTGAAGTATCAGTTCTCACAAAGGCATGTCATTGTGAAAACTACATCTTCGACGTTGTATATAATGCCAGAAGAAGAACTTCTTCGCGTCTTAGTGGTGAAAGTGTTTCCAAACCCGAAACAAACCCTAACGTGCAGATAAAGAAGGAAAAATTGGAAGAAGATGAGATTAATGATGTCTCACCACCGTCGCCCATGTCAGCAAAGCATACTTCCCCAGTGAATTCATTTCATCAAACAATTTTAGAATCCGCAAAATCAAATGCAAAAAAACTTCTTGAGGGAACACGTCGTAAGAAACTCGCTACTTTGATCGAAGAGAAGTTTTCTAAGCCAATTGACCAAAGTAAGTCTGTTTGGCTTATGGAAAAACTCGTTTCAGCGAGTAAATCGGTTGGTCACATTCATGCTGAAGGTTGCCCTGGTGGAACGTGTTTTCTTATCAAGGAAGATGTGATATTAACAAATTATCATGTTTATGACGATATTAGAAAATACATTGCAGCCTGTCGAGATAAACCACAAGTGAAAGTCTCGTTTAACTATGTGCGGCAAAATCAAACAGTAAATTTGGATGGAGTTGAAGTCAATATGGAAGATATCCGTGCCCAAAGTGAAGATGCAAGCCTGGATTACATTTTTCTTGGATTAAAGGATAAACGTGGCCATCCAGCGCTCGGTGAGAGAATATCTATTGTCGATCCAAAGAATTTTACCAATGAAATTGTAACCATTATTGGTCACCCTGATGGTCGTGAGAAAAAAATTGATACCGACTGTCGAATCATATCACAGTACATCTGGCGATCAGAATTACTCGATATGATTCAGAAACCTCAACCTTCTGAATTTAGCCCACTTTTTACATGTAAGAAAGAAATAATGAGTGATGATTACAAACACAAGATTGCCTATCATTCAAGTTTCTTTCATGGTGCAAGTGGACCCCTGTGTTTGATGATCAAGGCCAAGTAATCGCCATGCATACCCACGGTTGGATTGAGAAAAGTGCAGAAAGAAAATATATTATGGAATTTGCAATTCCCATGGAAGTAATATATAGCGATTGTTATTGCAAAAATTCCGGTGTTGCCAGAATGCTGTTTCCCAGTTTCTCAATGAATGTTGACTGAATTTGTAGGACTGAATTTGTGTTTATTGTTTGGTACATTTAATAGAATAGACTAAAATTTGTAACTACGAAAATTTGTAATCTTTGAAAAACTGCGGAAATGATAGTTATTTTTCCATTTAAGATACTGTTTTGAGAAATAGTGGTGTTCGTAGTATTGATTGACGTGATGGGGAATAGGAGTATTTGCGAATATGCAGATGACCTTGTGAACATGCATGGCACCCTCAAAGAATGAGTTAGTCTACAATGGCAAGAATATTTAGAGAATGGTGGTTTGGATGAAAATGCTGGAAAGATTTGCAATAAAGAGGAAGGAGAACTAATAACAATGGAGATAATAACATTCCCGGAAGACAGTTAAGACAAGTGGGCAATTTCAAGTACCTGGTGCGGTAGTGACCGAGATGTGAGGAACAGGATTAAAGCAGGATGGCAATAAAAATGAGGTTAGCATTGTAATAGATGATAAAATTAGGATGCCACTTAATTTGAAGGTCAAAATATATACAGCAGTACTTTCTGACGTCATGGAAACATGTCCCATCTGGTGGACCCCAGGGACATAATGATAAATGATCTACAATCACTTTCAAAAGTTGTTGGGACACCTGCAGTTTTAGATAATAGGTCAATCTTTACACTTGTAACACACATTAATCTCCCTTCCCCTCCCCCCCCCCTCCCCAATCAATGTTGGTTTCCCAATTGTAAGACCATACCCCGTCAATATGATATTTTGGACACAACATTGAATAGGGGGCGGGGGGATCGACGTTTGTCAATATAATAGGTATTTGGGACATCTGTCCCAACACATTTGAAAAGGATTGTAAGAGTAGATATTATACTATAGATACGTGGAAATTTGTTGACGGAAGTGGTTCCAAAAAACTCCCAGTCACACACAACATGCTGCTACATCTGTTGAAACTGGTCTAGGGAGAATAGGCTTCGGGTCTTTAGGATCAATCTACCTGAGAAATTCAAAAGAACTTCGACTTTTCGAGCGAAGGCCTTCGTTTGGAAGTTAGTAGAGTGAGTCGGGGAAAAACACGTGCTTTTATAGTGTATACAAAAGCGATCACCTAATAAAAAATGAACCAATCATAATAATAATAACAGTTTATTCACATATGCGCACGTGTGTGAATTACAATATGTTTACAAGTAGTTAAAAAAGTTAAATATTGTTACTTATTACAAGAATTGGATCTCAGAAGTTAAAATATTAACACTATAATGTATATTAAAATCCGGGATATATAACTGTTGATAATTAAAAGTGCAACTTCTGGTTTCCTTTTTATGGGACAAATGATCATCTCCTTGCACTTTTTAATAATAATAATAATAATAATAATAATAATAGGCTTTATTTCAACAGGGTAACACTATCAGTTGAGAGGTGATAGCGAGCAGACGTGTTGAACAGCTAAGAGGTGATAGCGAGCAGACGTGTTTTATTTGCTCCGTTAAATCTCGAACAAATTTATAGTACATGAGTTTTAATAACGCTCAGTACCACTGTATTCCGTTATTAATCGAAATTTGATAATCTTTTAATGTTTAACACCTAAAATGCCACCGAAAAAGAATGCAAAATCGAGTCAAGATGTTGATGTGGTGTCAGCCTCCGACAACCAGAAGCTTAATATGGCGTCGTCTTCAAGCTTGGAAGACTTCCTTGATCGACGATTGAAACAACAATCTGAACACATTAATGACTTATTTATGAAATATTCTACAATGACAAAGAAGGATCTAGACGCCGTCAAGTCAAGTCAAAGTTTTCTTAGTTCTAAATTTGATGACTTGATTAAATCGGTGGAAGAAGTTAAGGGCGAAAGCAAAGCGCTTCGAGTGGTAAACGTTCGACTACAAGAACGCGTTGCCTCACTTGAAGGCCAAGTTACAACCGCAGAGACTGATATGGAGAACCTGAAACAGTACTTGCGGAGAGATATTATTGAAATTCATGGTGTCCCTGTGAGTGCAGACGAAGATACTAATAGCATTGTGAGACGTGTTGTCGAATTAGTCGATTCTGAAATTAATTTGGACGATCGTGATATTTCTATCAGTCATCGGCTTCCCGTTTCGCCTGGGCGTATTCCGGCGATTATTGTCAAGTTGACACGTCGCGATGTTCGAAACAAAATTTTTAATCTGAAGCATAATCTCAGGTTTAAAATGCTCGAGATCTTGGTTTCCAGCAAGACTCAAAGTTATATATTAATGAAAGTCTCACACAGAAATGCAGGGCGTTGTTGAAAACAGTTAAATCGTTCAAAAGGAGAATCAGTTCAAATTTGTCTGGACCAGGATGGGCAAAGTCTTTCTACGAAAAGACGAAAATCAATCTTCTCGCGTTTGGTCCTTCACGACGTTAGAAGAGTTCGAACGCTTCAAAGTTGATTACCAACGGCGCTAAAACGAATAGATCGTACATTCAGTTAAGTTTTATTTAATTTGTGTTGTCTCGAATTCGCTAATGTTTTACCATTTAGTCACCTAGATGATGACGAGTTTCAATTAGTTTTGTACGAACTTAACAACGGTCCAATAAACTTTGACGTAGATCGTTTAAACACTATGATATTTAATCCTTTATTATCCGGTTGTCACAAAAGTTTAGCCCTCTCTACCGATTTGGACCCTGATTCTAATTTCTATACGAATGAGTTCAAATGCGATTACTACACAGAACAGAAATTTAATGAGATGATGATAACAAGTATAACACCTACCAATTCGCATTGTTTATCTTTTCTCCATTTAAATATGCGTAGCCTCACTCGTAATTTTAGTAATTTGACAAATTTACTTGCTAATATTGATAATAGGTTTTCTGTTATTGGCATCTCAGAAACATGGTTATCTAACTCACAACACACTTGTGATATAGACAGTTATAATTTTGTGCACAACCATCGTAATCATAGAACCGGTGGAGGCGTCGGTATTTATTTAGCTTCTGAGTTGGATTTTAGGTATCGTAATGATATAACTTTTGATGACCCATGTATAGAATCAATCTTTATAGAAATCTGTCGTCCCAAGGGGAAAAACATTATTGCGGGCGTTATTTATAGGCCTCCAAACCAGAGCGTGGGTGAATTCGTTAAAAGTACTGAGATTTTAATGACAAATATATCTAAAGAAAATAAGCTTTGTTATTTGATGGGTGATTTTAACCTAAACTTAATGAACTATCATTGTCATCAATTTACAAATGAATTTCTGGATATAATGTACTCTAATATGTTTTTCCCTTTGATAACGCGTCCTACTAGAATAACCTCTTACACAGCTACGCTTATTGACAACATATTTACAAATCACCTTGAGAGTTACTGTTTTAGTGGTTTATTATTCACAGATATATCCGATCACCTACCAGTATTTTGTGTTCTTTATGACCAATGCACCTCTGTTGATAAGGAGGCGTATGTCGTTTACCGTGACAAAAACAAAACAAACATTGCTAAATTTCATGACAAATTACGAAATATAGTTTGGTCTGATCTTCCGGAATATAATGACCCTAAACATGCATATGGTAGTTTCTTGAATAAATTTACCGAAACATTTAATTATTGTTTTCCATTGAAAAAAGTAAATGTTTTCAAGTATGGCTTCAGAAAACCTTGGTTAACGAAAGGTCTTTTGAAGTCTATAAAAAGGAAACACAAATTGTTTAAAAAATATTTGAGTATTCCGTGTCCGATTAATGAGAATGCCTACAAAAAATTTAGGAATAAACTTAACCATTTGTTACGGATTGCCAAACGTAAATATTATGAAGGAAAACTTGAGAATGCTAAATCAAATACCAAAAATACTTGGAAGATCTTAAACGAAGTGCTAAATAAGAAACGACGACCTAGGAAACTACCCTCCAATTTCACAGTTGACAATCAAAATATTTCTGATCCAGTAGAGATTGCAAATAACTTTTGTGATTATTTTACTAATATTGGTCCAAATTTGGCAAAAATAATTCCTAGAACGTCTAATTCGTATAAATCGTTTCTCACAGGCAACTTTGTGGATTCTATATTTTTAGATTTAACTACCGAATTTGAAATAATAAATATTGTGAATTCTCTTCGTTCTGGTATTGCAGCAGGATATGATAAGATCTCTATTTGGTCGGTGAAAGATTCTAGTGCCTTAATTTCGAGCCCTTTGTCACATATAGTTAATTTATCCTTAAAATCAGGGATCGTTCCAGATCAGTTAAAAATTGCTCGTGTTTTGCCATTATTTAAGTCTGGTGATAATAATATGTTGTCAAATTATCGACCTATATCGGTTTTGCCCATCTTTTCCAAAATATTTGAAAAAGTTGTGTATAATCGTTTAATCACCTATTTTAATAAATATAATATTTTGTTTAAAAACCAATACGGTTTTAGGAAAGGCCATTCAACATCTTTAGCCCTTCATCATTTATTTGATAACATCACTAAAGCAATCGATCAGAAAGAGTATACTATAGGTGTTTTATTGATCTCTCAAAAGCATTTGATACGGTAAATCATGAAATATTGATTAACAAGCTAAAGCACTATGGCATCCGCGGATTGGCCCTCGATTGGATTAAGAGCTATTTTGGTAATAGGCAGCAGTACGTTGAATATAATGGTGCCTATTCATCTTACAATAGTATAAAATGTGGAGTGCCTCAAGGGTCAATTCTTGGTCCATTGTTGTTTTTGATCTATATTAATGATCTCTGTAACGCGTCAAATATTGTTGAACTAATTCTATTTGCCGATGATACAAATATATTTTTCTCTCATAACAATTTGCCACTTTTGATGAATATAATTAATTCTGAAATGAACAAGTTATCTGAATGGT
Source organism: Trachythela sp. YZ-2020 (assembly GCA_016169945.1). Lineage (NCBI taxonomy): Eukaryota > Metazoa > Cnidaria > Anthozoa > Malacalcyonacea > Clavulariidae > Trachythela > Trachythela sp. YZ-2020. The sequence continues at coordinate 4,550,314 of JADLSH010000371.1, read as the reverse complement.
TTAGGGCTAATAAATTATCAATCAATGCTAAAAAATCTAACTATATGATTTTTAGACCACGTCAAAAAAGGCAAATTCTTGACTTAACATTAGAATTAAATGGCTATAAAATTGACCAAGTAAAGGAAGTTATGTTTCTGGGTGTAATATTAGACGAATGCATGACGTGGAAACCTCATATTTCGCATGTTGCTAGTAAAATTTCCAAATCAGTAGGAATTATACATAAGTCAAGCTTTTGCCTTTCCAAATCAGCATTGCGTTTGCTCTATTATGCTCTTGTATACCCTTACTTGCAATATTGTATTACAGTTTGGGGTTCAACTTATCCTTCTAATTTATATCGTATTGTCTTAATTCAAAGCGTGTTATTAGAGTTATTAGTAAGGAGGCATTTGATGCACACACTGACCCCATTTTCAGAAATTATGCATTTTGAAATTTATCGATGTCTATTTATTTCAATTAGGCACATTTATGTATAAATATAAAAAAAACTTACTCCCTCTAACTTTTGATAACTCATTTATAAAAATCAATCAAATTCATACATACAACACACGCACATCTAAACAATATTATATTCCTACTTGTAGAACCAAAATTCGACAGTTTTCCGCAAGTTATCAAGGTCCTTTATTTTTTAATTCATTAAGTTCAGATATTTGTGATGCCTCAACTGTTTCTTTGTTCCAGTCTAAATTAAAAATGTATTTATTCAGTATCTCGTAAATTTTTCTGTATTATAGTTGTAGTGTATGCCTTTAGTGTTATAGTCATTTACATGCACGTCTAATTTCTGTCACCTTATTATAAACGTTTGCTGTGTGTTTTAGTCAGGAGGATCCCAAAGTCTTTATAAGCCTTATGGTTTTTATTTGGGTTTCCTCGCCACTTCTGTAACTATATTAATGTAATTATGTGTATTTTTTGTGGCAAATTATTAAATTCAAATATTAAATTCAAATCAGTAATTACAACTGTTCTCCCTAGTGGCCCTGAAACCTATAGTAAAATATTTGGTAAAAGTTATATGTAAAAGTTATAATACAAGATATATAAATACTAATTGCTAAAATTCTAATTCAGTTAAAATCCAAGTTCACATTGTTGACAATAGTTTTTTTGAAGGTTAAGTTCTCAGATGATTTGATATTTAGTGGCCGTAATGAGTTCCACGTGGAGATTGCTGAATACTCGAAAGTTCATTTAATTGGTTGGTTCAATAGGTTTATAGGTAGTATAAAATCTACTTTATTTCCAGTGTTGTATCTATGCCTTTCCTCATGCCTCGTCAGATTAAAATTGTTCCATCAATATCACAATGCAAATATTTATACATTATGATCGCCTTGTGATTTTGTCTTCTATGACTAAGTGATCTCCAACCAAGTTCGCTAAGAGCTACATCAGATGGTGTATCAAAACTTGCTCCCAGTATTATCCTCATCGCCCTGTTTTGCATCCTCTGCAATTTGGTTGCTGATGTAGTACCACAAGGTTCATATTATTTCTGGACCAAGTCGAAATGTCATCGCGGTCAGATTGTAAGGTTGAAGTTGTTTCAAATTTAACGATCTCCGATAATGAAATATCATCAACCTATTTCCAATGATTTGCTTTCAGAGGCGATTTCAGTGCGAGATCATTAATCACAATGACGAAGAGAATCGGTCCAAGTTTTGTCCCTTGGGGGACAACAGCGTGTATTGATTCCCAGCCAGATATAAAGGAACTGAATTTGAATGCCTGACGTCGACCACTGAGAAAACTACAAAGCCAGAGGAGTAGTCGTCTAACGCCAAGATTGGTCAATTTTCTAACTAAAATATTGTGGTCAATGTGACCGAAAGCCTAGATGAAATCTAAGAAACAGATTCTGAGATGCTGCGATGGTTGATCAAGGGAGGAAAGCCAATTCTAAAACATGTCCAGAAGACAGGTGGTAGACGAGCCTTTGAGAGAACCGAATTGTTGTGGATCAATCTCATGCTGGACATCCTCTATTAGCCACATCACTGCAAAGTCCTCTTGGACCTTGGATATGCAAAGGGTTAAGAGATATAGGTCTGAGGTCTTCATCACATGTAATCGGGGTAACTTTAGGGACTGGAGATGTGAATGAGTCTTTCCATAACGTAGGGAAGAAACCAGAGGAGAATGAGGCGTTGAATATTTCTGTCACCGGTATAGCAAGCTCCAGTGCAAATTCTTTCCAGATACGATTAGGGACACAATCAGGGCCAATAGCTTTAAAAGGACTTAGATTAGACAGTTTCTTGTATACTTCAGGTGGTCGTATTACTGGTAGTTCAAGCTGGGCTGGTAAAGATGGGAGTGCGCTACTATCCAAAGGAGAAAGATCCGAGGTAACTGAGATATAAAACTTATTTAGTCTATTAGCTAGTTCAGACGTCCCCGATCTAACGTTGCCACTCTCGTCCTCATAACGAAACGTCGTATCGCTAGCTTTGCCCACCGTGCTTTGCCTGACGTTTTATTAATAACGTTCCACCATTGACGTGGATTGCCAGTTGGAAAATGATGTGCCTTTTCCCGGTAGAAGGCTTCCTTCCTTTGAGCAATGGTTTTACGAACCTTATTTCTCAAATGCTTCCCCTGTTCATGATTACTAGAATAATATGCCCACCGCCTGTCCAAGGTTAGTTGTTTAATTGATGACGTCATCCGGGGCTTATCGGTTTTATGGTTCGCACCGTCTTTGTAGGAAAAAAATTATCAATGGCCGACTTGAGATCGTATGTAAAAGATTCTGTCATTTTATCGACACAGGGACTTCCTTCCAGATCACTAAACCAACTATGCTGACAAATCCATCTTCCAAAGGCATCTATTGATGACCTGGGGAAGTGTCGCAAAGAGCATTCTTTAGTTGAGAGGTGATTTACAGAATTGCGTTTACGATTTGCATTATTAAGGGGGTTCCAGGTGATAACATTATGGTCCGCAGATCCTAAAGGTGCGTTGGATATTGGGCTACTATAGAAGTCACTAAAGTTAGTAATTATAAGATCCAATATAGACAATCCACGGGTGGCGCTTTGGACTACAGGTGTATGTACCACAGAATACCACGGTACCACAGAATACCAGTCTTATTTATTCATCTTATAAAATTTCGAGGAAACATACTGTATACTTTATTTTTGTGAATATACATTAGTTTTAATTGACATATAAAAAAACAAAAATGAATATTTTCATAAAAATTCTTTAAAATAATCAGGATTAACAAAAAATAACATGTATGTTTTTGATACTTTTTCCCCGCATAATGCCTGTAAAATTCGAAAGTTTAAAAATAAGTTTGCAAACCAGTATAATTTATGTTGATCACTACTTTTTCTATGCAACACAACATTAGGAATCACACCGAGGAATCAATTTTACCATTGAAAAACTGAATTTTTCAAAATTATTGATAAACCTGGTATACTTTGGTTACACCACTGGTATGCCGTAATGATTTTAGTGTTTACCTTTCACTAAATTAAGTTAGCAATATCAGTACAGTATTATCACACAACATCACACACCAAATCCTGGTACAATCTGATAAACCGTTGCTTATTTATCTCCGCACTGGTATTCTGTGGTACATTAGAGTTTGTTCCACAGAATGTTCAATTAAAAAAAATATTGAAGTCTATGAAATCTAGCCCAAAAACCCCCAGGAAGAAAAAATATATCGATAAACTATATACTAAAAAATATTAAGAAGCCACATTATATATGGAACATGTAAATTTTTGCGGTATTCTGTGGTACACGCACCTGTACTTGTTTAAGATCATGATGTAGAAGTAGGTCAGAAATGTCTAGTTTGTTATGACAACGCCACAATCCGGATAACGATTTCGAACTGAGTCAACCAAATACTGTACAAGATCCTTTTGTTCTTGGGATGATTTATCTGGAGGGTTATATACAACACCGATCATAATACCTGATAAGCGACGCGGCAATCGGTGGGGACGAATCCATATCCACATACATTCGTAGAGAGGATTTTCGAGGTCAAGTCTGCGTTTGGAGGGTATATCGACTGAAACATATGTACAAACGCCACGGTCAGTCGGTCTCTTCGGTGTAGCGAGGAACATGAGATGTTAATTAGATGACTATCGTACATTTCGTGCAGCCAGGTTTCTGTTACCACTTACCAGTGTCCTTAGAATCGCTACAGGAATTAGATTATCAGAGGAAGTATTTCGATATTTGTGTCTCTTGAGCAGAGGAGGGTGGACAGCAGGCTGCAAAGCATGATGGGTAATGAGCATATGTTTCCACGTGCGGCCTCATTTATTCGTTGACTGCCGTGAAGTCAACATCTCTGGCCATACCAAATTCTGCGAAAATAGACGCTATTGTTACAGAGACTCGATGCCATCATTATGGATGTGTTTAGTGTTTTGTAATGGAGGTATAACAAGGCTCTTTGAGTCTCTCTGAGGATTTATTGTGCAGAAATCTCAAAGGCTGCGAGTGATCGTCTGTATTTGTATTAAAATGTACATTGTGCGGAGTGCAACTAGTGAGGAGTGCAGTACAGACAGTTAACTAAATATTTATTGGCCAGATTGATTCTGCTGGCATCAAAGGTTCGACTTTTAATATGCATTTAGTTATTTATTTATCCCAATAGCACATTGTGACTACTGAAAACCCGCATATTGAGGTTGTCAAAGAACTTCAATATACTTTTTTGCAACAGAATTACAGAAATTACGGGTGAAATGTAGACAAAACAAACTTTACAGTAATATACAGTTCCATTTTTATTGAAAATACATAGCAGTGATAGCACATGCATATTCTCTACATATATAAAGAAATATTAAAGAAAGCAAATATTCACCAAGAAGGCAAATTTACAATACAATGATAGAATTCAACCCAAAATACAAATCTGTAAATAAACAACAAATTCTAAAATTTTCTTCTAAAACTCAGCACTTATTTTAAACAGTAAAGTCCACTTCTTCAGAAACTAGTGATCCAAGGATAGTGCAAAGTATTAAAAGTCAAATGCTATGTTACATGGTTTATAGTGCGTACGTAATTGTTGTGCATCCATATTGTGTTGTGTTGATATTTGCATATTACGTATTTACACGAGCAATTTTTATTTGGCAATTATTTTTACCTTTACTATTTTTATTTGCCCTTGAAAATCATATGAGTCACGATTTAGGAACAGTTACTATTTTTAGACTTTTAGGGTTAGGATTAGGATTAGGATTAAGGTTAGGATTAGGGTTAAAATACAAAAGAATACAGAATTACAAAAGTCTAAAAATAGTAACTCTTCCTAAAACGTGACAGGTATATTGAAAATTGATGAATGTGACAAGCTTTTGAAAAGCTAGCATGCCAGTTTTTCAACAAGTACACTTGTCAATGAAAAGCTTGTAATATTTCATCATTCAAAAATATATTATAGTAAGCAGATAAAATTGTCTTTTGTTTACGGTTGCAATATTTGATTAGTTTTATTCAACTAATTACAAATATGTCAACTCAACTTCGATCATTTCAAATTTTATTTATTTATTATTTCATCGTGTATATAAAATTTCGAGAGTACGGTTGTACACAGACTACTAAAATAAAGGCTAAGCAAAACTAGAAAGTATATAGAATGCATCATACATCAATCATAGTTATATATACAGACGCATCCTCGCTAAAATGCTATTCGCATTTGTAAACAACTGCCCCGTCAACAGAGATGTGTTCTATTAATATTACATAACAAATGTCAAATTTCAAAATTATGCAGTTCATACTACACTCTACCATCATTAATCTGTAACTCTACTACTCTAGTGACTCTACAAATTACACTCTACGAGTCTACGGACAGAGTATAGCAACTTCTACTATCTATAAAATTCGCCAGAAACAATACAGTAGCCGTATTAATGTGTATAAATTGTACGCAAGTCGACTTACCTTAGATCGCTGGTAAAATCCAATGCTGTACATTATAACTAACATATTCGATATTTACGGTAAGCCCGAAGGGACCTCATCGGGTCTTGAATCTTGTATTTGAATTCTTTTATATATAACCAGCACCAAGTCCAAAATATGTGACACGTTGGAGGCGAAACTTACGCTTCGGAATTTATAAAAATATTGCCATAATGAATATTCGACCCATTCAGTATTGTCTATTGAATATATAAATGACAAAACGCACTACTAATCCAAAAGGCCAAAATGAAAACGTTTATTTATAAATTTGATCGTATTTCCATCACATTCCCACTCCCAGCTGCCACCATTGTGCGGTAAATATTTCGAAATTTCGTATTTTCGTTCCGTGATATTATTAGATCAGTGGACTTGAACGCACGTGAGTAGGGAGATATAACCGCCCACGCCTCATTTTAGACCCCCATGACGCCAAAAATTTTATCCCTTACGTCAGCATTTTAAAACACCACTCGCTACGCTCGCTCCCACGTGACAAACACCCGATTCCCACGTGACAAACACTTTTCAAAACTATTGCGCAATACATGGCTACGCGTGTGCAATACTGTGCAACACATACCCACGCGCGCGCAACACATACCTACGCGCGCACAACACTGTGCAACAACTTCGATACAAAAGTGATACACATTTGAATCGACATTTTCCCTAGGTCAAAAGAAATTAAGTATTAAATAAATGGAGAGTAATCAAGACTATTTAGAAAGAGCTAAGATACAAAGAGAGACTTTGGAAAGTAAAAGTATGGATGATTTCGTTAGATGTGACTACACCTTTAAATATGGGAAAAGAAAAAATCAAAAGTGTGGTGAGTTGGTTATTAAAGATGGAAGAACCACTTGCAGTGACCACAGGCCAAAACGAATAAAGCAAAGGAAAGTTCAAGATGCCATCAGATATAACATCGAAAGAGAGAACAAACTTAAGAACTCTGGTCCTTGCCAAAGTGTTTTTAAAAGAGGAAAGAAAAAAGGTAAGGTGTGTGGTGGGGTAATAACGCCAGGTAAAAAAACATGTCCTTATCACGATCCAGTTAGAATTAAGAACTTTATTGTCAAAATGGGTGATTTGCATGCTAAACGTAAAGCTTATGAGAGTGATGATGACTGTAGTGATGATGAGCATAGTAGTGAATTTAACGAACTTACTAGACTAAACGCCATGCCGCTAGTCAATCATATTATGGCTGCCAAGTTTATGGTAGAAAGCGCCAAAGCCAAGGGTGAAAGTTTTTTAGTCAGAATCTTTCAAAATAACCTAGATGAGTTATTACAACGACAACGAGATGGAAAAACCACTTTGTATGATGAACTAAGAGAGTTTAGGTTTGTTCAACTACCAATACCACCACCACCACAACCAAAACCATCACCACAACCACAACCACAACCACCCAACAAGGTTCGAAAGAAAAAACCAAATAAAAATAAAAATATTGTTTGGCGCCCACAATTTAGCAAAGGATGTAGAAGACGATAGTAGTGAGCTAAATAACTTCTTGGCACCTTATAAGAATCGATACCCCCAAAACAAATAGCTATAATAAAGTAAGAAGTATGAGTTTGAAATTTGACACACCAATTAAGTTTGAAATCCAAGAAGTCTTTACATTTGGCATCGACAAAGGCAAATATGGCGGTTACACAATTCCAGTCGTATTGGAAAACCCAGAACTGTCCAAATTACAAGAACTTGCGACAGAACATGAAGTTACAACCCTAAGATTTTATGGTGAGAAAAATAGCACCTTCTATCTCAAATGTGACCAACTGTCCGATAAATTAACAAAGGACTTATACAAAGAGGGTACTATGATAATTACCCTTCACTTCTCCTTGGATGGAGTGTACACAAACAAGAACAAAGAAAAGTGTTTTGACATTACGGTAAAAGGTATGAAGAAGGTGCGAAAACCAGAAAGAAAATTAAAGCCTATCGTGGAAGAGTTATTATAAGTATAAATTAGGCTAATACCTAACATAGAAAACTAAATCGATAAAACAATTTAGTTTTTTAAATATATTCATAAAGAGGTATGATTAATGATGGGAATAATAATAATCTTCAAAATGAAGATCCACAAAGTATTTTGGAGCAAAACATGATCCAACCAGAGATAGTTAGAAATGGACATAATAATGCTTTTAAAGATTACATTATAAGGAATAAGACTATACTTTTACCATCCCCATTATTAGTTTTGTTAAAGCCTCAAATTATGGGTGTTATTAGAGATAACATACCATCAAAAATAATTGTTAAACTTCATTGTAAGTTTAAAAACACAAAGGAGGATGGTACTGAATTTTTTGAGGATAAGTACATTTCAGCAGACAGTATAGGTGTTAGAAACAAATTCTCTAATCTAGATGTTGAGTGGCGAGCAATTAAACAATCCTTATTGTCTAAGATGGCCTCCTTTCAATTCGAAAAATCTGGTTGGTCCCTAGATACAATTTATGGCTTACATATTAACACCTCAAAATTAGTTTTACAACAGGGACACGCCTTCGTGAATTTACCTGAGTGGCTGGCTAATAAGCGCGCCCTTATAAACATTAAGAACTGGGATGATAAGTGCTTCCTTTACGCAGTCGATCGATCTTTATATCCTAAAGACAAAAACTCTGAAAGGGTTGATAAAGTTTTAAAAGCTTGTGAAAGTAAGTATAACTTAAAAGGAATTACTTTTCCAATAACACCTGACCAGTTTGACGCCTTTGAGAACCAGAACAACCTAACCCTTATAGTTTACTACCTTGATCATGCTCGTGATGAGTACGGTAAGGAAAATAAGGTAATCGAACCATTATATCCATCCACTAAAGTTTCTGAGAAAACTGTTATACTTTTGCTATACAAACAGCATTATTTAACAGTAACTTCAGAATCTAGATTGTTTGGGGAACATCAAGGTCACGGTAAACCTCACCCATGTCGTAGGTGTCTAAACTTTTTTAGAACTCCCGAAGAGTTAGCAACACATACTGAGATGTGTGTTAATAACTCTGTTGGAAAAACCACATTCCCAAAACCAGGATATAACATACTTAGGTTTAGGGGGTATAAAAAGACTTTAAGATGTCCGTTAGTCATATATAATGATGCTGAGGCAATTTTAAACCCTAATCTAGTAAAAAAGGACACCCAGTTAAATAAGCACATTCCATCAGGATTTGGATTTCAAACTGTTTATGGGGATGGATACAAGGAATACCACAAAGTGTTAGGTGAGTTCTCAGCTCGAAAGTATGTTGATAAGCTATATGACATCGCAAGGAATTTTTACGATAAAACTGAGAAGGAGATACCCTTAGAAGGAGAGGAGTTACTTATAGCCGATCGTTTAATGGCTACTGAAAAACTTTGTGAAATTTGTCATACAGATCTAGAAAGATTACCCGAGTCAGAAAATTATTCAAAAAATAGACCTGTAAGACATCATGACCACTATACCGGCAAGTTTTTAGGTATTGCCCACAATTTATGTAATATTTTGGCTTGCAAAACTAGAGAGATTCCAGTTTTCTTCCACAATCTTACTGGTTATGATCTCAAACATTTCATCCGAGAGCTGGGTAACGATCCAAAAGAGAACGGTGGGATCGATATTATTGCCAAAAATGAAGAGAAAGTAATCCAACTTAAGAAAAAGGTTTTAATGAAGAAGTATAGTTATAAGGTGGACATCGTAAATTCTAAAGGGGAAACCGAAACTAAGATTAAATATAGAGAGATTAACTATATTTTAACCTTTCGTGACTCACTTCAACATTTAGGTCAAAGTTTGGACTCCCTAATTAAAAATCTCCCTACAGAAAAGTTTGTCACAATGAGGGCTGGTTGTAAAACCGAGGAACAGTTTAACCTTGTTAAAAGGAAGGGTGTCTATCCATACGATCATATGACTTCTTTTGACAACTTTAAAGAAACAGAATTACCCCCACAAAAAGCGTTCTACAATATTCTTACCGAAAGTGATCTTTCCGATGAAGATTATAAGCATGCTCAAAATATTTGGAAAGCCTTTATGTGCAAAACCATGCAAGACTTTCACGACGCCTATCTTTGGTCCGATGTGGCTGCTCTTACAGATATATTTGAAGAGTATAGGAACAAAAGTTTAAATACATTTGGGTTAGATCCTGTCCATTATCCAACAGCACCCTCATTCTTTTGGGACGCCATGTTACTAATAACCAAGGCAGAAGTAGAACTTATTTCATCTGATAATAGTGATATGTACCCCTTCTTCGAACAAGGAATTAGAGGTGGTATTTCTATGGCTTCTAAAAGGTACTCGGTTGCCAACAACAAGTATCTAAAAGACTTTGACCCAAATAAGCCTTCCACTTTCATCATAAACCCAGATCTTAACGCACTATATGCGAGTGTCATGCAAATGCCACTTCCATACAAAAATTTAGAATGGATGGACGATGAAGACATCCTAAACTGGGAAAGTCTTGGCATGGATGAAGAGAGCGGTGATAACCAAGGTTGTACTTTAAAGGTTAATTTAACTTACCCACCCAATTTACATGACTCCCATAACGGCATTCCTCTCGCACCAGAAGCGTTAAATCCTGGTGCTGGTAGTATGAGTAAGTTAATCCCTAACTTTAACGACAAAGAGAATTATATTGTTAAAGACTCTTCGTTAAAATACTACATAAGCAAGGGATTAATCCTTACTAAAATCCACAAGGGAGTGAAGTACATCGAGAAGGCTTGGATGAAACCCTTTGTAGACTTATGTGTTGAACTGAGAAAGAAGGCTTCTATCGAGGGTGATGAGTTTGGGGTTACCTTCTTCAAATTAGGACCTAACTCTGTGTTTGGTAAAACCATGGAAAACGTTAGAAATCGAAAAACCATGCGAGTTACTCAAACAGAGTCGGATGCTCTTAAACTTATTAAGAAGCCAACATTTGACTCGCGACTAATTTTAGAAGAAAGTATGTCGCTAGTCACAATGAGAGCAAAAACTATTAAGTTGAACAAGCCTATATTTGTAGGCCAGGCGATACTTGATATGTCAAAAACTATAATGTATGAGATGTACTACGATTACATTAAAAACACATGGGCGAAAGTAGATCTTAATTACATAGACACCGATGGGGTGGTTTGTACAATATTTACAAATGACTTTTACGAAGATATAAAATCAAATTTGGACTTACACTGGGATACAAGCAACTTCCCAAAACCAGAGGGTGATGAGTTTAAACGAGGCATCCCACAAATTAATCGTAAGGAGCCTCGTAAAATCAAACTAGAAGCTGGGGGTAATATCATCAAAAAAGTAGTTGCAGTGTGTTCTAAAGTGTATAGTCTTAAAATAGATTATACGGAAACAGTTGAGAGTAAGGAAGTTGAGGATGAGAATGGGGAAATTAAAACAATCGAGTTGAAAATGTATAAAGACAATACCGTTAGAAAATGTAAAGGAGTTGATAGGCACAAGGCGGCTGGGCTTTCATTTAAAGACTTTGAGAACTGTCTTTTGGATAACACCACAAATACCATAACTGCTAACAGAATTAGATCAAGGGGAATGGAACTGTTTACAGAACAAACTACAAAGATCGCCGAAATTCAGATGATAAGCGAGTGATTGACGAATCTAGCGGAGGTGTGGATACATATGCATATGGTCACTGGAGAATTCAAGGTGACAAGTTACTAACCAAAGGTGCATTTCCAACCCCGAGACCCAACACCTTAATGTCCTTATGTGTGAATACACTCCATAAGAACAACAACCCCTAAGTTTTAAATTTAAAATCGATATCTTATTTTGGTCCGCCAAAATAAAATAGAAATGTCAGTGAACATAGAGATTAAAAGTTTTAATTGTAAGTGTCCTTATTGTGAAGTTTGCGAGTTGGATCACCCAAAAGGTGATGAGTATTTATGCGAAGAGATGTTTGACTCAGACAACCGTTGTAATTGCGCTTGTTCCGGTACAGATGAATGTGAGGGTGAGTGTACATGTGTGGAATGTGAAAATGTATGTCGTAGTTGTCAATGTGAAGGTATGAATGATTGTAAGGGTGAGTGTGAGTGTGAGGAGTGTTGGGAGTGTGAAATAGTTTGTGTGTATTGTAACTCTTGTACAAACCCGAAGTGTAAATGTGAATTTTGTGTACATCGTAATAAGTGTGAGAACAAGTGTGAGGACAAAGATTGTGCGTATGAGTGTTACAAACATGTTGTTGATGGTAAGTACACCTGAGATTTTAAACTCATTTTTTCATAACTCTCGTGAGTTATGAAATTGAGCCTTATACCATCTTACAACACAACAGCTAACAACCAACCAACACCTAACCCAGTTACCCCAACCGCCACATGTTTGTACTCCTCCATCTCCTTAGAGGGTTTATAATAGTCTTCTAAAACAGGGGGTCTCTTAAAGACCTTACCGTTGTGTGTGATCTTTTGGAGTTCCAACAAGGACTTATTAACAGAGTTCATATCGCTATTTGCGTCTAAAAGTTGTCGTCTCATTGCTGTGATTTTCTCTTTGTTAATTGCTTGTTTTTCATACCATTTGTTTTTCGCAGCTGTTAAATGTTCCATTGCAAGATTGTGTCTTTTAATCTCTGTCTGGTAACCCTTGTGATCTAAAAGTCTAAATAGGTAACCGGTTCCCGTAAAAGCTATCGCATTAAACAGTCCAGATAACGCAATTGTTGTTGCCATTTTATTTTGGGTGTAAATTTTCTAGACACTTGCATGCCTAGAAAAGGAAAAAATGAACAATTTCAGTTGAAAAACTTCAAGACCGCATATCCGAAACCGCAGGAGGGGGAGATGGATGTATGTGTAAAGTTGGTTTAAAGTGTCATGATCATACTACATTATGTGACACAGATGTTATTTTGTGTCAAAAAAAAGTAACGACGCAATCGCACTCGCTGACTAAAAGAAGTCAGCGGCCCTTTATTTATACACAGCACATTTTTTTAAATCGATATTTGGTTTGTACAGTTCGATAAAATAACCAACAATGTCAATGAGCAATGAGTTAAATATTATTAAGACCCTGGAAGAGAGAGTCGCCGAGTTGGAAACCCAGTTGGCTGTCAAAGAGTTAGAGAGAGTCAAGGTTCAAAAGAGGGAGAACAGAATAAGCCATTTAGTCAGAAGACTAGTCGTTTTGGTCGAAGAGAAGTCAGAGCATCGGGATCGAATTGGACACACATTTGAGAGTGAGATGGTTATTAAGGGTAATATACATTGGTCGAACAAAAAACTATTCGACAGAATGGTCGAAGAAAGGAACTCTTTCAGTTCGAACTTAGATTACACTGAAGACCTTGTGATGGATCTTAAAGACGAGATGGTTGGTGACTTAGGTTATCTTGACGATGATTTTTACTCAGAGATCGTAGAGGAGCTGGAGGCGACAAATTATTGGATCGAGACAAAGGATGAACCAACAGACTAGGTTGGGTATAACGCGATTAAGAATTTGTAACGAGAAATCGTTACAAATCAAATCAACGCTCTAGTTTGACTCCCACTTATGCTTTGAAAGGGTTATCAGGAAGGATCTTCTTTGCTTCCAATACCTTAATAACACTTGTACTGATACCAAACGCAGCTGCCAGTTTCAACAGTCCCTCCATTGTAGTTGGAACACTCAAGCTGTCCTTCATTAATTTTTTACTTGCGAATGAGACTGCGACAGCCCCTAACACAATTAATAGTGAGTCGTATAACTCTTTTGGTAAATCTTTAAATACACCAGCCATTGTTTATTATACTGTATAATAAATAAGATGTACACAGTTAATGAACTTTTACCAACTTACGAAAAGATAACTTACTCGCAAATTCGTGGACCTAAAAAACAAAATGTGTTTACGCTAACACCAACTGAAATTGCAGAAGGTCAAGAACTTTATATTAACATTCCAAAGTTGTATGAGAATGTTTGTTTGGTTCCTGGATCCCTATATCTTGTGGGATCGTTTAAAAGTAAAAACACCAAGTCCTGGTTTTTGAACAACCTTGCAAGTCTCCTGCAAAAAAGTCTAGAAATAACTATCGATGGACAAGTTGCATATGACAACACAGGAGAGTCCCACTATGAGCTTTACAAAGCACTTTGGGAAACTGAAAAGAAAAGGGAATGCATGATCTCACAAGGAGTTGCCAACGAGAACACTCGTAAAATAATGAGTGGTGATGACAGCGGTGATAAAAGTGTAAAAGCTGATAAGTACTTTGGCGAGCTTTTCAAAACCAAAGTCCATATTCCTCTGGGTAAAATCTTGAGAGACCAAGGGTTATATGCCCCATACGGTATGAAATCAAACATAAGATACAAAATCACACTACCACCTGCCACAGAAATTATGAAGGCACAATCTGGTCAGGCAGTTGCTGGTTACACAGTTGAAGACCTACATTTTGAATACGAGACAATTACATCTCCGGTGATGTACCAACAGGCATTAAATTCTTACAATGTTGGAAGATCACTAATTTACGAACAGGTGATGTTGATGAAAAAGCAAACATGGGCCAAGGGTTCGACACTGGTAAATTTGAACATAAATGTACCCAGAAAGTCAATGAGAGGTATCATACTTTTGTTTCGCGATGACACAGTGGACTCTGAGCACTTTGTGTTCCCAAACATAACGAGTGTAAAAGTGGCCATCGAAGGAGTACCAAACTCATTGTATTCCCAAGGTCTTGAAGAACATCAACTTTTTAGATCTGCGGAGAACTTCTTCTTGGACTATCCCACTGACACATTAAACATCAAAAACTTTTACACAGGTAACAAGTTTGCACTGGTAGTAGATATGAGAACTGTTTGTGACAAAACAGCAGCTGGAACCGGGAGAAAGATTCTTAACACACAGGATGGTGTACTCTTGGAAATTAAGAAAAGGGTTACCACAAAGGACTTGACATGTTATGTGTACATAGTCTCTGATGGTGTGGTAAACATTGTTGGAAAACAACTACAAAGTATTGAATTTTAGACACTCGCTCGTTAAAAGTTTTCTAATTCTAAAAATTAGAAATCTTATCACTAATTTTAATTATCGTTAACGGTGATGTCTTCTATTTGTACTGGTTGAATGGTAGTAACTTTTTCATACCTCTTAGATCTCGAAGTGACAAACGCAATCTGTAAGTTACCTTCGATCCCTTCTTTTTCTTTTGCTACTTGTAACCCTGTGAGAAATTTTTTACGAACTGTGATGTCTTCGTTAAAAAGATCACCGTTATGTTGTATTTGTAATTTACTTGGTTTACAACCCATTTTATTTTTAGTCCAAATTTACAAGGTTGGGTTCTTTCATTACATGTTCTTCTTCCTTTACCTTTTCCTTTACGGTTGTAGTTGTACAATTTTTACTTGTACAATAATTCCACAGGGCACCTAGACCAAAAACAAGACCTAGTATTTTTACAATGAAAAAATAAGGCAAATCAGAGTAGGGCTCACACTCCCTGACCGGTTTTGGTTTTGGTAACTTCCTCTTCTTTGCACTTTTAGACAAATCACTTAGTTTTTCGCAAGCATCTTTTCTTTCGGGGCTTGTTTCTTTTGTACTCTGATCTGTTATTGCGTTATCACTCATAGTTTATTTAAGGTAATAAGAAAAACTTCATAATATACCCAGTTACCACAGATAATGCTAATAGTACTTGTAATTCTGTTGCACTTGTGGGTGGAGGGTCTCTTGAGTAAACTAAATTTAAATCTGGTGTTGGTATCGTTGATGCTGCTTGCGCCGCTGGTGTTGGTGTGTTCGGTGGTACAAGAACTTTTGCTGCCGCTTCTTCTTCTAAATCTTTGTTAATATGCTCGTTGTGACCAAACACCATACTACCACCAACTACCATTAAAATGTTGTTATAACCTGGTATTTTTTGTTTTAAAATTATCATATCACTTGGGATAAGAATGACACCAGGACTAATTGCAAAGTTTAAAATTACATTAGTACTTTTTATGGCATTTCTCATGTTAGACACAGTTACAGTTTGGTCATCTTGTACAAGTGTGTCCTCAACTAGTTTCTTAAAAACCTCTTGTGTTTGTAAAGACTTTGCACCTTTACCAACGATAGCCCATCTGGTACTAGCCTGTGCGCCAAGTACACAGTACACATAAGCTTCTAAACTTTGTTGGAATAACAACTGTCCAGTTTGTGTTAGCCCTGTTGACTCTGTTGCAACGAACATTTTGTAGTCGTCCAAACTTTTAATGGTTCTGTCACCGCGTTTCTCATATCTAATACCACTCTGTCCAAATTTACCAATCTCTGGTCTGTAATTCCTAACGCTACCGTGTGGTTGTTTTGCTAACCAAGTTCCCATCTGTTCTTGACCTTGATGAAATTCTTTTGACCAGGAGTACACGACAGGTATATTAATATTAATTATATTTTTAATTCTTTGGTTTAAAAACCTACTCATTTTACTAGGATCCCTAAGAAATCTTCTCATGTGGTAGTACAAATGGAATCTCGCTAAGTTTCCGATGAAATTATCTGAAAAATGTTTGGTACTAATTCCAGAGGCATAAGTTGAAATGTAAGCAGCCAAACAAGCCGCGATGTATGGATTCTCCTTGTAGTCGTTAAAGTTGGACATGTTTTTTGTGATCACAAGATCCGGGAGTGTGGGATTAAAACTCAGAGCTTCGGTTCCCGTGCGCCCCGCTCGGACAAAAATGTTCATTGTTTTTGGGCTTTTGTCATAAGACCCTTTTGTGAATCCTTGTACAACCCCTTTCACATTCCAAATTCTAGGTTGCCAATCCAAGACCCAGGCGAAAGAAAAACTCTTGGCTTTTATATCGTAAGCTCTCCCGTTATGAACATACATTATCCTAACAAACAAAGTCTTGCCCGCATAATCTTTTACGGGTTGAAACATGAACTTATCGACATCTGCGTATGGATATTTTTCTTTGAATGCTTCCATTTTATTTGACACCGTTAAATAAAATGTCAAAGTTAACAGTATTTATACCACAGAACAAGACAACTGTGAGTTTAGATATCTTTCAACATAACAAGAGTAAGATATATCTCAGATCGGCGACTATATTTTGGGAGTTCCATAATGTTTTAAGATGTCAAATTACACATGGGACTGATAAGATTGTGTTTGAAAAAGGATATTGGACATTTGTTGCTATTCAAAAGAAACTAAAAGACGAGGGTATCGAGCTTGCTGCAAACCACATAAACTCTACATGCTCGATAAAATCTGAAAAAGCTTTGAACCTAGAAAACACAATAGGTCCTATGTTGGGTTTTTTACCAGACACCGCGTTGTTAAAAGATATATGGCACAGTTCCGGCCATGTCAATGTCAACCATGGATTAAAATATGTTAACATCGAATGTAGCATCGTGAACAGTTACCAAAACTTCGATACAAATGGTAAGCAAAGTAAAATAATAGCTTCGTTACCAATCTCGTCAACACAGCTCTTAATAGACACCTTGGAGTTCTACGATAACATCAACTCAAAAACACCTATCGTACAAAGATTTAACTCGTTGAGTTTTAAACTTACGACTAACATTGACTTTCATGTAAACATGAGCGCATTGTTAGAATTAGAAATAGTATAGTGTGAAATAAAATGACAACACATTTTGAAACAGAACAAGGTCTTCGCGAGTTGTATCATTCACCGGGAACAGGCTATCAAAGTATCGAAAGATTGTACCAAAAAGCAAAGGAAGAAGGGTTAAATGTTACGCGTAAACATGTTAAAGACTGGATTTTAACTCAAAAAACTTACACGACTACGAAACAAAAAAGTGGCAAGCATGTGTATCGTAAAACTATCGTTAGCAATCTTGGGGATCAACTACAATTAGACATGGTTGATATGACAGAGGGTCGTAAACCAAGTAACGATGGCTACCGTTGGATTCTAACGAGTATAGAGATTTTGTCCAGGTATGCATTCACAGAACCAAGCAAAACAAAAGGTGGTTTAGATGTCTCACACGCCATGGAAAAAGTGTTAGAGGAATTTAAACATCGGTTTGGTAAGTACCCAGATACTGTCCAATACGACGATGGTAACGAATTCAAAAACAAAAATGTTAACGCGTTACTTGCTAAACTTGGGATAAAACATTTCACAACACTTATTAAAAAAGGTGGCAAGGCCTTTTTTAACAGAAAGGCCGCCCTCGTTGAGAGATTAAATAGGACTCTAAAAACAACGATGTGGAAATATTTTGAAGAACATCAAACAAAAAAGTGGTTACACATCCTGGATGATGTTACATTTAATTACAATCACAGTATACATAGTACCATTAAAATGAAACCTACAGATGTGAACGAAAAAAATAAGGACGATGTCTGGATGACTTTGTACGGGAGCGGAGCGAGCGGCGGTAAAAAACCAAGATATAAGGTGGGTGACACCGTTAGGGTGGAAAAATATCACACAGGTACCAGGTTTGTAAAAGGTTACACAATTAATTTTACGGAGGAAACATTTAAAATTACAAAAGTGTATCTTGGTGATCCTGTTATGTATGACATACAAGATATCGCAACAGGGGAAGAAATACATGGTAGGTTTTACGAAAGAGAACTTAGCGAAGTCCGAGTGACAGACGAAGTTGTTAAATAAATGACAACAGAAATGGAAATGGAAGATCTTGGTGATAATATTGAAACTGACCTTGACCTTGATGATGATGATGATCAAGAAACTCCCATAGACGAATCTACTTTCAACGAAGTTATGGGAAAAATAGACGATAGTGGGCTTCTTGATGATGATAACCAACCCAGTAATAATCCTGAACTTGAGCGTAGTAAAAATCCTAATAGACTAAGAATTACCAATACTGATATAGATCTTCTTATGGAAAAACCAGATGGAAGGAAGCAAATTGTAAAAAAAAAACCTAAAACTTACACAAGAACTTTGAACGAACAGTTAGAATACTTACGCAATAAACCTATTGATGATGATGACCAGCCCAGCAATAATCCTGATGTTAAAAAAAAATATGAGTTTTCATGGATTATGAAAAACCTAGATGATATAGAATCTGGAAAAAGAGAACAAAATGATCCTCCTTTACAATCTTTTGACAACTTCGTAAAAAGTGAATTAAAAAAAGATACCACCACACAATTTCCACCTCCAAAAACCGCACCCCTTGATAATGATGATGACAATGAACAAAAAACACAGAGTACAAAACAAAAAACACAGAGTACAAAACAAAAACCACAGAGTACAAAACCTCCTGAACAGCAAAAACCATGGGGAATTACTAAAGTTATAGACACCGCATCAGACTGGCTTGGTGGTGTTGGTGTAGAAGATGATGACACACAAAAAACACAGAGTACAAAACAAAAACCACAGAGTACAAAACCTCCTGAACAGCAAAAAGCATGGCTTACTAAGGTTATAGATGGAATATCAGATTGGCTTGGTGGTGTAGTAGATGATGATGATGATAATAATAAAATAATGGATGAAACTATCCCAGAAATGAAAAACCTAAACCCTGAAGATCCAGTGGAAGATCTTGATCCGAATGAACCTGATGATCAAGAAACTAACCTTGATGATGACCAAGATCAAGACCCTCTTGATGGTTCAACCGACAAGCAAGAGGGGGTAACACTTGATCCCCAAACTAGTGATCCAACTACTAATTTGGATGAAAGTATAGCTATTGTGACAGGAAACCCTAATGTTGTGAGAGTCGCATTGGTGAAAGATGTATTTTTAAAATATTTTAACACCCACTTAGACGAAAACGATGGTCCACACACACAGTTATTTCTCACAAAATTATCAGTAAGAAGAAATACCGCTGGTCGTGTTATAGGCATAGATTATGGAGTAGGTGAAGATAAGTTGGGAATTTATAAAATTAATGCTAATGATGAAATCTCAGTCAGTGCTAGTAAAAGTGGAAAAATGACAAGAGCTAAAAAACTATACGATGATGAGTTTACTGAAGTCACATTGGAGCATGCTAACACTGTGCCTGGTGTGATTGAGAGTCAAACCGGGGTTGTGGGTAACAAAGAGTTAAACGACAGTGTAATTAATAATTCTAGAGTCACATTAAATAGTACCATCAACGAGGCTTACGATGATATTAGATCTCAACACGAAAACATTGAGATGGAAAATTTAAAAGATGATGGGGGTAAATCCGAGTGGGGTAGAGAACTAGAAGCAATTATACAATCTGGCATTCGCAAACAAAATATTGGTTATAAGGAACAAATTGAGCTTTTGAAGACCGAGGCAAAAACTTGGCAGGATCGAAGTGCAGCAGAAAAAGATCCCAACCTAAAAACTTTATACAGAGCTGTTTCAAAGGCTGCAGAGTTAGTTAGAAGGAGATAACATAAGATTAGAAAACAAAATAAAACCTAAAACTGTCGAGGTTGAAAAAATATTAGAAGAAGAAATTGAAAACAACCCACTAACAAAGTTTGAAAAGTTTAAAAAGTGGGCTAAAAAGAACTTAGGTATCACAGCAGCCTTAAGTGTTAGTATCGCAGGGTTAATAACAGGAATTGTAACAGCAACAAGAAGAGCTCTTGCAACCGGCGCTCGTGGAGTCTCTGCTTTTGGGCGTGGGGTTGCTAAAATACTTGCTAAGTTTGGACCTGTATTTGGTGCTATCGGTAGCATTCTATCAACTGTGCTAAGTATGGGTGCCAAAGGGTTAATGTGGTTAGGTAACAACATGTGGATTCTTGCGATAGCACTAGGTTACTTTGCATATAACGAAATTAAAACTAGGAGTTAAAGTGTGTAAATTTGTAACGCGTTATCGGGTTACAAATTATTTTAAATCGTTTGAGCGTGTTGTACAAATTAGTAAAAGTTAGAAATGGAAGTGTTTAATGAAAAGTTAAGTGTAAAACTTGAGATCTTTATACATGATGATGAGATCTTATTTTTGGGGTCAAAAGTAGCCGAGAGTTTTGGGTACCGTGATACAGACAAGGCTATTCGAATGCATGTTGACGATGAGGATAAAATTAACTGGGGTGATGATCGATACCCCGACGAAACGGCGGGGAATCGGGTGGGGAACCCAAATAGAGTTATGATTAACGAGTCTGGGTTTTACTCACTTGCTTTTAGATCAAAAATGCCGTTAGCAAAACAGTTCAAAAGATGGGTTACATCTGAAGTGTTACCGAGTATCAGAAAAACTGGGGTGTACACTGATGATACAATCTGTGAAAAAATAGAAAAAATTGCGCCAGACTCAGATCTTCTTGACATCCAAAATAAAAACCCATGTATATGTGGGACAAAGAATTTTGTGTGTCAATGTAATAATGAAAGAACAACGACACGAAAGTTGTTGGTTGGAAAAGCAAACATATTAAAAAACCCAATATGTGTTAAAAATGGTAAACTTGGTGGTTTAAAAGCCGCTGAGAATTATCAAAAAATGAAAAACAGTTTAAATCTTGATGAGATTATACATATGTATCATGGTACTTAAAATCAATATAGAGGATTTTAATTTGTAACTCGTTATTGGGGGGTTACAAATTTTTTACTCGCTTGCGTCTTGTTCTTCTTTCGGTTGCGCTTCTTCTCTCGACTGCCGTCTCGGCTGCGCTTCACTTTGTTCACTCCCCGTTATGCTTATGTGGTTGTAACATAATATACCTAACCCTGACAACGCAAAGAGGTATTTACTATAATAATCATCTGGTGTGAAACTTGGCATTAGATCCTTAATAACAAACATTATGTTCTCATCCTCCAATATTTTTTCTATAAATTTCCCCTTGTCCCTAATTGTAAAGTAATCCCCACAAAAGTTATCAGAAATGGAAACTGAAAGTAGTACAAATTTAACTGCCATCTTTTGACGGTTAAGATCATCCTTATTTTTAATGTACTCGTTTTTTATACCCTTTAACACAGAATGTGTTACCCTTCTTTTGTTTCTTAAATATGACTTAGTTTGGTTAATAAAACCTTTCTCGGCGAGATCTATTAACTCGCTGCGTAATGCTTCGGTCTCTTCTGTTGTGTCCATTTATTATTATTTTAAAACATAATTTGTGTATGTTTTAAAATATTTTTACGTTAAAATATTATTTTGTGCGTCCGGGGGTATCTAAGGTTAATTTCTAACCGAGCATACTTGTTCTCTTTAAGAGTTTTTCGTAGTGAGTCTTGTTCTTGTTTGGGGATGTCTAAGAACTCATCTGTGATGGTTTTCCATGCGAGAGCACTGGGTGTGTCAAAAACAACTAGCTTGGCTATGTTTTCTCGGTAAGCCGGTGTGATGGCTGTTAATTTTTGAGTGATGACTATCGTACTTAGGTTGTAATGTCTGGCCGAAAAAGCTAAGTTAACAAGCTCGGATGTTCTTGTCTTAACTGACTTAGAACTTGCACAGTCGTCTAAAATTATTAGCGAGTTAGTTCCCTTGAATGTATCCGATATGTATTTTAAAAATGTGTCGACTTGGTCTTGGTCGCATTGTATCGTGTAAAAACCAGGGGAGTTTTTGAATGTCCAATCTTGGTAAGTCTGGTTGTACTCAAACGTTGGACATATTAAAAATATGTATTGGAAGTGACCGCGGTACTCGTTAACTAACATGTTTAACAGATAGTATGTCTTACCACACTCTGTCGATCCTGTTATAAGCATGTTAAATGGTGTTTTCATTTTATTTAGCCAATCTTTGTGAAAATCATAACTGTGTCATAAACATCGTAAACAAGATAACTATAATCATCACCAAAGTAGTTTGTGTAAGATTTTAGTTCAACTGTCGATCCTTTTGCAAGAGTAATAATACCTTCCATGTAAATTTCATGTGGGAAGGTTTTATATACATCACCTTGGGTTACAACTTTAAAAAATGGTTTAATGGTATTTTCTACATAGATACAAGTTTCAAGATCTGCATAGTCAGCATCATCCTTAGAGTACCAACTGTCGGTGGTGGTGATGACAGGACTGCCAGATTCAAACTTAGTTGGTTTCAAAGATAGTTTGTATTTAACTATGTAATCTCCTTGGGTGGATATTATAGCCGTGAGAATTTTGTTGTCATTTCTAGTACAAAATAAGTTATTTTTTGCAGCTTTGTATGTATGTTTACCACTATTATGGAAATAAGTAACCAAAAAATTATTAGAACCAGCGGGGCCTGTTGGGCCTGTTATGGAATCGCCTTTTGGACCAGTTGGGCCAGTAATTGAATCACCTTTTGGACCAGTTATTGAATCGCCTTTTGGGCCGGTTGGACCTGTTGGGCCTGTTATGGAATCGCCTTTTGGACCAGTTGGGCCAGTAATTGAGTCACCTTTTGGGCCAGTTATTGAATCGCCTTTTGGGCCGGTTGGACCTGTTGGGCCTGTTATGGAATCGCCCTTAAAACCTTTTAGGCCTCTTTGTCCCGAATTACCTTGTTCCCCCTGAATTCCGTCAGGACCTTGAGGGCCTTGCGGACCGATTGGGCCTTGTTGACCACCAATAGATGTGTATCTGTTATCTTTTGTGTATCCAAATGCTAATGCCATGTATTTATTTCATAACTTACAAAAAGTTATGGAAATTGTCTAAAATATTTAATATTCAACTACAGATTGTTTGACTCAACAGTGTAAGTTGTTACATGGAGAGTTGACTCGTTACCACCTGTTTCATCAGAAAGTTGTTTAAATTTTACAGTCATAAGTTTCATGGTTTTGTACTCGGGGACAACTTCTGGAATACTAAAATTTTCATCCAATATGAAGTAGTTTGTACCCGGAATCTGTTTAGTTGCTAAATTTATTTCTTTGAGGTCCCTCGTTATTTTTGTACCATCTGACATTGTGCAGTATAAAGAATATAATATTCTCATTGGTGTTGTAATATCAGCATCGTCGTCCATGAGGTGAGCTCTAAGAGTTATCCCTGAGTTTTCCGAAAAATTGTTACACCAGATGTACATTGGTCCAAAGTTTCTCATTCTGTCAGCAGGATGGCGCCATCTATCTTTAGCGAGTCCATCATAAGACCCACGGAAATCACTAGTCGTTAGAAAGTATAATGGTTCTGCCCTAAGAGGCTTTTGGTTATGGATGTAATTTGGTTCATCATTTGAGTATCCAAATCTAAGTGTCATTTTATTTATGTGGTTTAACATACACTAACATTTTACCTAAAGATGTTAACACTATAATTAACATCGGTTGGTTATCAAGTAAGCACACCCTAACTCTCGTTGAGATGCTAGCAAGTTTACTCATTTTGATAATGTCGCCGGATTTAAACACCCCTGTTTGCGTTACACCCACATTGGGATCGTGAACTCCAAGTCTCACAGTCTTCACGACATAATCACTTACCGAGGATGTTAGTCTAAGTCCAAATAATCCTATAACCTCAACAGTTATGTGTTGGTTAATAAGACTTAGCTCCTTACATGACTTAAAAAACTCTCTCGAATTAACTAACACACCCTGTGTGCTTTTTTCGTAACAAGCTGGTGGTACAATTTCATACCACTGGCTAATTAAGGCGTTAAGAGTTGTGTGTGTGGTGTTTAAATTTTTGCTGCACCTTGCAAGAATGTTAAATTTTTCGTCTTCATAACTTAACTCTATAGTTTTTGACTTCGTGATATTTTTAAGTATAGTTGCTAGTTGTATTGTATCTATCACAATCAAAGATTTACCAGTACTTTGAAACATGTTTAACATTTCGTAATTAAACATCATGCTTATCATTATTTTCGAGGTCAAAGGTTTTGGAGTCGAAGGAGCTTGAATCTGAACCGAGGACGAGGGCAAAGCCCGAACGAAAGGGTCGTCGGGTGCACAACTAATGTGTATTCCCAACTCTGTGACTTTAATGTATCCTTTGTAACTAACCATGCTTATTATTTCAGCAATGGTTTTTAAAGTGAATCCTTCATCTGTTGTAAGTTTAAAACTCATATCTTCCTTTATGAATGGCTTATGGGTACTATATTTTGTTTTATAACCCTTAGGATTATAAGACTTACACATTTTCCTAAACTCTCTCACCACTTATGTAAGCATTTTTTATTCTTATGTTTAATTAAATCCTTATGTGTGACAAATTCAATTTCACAGTTCTCACAAACATACTTTACGCCACACTTTTTCATTCTTACATCAATTTTATGGGACATTTTGTAATGTAATTTAAGTCCTGTCTTAGTCCCTGTCCATCCACAGCTGTTACAGTCTAAACGATGGGAGTCAATACAATGTAACACATTTGAATAATTTTTACTCATACTTCACATTCTTTTCTTTTGGTCTGGTGAAAATATCGATTCAAATGTGTATCACTTTTGTATCGAAGGTGTTGCACAGTGTTGCGCGCGCGTGGGTATGTGTTGCACAGTATTGCACACGCGTAGCCATGTATTGCGCAATAGTTTTGAAAAGTGTTTGTCACGTGGGAATCGGGTGTTTGTCACGTGGGAGCGAGCGTAGCGAGTGGTGTTTTAAAATGCTGACGTAAGGGATAAAAATTTTGGCGTCATGGGGGTCTAAAATGAGGCGTGGGCGGTTATATCTCCCTACTCACGTGTTCATAGCTACCGGGGGAGTTAGCAACCCAATATTATATATAAACCATTGTTATGAAGTAGACGTTTAATACCACAACCCAAATGTTGTTCGTAAATCTAATTAAACACTGCATGAATACAACCGAATTGAGCCATAAGATAACTTGAAAGTGCTTTAAAAAAGTTTCAACCCCAAAGTTAGAGATACGGTATAAATAGAGAATCTTCGCAAACACCCCCCGGAAAGTTTACACTATGATGTATCTATCTATCTATGTATGTATGATAGCTCGTGTGAATTTTCGCCCCTCATCACAATACTGCAAAGTTTAACTTTGCACTAAAAACGAGCAATCACTGCGTCAATTGTGGAAATTCGAGGTGTTCAACTTCAAAGATTGTTGACAGAAATGGCATCGGATTAATACAATATGACGACGACGTACAGCCTACAAAAAAGATCAAAATAACGTTTACCTTACAAAATACTGCTCACATAGGTAGATCAATAGTTATTGAAATAGCATGGATGCATTCCAGAAAAAAAATTGAATAACAATGACAAAATATTCGATATTTGCGAGTCGAGCGGGCCATCAGACAACAAAATTGCAGACAGAGCCAGACGCTAGCCCAGATATAAAATCTCTAAACAACACGCAAATAACTCCTAAATCTCCTAAAATTCATTCAAAAGTACTTTAACGCTTGCTCTAAAGAATAACGCTCTTTCTATTAAAGAAGTTTCAAGATTCATTGGGAAAAACAAGCTTTGGTGGCTCAATATCTTCCTAAACTATTAGATGCCATTTTGGCAAACGTCGAAATGACTATGATCACTTTGATGCCTAATATCTCGAAAACTGCCAGGGGATCACCGGGATCATTCCAGCAGATTTAAAGTTTATACATTTGTCTTCATCATTATACAAAAATTACGAAAATCGAACCATGGAAATTCTAGATACTTTAGTTTGAAAATTGTAAACAGACGCGGACTTTAGTCAACACGTCGCGAAGACACGACTGACTTCAATCATGAAAACAAACAAAAACACGTTTCATAATTTCTAAAATATCCATCAAAAACTGATCAAGCAAATGCGTTTAAACATATAATTCATTGATATTACAAAAAGTTTAAAATATTTTAATAAAATGCAAATGATAAGAAGGAAACTTCAAAAGTTGGAGATAGTTATTTTTAGAAAGTGCAAAATCGTATTAAAAATTCAGCAGCGAATATCTCGAAAACGGTGAGTTGGGCGGATAGGGGGGGCAGTTAAAACGAAAGATTAGGCTTTAATCTATCACATTATGCGAAAATTAGCGAAATCGAACCATGGAAATTCGATATTTTCTATTTCAAAAGTTGATAGTTGAAACAGCCTCGTATTTCCGCGTGACGCAGAAGTGCCTGCATTAAATATAAAAATATAGTACAAAACGACGTTTACCTTCCAAAATTCTTCGCTTGGGAGTAGATTAATATTCATTGAACGGGTGTGCATCGAATTTAATTGCAAATTTGAATAACAAAGCGAAATATTTCCGTATTTATGAGACCAATGCAAATTTCACAGTCCACTTTCTTCTTGCGAGCGCTGAGAAAATAGCGTCTCCTCATTGGTCGAAAAATATCATGTGACAGCTGTCCACCCTCCTCTGCTCTTGAGCTTTAAACGAGAAGAATACGCTGATCGATTAGTTTGCGACATGACTACTGGGATGGGACAGTTGGTTTTGTTTGAGACTGATCAACATTGACTCAGAGGAAAATTGTTCGGGAAGAATCTCCGAAAAAAAGTATGATATAGTTGGCTTTGGTTTGAGTGGGTGGGCAAGGAGTGCGTATTCTTAAAAGAAATTGAATTTTTCATTTCAGTGCCACCGTTAGCTGTAGCTTGCTTAGATGGAGAAAGTGGTTCAATCAATGGTAGGTTTCCTATATACTTTGGGTTTGGTGGCCGTGATCTACTTTGGGACTTCCGAGGTTTTGGTGGATGGAATGCATTTGATGTGGTTTTTATTACCTTTTTTGACGTGGCTACTAATTTGGTCGCAGAGCAGCGAGGTGCAATCATCACATGTCGATGATTTTCGATGTCGCACATTGGCTTTTAACTACGATCTTCACGTCAGGCTTTCTTTGCATTGTTTCTGATTTCACGCATTGGTGATTACAGATATTATTGTCTGTGCTATTTGTCTCAATGCTTTGTGGTATTACTGGTGAATAAGTATATGGACGAGTTACTTGGTTGCTAAATTGTTCTACTGTTTTGCAGGGCCTTTTTTAAGAAATCGTTAGTGGGGGGGCAATAATCGAAAAGGGGACCTAACAAGTGGATGGCCGTCAACGTTTGTCAATAAATATTATTGGTTTTGTCGTCGACGGGGGGGGGGGGGGGTAAAAAAAATTTTCCCGGACTATACAACATATTCCTATTTTTTATCTAAAATATGTAAACCGATCCCTGTTTTGGTTGTGATAATACCGTAATTTTCCTCAAAATTATAAAGTTTGTTTTTGCACACAAGGGACCTTCACTGGGGGGGCAAACAGTTCACTGGGGGGGCACTGGGGGGCAAAAGTTCACTGGGGCAAACATAGCTGGGGCATTTGCCCCCCCAGTGCATTAGTTAAAAAAGGCCCTGCTGTTTTGTTTTGTTCACTAATTTGGCCAAGCTGCATATCGGCTAATTCTTTACGAATTTTATCGATCATTTGTGTGTTATTAAGGATAGCATCCTGATTTACACTAATGTTGTTTGAAAGTTTAGTTCCGCAGATAGTTCACTGCACGCACTCAACTTATCATAGATACTCGCTGAAGTCATCAATATTTATACTAGAGTTGTGCGCATTTTCCCCTTCAGACATAACTGACCCGCGTCGTTCCGCATATATTTACATACGGACTGATAAACCTTGTTCGTTAATTCGTTTAAATCTTCAATTCTCTTTCGCATTTCGGTTAATTATGTCGAGAGCCGATGTTGGACAATTTGTACATTCGATATTTCTTGTCTTAGGGTTTGTGTTCTCTGGTCCAAATTGATCAAGTGAGTGTTTTTAATTTCCGATACGGCTGCTTCGATATTGTAAACGTCTTCCGAAATGGCTGTCGCTATATCGTTGTTTTCACATGTATTACTCATCAATTTCTCTAATCTGCCACCTACTGTACCTTTAAATATCAGCGAGTTGTTGTTTACATACCACGTTACTCTTATTTGGTCGTTATAAAATTCCTTCGGGCGATTTCCATTCGCCATTGACACCGAATAAATCCAACATAAAGCGTTTTAAATCTTAAGCTTCAAGACTGCCAACCAATTTGATCCTTCGGTCAGCATTAGATTTAAAGTATCCTTTATGCACTAGTCGATTGAAACCCCGTCCCCCAACTCCCGGACATATGCGGGGGTTTAACGGGATCGACTTTGCAGGGGAAATACAGAGTTTTAACAAACGTTACCATCATGCTACCCGAGGTTTTCACACTGACACAAATGCCGGGATAAAATGCCGGGGATTTAGCTCTCGTAGATCCTTCGATTTAATAAACCGACAAGCGTTCGCCAGACTTTCTTCTTTGACATCTCCCTGTAACAGCACGTATTTATATAAAAAATGACTGATCGGACGACTAGACGGAAAGCTAGATATTCGGCCTGGCAAGCCGGGCAATTTAACAAATGGACAACATGTTTAGGCCGGGATTTTAACACCCGAGAAATGTTAAAATCCCCGCATATACTCCGGGAGGTCGGGGTTTCTATTGACTAGTGCATTATACTTGGGTAAAATCTTAAGAAAATAACTATCGCTGTATGCATTTGTAAGAACAGTTGTTTGCTCCGAACTGTAAACACCGTTGTCGGGCTTATTTTATTTTTTTATTTTTGAATATTTACAGAGTATATTTCAGTATATATAATACTGGTATCAATATGTGTCCTCTTTCTGAAGTTCTATGCCTATGGTATAAAAAGTACTATAAAAGTTAAAGAAATTATAAATAATGTAACTAAGTTAAAACTATTAGGTCTATTAATGTACAATCGATAAAAGAGTCTCTTATTTAGACTGTAATAATTTTTTTCTCTTTTCTCCCGAGAGACTATTAAAAAGCTTTGCTCCACCAAAATAAAAACCATGTTTTGCAACTTCGAGTTTAACTGCTGGGAGCCTTAGGGATGAGTTGTTATTTCTTGTATTCCTTGAGTGTTTCATTTGACGGTTGAGTCGTTGAGTCGTACCAAACAGCATGGATTCTGTTTTTCCTTTCTTTAAATTCAACAGCAATTCGTTTTCTCTGCAGTAACGACCTATTTGTTCCATATCCTCATTCAATGCTTTTTCAATTTTCTCTCTATCCTTATGACCAAACAGGACGACGGTGTCGTCAGCATACTGGATTACGTCACTATTTGTAATAGAATCCTTTAGGTCGTTAAAAAAGACAATGAACATTAACGGACCCAAAATGGATTCTTGTGGCACTCCGGTAGTAATGTTGCTCGGACTAGATCGAATGTTTTGCATTTCTATCAATTGAGTTATGTTGAACAGGCAATCCGTAAACCAAGCAAGTTCAGATCCCTGAACACCGTACAGGAATAATTTATCAAGGAGAATACTATGGCCTATCGTGTCAAAGGCCTTTGACAAGTCTAAGTATACACAGCCTCCCGTTGTCCATATGGTTTCGAATTTGGTCACAGAACAGGTTCGTAGCAAGCTTTGTTGATCGTTTCTTCCTGAACCCAAATTGGCAATCTAGTAGTATATAGTTTGTTGTGTTCCAGGAACGAATAGAATTGGTTGTGAACTGCTTTTTCAAGGATTAGACATTATGGACGACCGGTCATTATTTATGGCGGGGGGTGGCACCGAAGAGAAAAGGGTTGGGTAAACAAAATTTTTAGCAAGTAAAAGGTTGGGTGAATGAAAAACAGAGCAACTGAAGGGTGGGTAAAAAAATTTCAATGTCATTTTCAAATCACAACTATTTCAATTACTAAAGACCATATATAAAAAGCAATGTCAACAGTCAAATTGTCAATACAGTACATAAAAATCAGTCAGAGTCAGTAGACTCGCTATCATGATAATTGTTCAATTTTTTAGGTACAATTGCTGCCCTCGTCCTTTTTTTCTTTGCAACTTTGCTACGCTGTTCTTTCTGCCTTCTGGCACTTCTTGTCTTCTCAGATTGTAAAACCGAGGCAGCATCAAATCTTTTTCTCAATTGAGTAAGCAAAAAGTATGCAGATTGTTAACAAGGCTCTCAACCTCACTCAAAATGGGTGCCAATTGTTCCACAGAGGTGTCTATGAAACCTACTTCATCATGTGCCCAAACTTTGGGAGCCATGTTTACATCCAACAACTCCTTTCTTCGATCCAATAACGTTGATGAGGTAAATGTGGATACTGTAACAGTCGAAGATGACATAAATGGTGATGAAGATTCTGGCAATGACAGTGATGATGATATTGTGATCAACGAAATAGGCAGTGGGAGTGAAGAGAGTGATTATGAACATGAAATTGATAGAATTGAACCAGTTGTTGACAGTCCTGACGAGAACGAAGAAACTCTGCCCCTGGTTGTGACCACAAGATATGGGAGACATGCTGGGTCATGGAATATGTTCCAGCTACAATGAGCTATTAAACATTACCGACCTACAGAGACAGCCATGTTGCACTGCTGCTACATTTATATTAAAACTATCAATTTGAAAACTATCATGCGTACTGATAACTAATCAACCCTATCATCAATCTAAACTGTTCAAACAGTGTCTACAAGAATCAAAGTCATGACACAGAAGTTGTAAAATAACATGTATGATAACTTACCACTATCTTTTGGTACAGTTTTCGGCAAGGGGTGGTTATTTATTTTTAATTGACATTTAAGGTTGGGTAAAGAAAAAAATAGACTTTTTAATGGTTGGGTCAGTCAATTTTTTACCAAGAAAAACATTTCTCTTCGGTGCCACCCTCCGCCATAAATAATGACCGGTCCCTTACGTACTGGTAATATTGAAATCGGTCTATAGTTTTCAACTACAATCAGTGTCAAAACACTTTGGACACAGTATCAAAATATTGTCTGCGTACAATATAATTGCCCCCCGCGCCCCCTTCAATGTTGGATGGGAAATTTATCGCGTAAAATTTAGCTTAGTAGAACAGCAACATTGTTCAGGGTGGGGGGAGGGAGGGATATGGTTTATTTTCCCAACAGCATTATACATTGTGCATTTATCTATATAGCTAGCTACTGTCCAAAACGTTTTTGTCACTGATTGTAGTTCTGTATTACCCGGTTTAAATATGGGAGATACTCTTGCCGACTTCCAAAGAGTCGGGACAGTGCTTGTTTGGATAGACAGGTCGATTGTGTGTGCTAAAGGTTGAGCCAAAGCAGCAGCACAATCCTTCAGCATATTCGGTGGCAATTCATCAATACCGCTGGACTTGTTTCTTTTTAGTCTTTTAGATTTCGGAGTTCTTTTTCGACGAATGCGGTAGAAACAGGAGAAAATTTAAACCTTTTTGTTAGTGCGTAACGGTTGTTTAATGTTATAATGCCATACAAAGTTCGTTAAATGAATGGCAGCAGATTTCAATTTCGTTGCTACGTTGGCAAAGTAAGATCGCCATCTTTCAAGTGCGTTTCGGACAAACTGAAAATATCGATTTCCTTGTGTGATGTTATAAACTCTTGCAGAATTTCGAAGTTATTTTTCAAACCTTGTATGTTTTGATGCACTAGTTTTAAACCTTTACTGGAGAGAAACTGTTTGAATTCCTCTCTTGATAACGATTCTGGTCCTGGACATACAACCAGTGGCGGATTACCAGCTACGGGGCCTGTAGGCTAAGTAATTAAAATTCACGGGCCTTGAGAATGTATTTTCACGCCTGTGAACGGTGACATGTCTTCTAGCGAGGACCGGGCCATGTTCCGCCTAAGACTCAAAGATAAACCAATAACATCAGTTGTAACGAAGGCACGTTTTTTAATCCATAGTATACATAAAACAACAATACATTTTAAGAACATAGAGCTCGCATTTAAACGTCCGACCGCCATGACGATGGTATGCCTCAATCAGATGGATTTAGTCAAAACAAACTATAAACAATATAGGGGAAATCACAAAATTCTAGGGAGAATAAACTGCATTTAAAACCAGAAAAACGCAAACGTGACAAAATTCTTAAATCTTTAACGCGCAATTTTTTGTATGTCAAACAAGTATTCAAAACAAATTTCAAGTCGATATAATTATTCCTCTCGAGTGAATAATTCTTATTGCTGACGTCAGCATTATTTTCAAATTCCGTTAAAAGCTACGTTTTTTAACGCGAAAAACTCAATTTAGCTTTTAAAAGCAATATATATAGTATCATAGTAAACAGAATATGGACATGTGTACTCAGAGATGTGTATTAAAACACATCTTTCCTTGGGCATTTGTTTTTGGCGGCCATGTTGAATGGCATATGTATGCCATCCATAGCTTTTAACGGCATTTGAAAATATGCTGACGTCAGCAACAATAATTATTCAAACTCGAAATTTGTTAATCTTTTGTATAATTACATACAAAGATGTTAAATAGCCAACTTTATAAAGCTTTATAGGTTGAGCGTTAAAGATTTTAGAATTTAGTCACGTGGTGGTGCAAAACCTCTATTGGAAGTTGTCGACCATGCAAAAATCTTAAGACTCATCATCTCCAACTCTCTGCAATGTAATATCCATATAGACCGTATAATTAAGAAAGTCAACAAACGCCACGTCTATACTGCATAGTTCAACTAAAACGCGCAAACCTTCCTGAATCGGATAATGTGAATTTTTATTTACCTGTATTAGACCAACTCTGGACTACGCATCACAGGTTTTTCGCCACTTTCTAAATACTTGTCTAATGACCAAGAGGCAAGAGCTTGTTCAAAAACGATTGTTGTCAATAATTTTCCGAGGAATGCTATACCCATTAAGCCTGCAGCAGTCTGGACTCAGTTCCTTATTCGAGCGAAGGCAACACTATTTTCTTAAATAACATCTGATAACAATCATAAACTTTACCAATTATCTATCTATCTGTCTATCTATCGGGCCGTACCTGACCCCTAATGGTTGGGGGGGGAGGGGGATGCGGATGAAAAATTTCTGAATGGACCTCCTAATTTCCGAATAACATCTCCGAATCAAAATCATTAGTTTACAGGTGATTACTGAACCCTCAGCTAACATACCTTACGTAAAAATGTCAGTTTCACGATAAGGCCATACGCGGCAAACTCCAAAATGGTATTTCCTGTATTCTGGGTAAACGTTTTATAGCATTGAGAAAGTTCTAAACATCGTAAAACACACAATTTCAACTGTACATTTCAGCATTATATAGTCTATATAAAATATTGGAGCTTGTTAATATATATGTTGACTGTGTTCTTTTTCAGTTTGGCGACAACGCAGGTCATGATCGACCTAAGTGTATTTTAATGTTGTCAACGGGAAATGTGTTGTTTATAATTTCATCTCTGACTCTGTTGCAGCATCTATTAAGTCCTTTATGTCACATTCGTTTGTCATCTTTGACAAAAGTTTCAAACTTTGCATCAAAATTAGAATGATCGAATGGCCGCGTTAGAAAGAATTCTATCAATTCTAGCTTATCCAGTTCTTCAACTAGATATATGGCTGCAGAACAGTATAAAGGGATTTTTCTTTCTTCAAACAGTTTTCAATTTTCAGTCTATATCGCTATAATTGCCTTGGACCGCAATTTCCGTATTGCCGAATAAATAAATCATTGTCAGGTTTCCAGAATTTTGTAATCTTAATTCTGAAAATGAAATTCGTATTTGCGACACATTCCATTGTCATGATCTCGATAAACAAACAATTTTCTTTTGTAACTTTGGATTGAAACTTCGTACTTCTGAATAGGATTTCTCTGAGCCGTTTCTATTTCCGAATAGATGTCTCAATTTTCCGAATATGAGAAATTCTGAAATTTTGGGGGATGTGGCACCCCCAAATACCTCCCTTAATTACAGCCCTATCTATCTCTCTCTCTCTCTCTATTTATCTATCTCTCTATATATCTATCTATCTATATATACTGCTGTATGGGGCAGAGACCTGGGCATTGAGAATGAAAGAAGAAAAACAACTCAAAGAACCAGGATGAGAATGATGAGATGGCTATTACTGGGTATATCACTACTTGAGAGAAGGAGAAACGAAGATATTCGAAGGGAAGCAGTGCAGTCCATTACAAGAAAGTTAAGGGAGGCACGCAAGAGACGATATGGTCGAATAGCACGCATGGGAAAAGAAAACGATCGAAAAGTAGGCAGCAGCTCAGACAGAGTGATGAAGACCGAAAACTACTGGAGGGGACCTAGAGCGACCGAGCCCAATAGGGATTGAGGTTGAAGAAGAAGATCGGCAATGCATGGTATATAATTTCTCATTCATTGCGGAGCATATGCGCACGCTGTCGTACGTCATTTGGGGTCCATCTCGTCCCATGATTTTCAGCGTCTTATCGTTTTTGTTGACCCACGACTTCCTTTCATCGGGCACTCCGTTTACTCGCTGTAATGTGAGTTTTCATAAAAAGAAAATTTCTTTATACAGATTTTGTACACCAATTGCATGCCTAATTATTTGTGTTCATGACCATGATTTTTAGAACAATTAAAGTTTTTGTCTATACCTCAACTTTTAACATAATCCAATAAATTTATTATGCATTTTACATCGAATTTAGATAAAACCAAGAGATTTTATAACATATATGAAGTTTCTCAGCAATTATGTATGCAATGCAATTGGTTTACAGCAAACCTACGTGAATGTTAATTATATAACCTTTTTCTAAAATTAAACTCATAAATCTGTGCCGAAAACAGCCCACATTGCCACAAATAGTTTTGGTCAATTATTTCATTTTCTTAGTTAACTCTTAAAAACATCCTTCCACACGAAACCGCTATTAAAATACACTGTATACAAAACTCGTGTCAAACAAATATCTTGTAATCAATTTTCCAGTGAAATACTTCTTATTTTCCAAATGCTCCAAAGGAAAAAGCGGAAAATACTCTTTTATGTAGCCAGTAATCACTTTGCGTTTGGCCAACTCATATCTAGCGGCTAATTACTGCTTGATTGAACGTAATGAAACATATTGTTATCACAGACGTCGCGTCCAGAATTTGTCGCTTGACATTTGCATCTTTGCTATTATCTCTTAATCAGCTGTACGCTCATTAATATTCAAGTTTGATATATCGAAATGCCTACGGTTTTGAAAGTTTTTACAAGATATACATGCAGTGTCCATGGCACAACAGCTGAATCTGGGAATTGTTTTATCCAAACACCGAGCTTAGGATCCCTTTGTTGAGATCATCGTATAAAATGCCCGGGAATAATGAATAACGGTTTTTTTATAAATGTGTTAGTCTAGACGATGTATCTGATGAAAATTTGATACAATCTGGGAATGGAAAAGTCTGATTTTTAGCCTTCTACGGCATACGATGAGTCAAGTTTGTTAAAATTTCACGTGTATTCAGTAATCTCACAGTTTGGAGCAGAACAGTTGCCAAGAAAACGATGGATAACTATAGCAAAAAATTCCAGAACCATAAAAGTTCTTATTCAACTCGCCGGCAAACACCGGTTGTCTATCCCTGGAAATCTTCATCCGTTTATGCTCCTTCTACGACTTCTACTCCACAAGAAGGTGTGTATATGTGTTTATACACCGTTGTTATATATAGTATACCCGGACCCTATAGTCTATAGATAAACTTAAAATACTTTAAAGAATCAAAATGTATATTATTTTGCGACAGTTTCATTTGAATCAAACAGTGAATGTTTATAAATATAATAAAGTCAATATGAGCGTTATCTTCTCTATTGTGCTTGGGCATGGGCGCTCTAGCTTGGCTTTCGACTGTGTCTATGATATAAATCTCCACACTGCTGATTCTCAGCGTATCCATTGACTTGTGGTAGACTCTCGCTAGGTTTGGAAAAGAAGATAATTGCAGTAACATCGGGCGAAGGTTAAGGCTCTAGTCCTATAGATGGCTTGCCATATACTACTTTATCTTTTGTCAGTAGGATTTTGCTTAAAACCTCGCCGTCGATCGATCGATCTATGACTAGTCTATACTATATATACTTTTGTTTATGCTTAGGCCAACAAGAGTATACGTGTACAGGATTTGTATTTCTCCCATGCCGGCCTTGAGAGTTGAATTGTTTTCTGTTATCACTGCAGGGAATTGAGCACTGTATCTGTAGTTCATGCACGGCATTGCCGGATCACAGCCATGTAATATATTTCCAGTGACTTGTGGTAGATTCTAGTTATAGTATATTTAGTATAAGGTACTTGGAGTGAAGCCGAAGTGGAAGCCCTTGTCCTAGATGACTCACCATATACTATGAATATCTTTTGTCAATGGGATTTTGCGTAAATCTTCGCCAATGAATGTCAAATAGTCTATATATGCAGTTCTTTATGCTTAGGCAGGCAGTCGAATGGTCTGTATTTCTTCCAGGCCGTGGCCTTGTTTCTCATGAGTCATGGCCAAGAGTTGTTTTTCTGTTATTATCACAGTCGTTCAGGGAATTGAGCACTGGCAATGCTGGATCACATGCAGCCATTATAATTGGGACGAATTGCTCTTGCTTGTTTTAGCTGAGTAGGTTCGGTGTATACTCGAGAAGTCACATATATAACTATTATAAGGAAATAAGTATCTGTTTCGATCACTCTTATATAGTATGATAAGTGTATTTATACCTTCCCGGAATATCGCGATCTAGGAATTGTAGTAACAAAAAATGGAATTAAATATCATACGTCGGGTTAATTTAAATCGAGAATGAGAAAAAGTATCTTCACTCAGAGTCCGTATCAAATATCACTGAAGAATGATCAATTTATTCTTATATATATTAAAAAATGTTATTTTGGCCACAGGGAGCATGTAAAAAAACATTGTAATCATATGTTCGGTTGGAAATTACTAGAAAATATTAAATTTAAAAAAATTCGAAACACAAGGCCGTGTGGGCGATCACACAGTATGTTTTACTGGTCGTGAAATTAAAAATCGTATTTGCATGCGTGGTCGTATTGATGAAATGATTCTGCAACAATAAGACTGACAGAGTTGCATAATATCCTGGCGATCGCACGTACACCAGTGTAGACTATATTATTATTATTATTATTAAATATTTATTTCTCCAAAAATGGCTTTTCAGAAATAATTACATGCATAAAAGAGATAAAAAATATATGTTCTATATAAACGCTGCATGATCACGAGTGCTGGTGATCCAATACCACAACCACAGTCCTATAGGGTCCTATACTCTGGCTAGTGTAGTATTTTGGCGTTTAGAAACGAAATTTAATTTTTTAGATATGCGGTTATGTTGGCCGCCAAATGGCTGAAATGTCACTTTTGAAGTATTTCAGTTCTCCGACAAGAAACTTCAAAACATTTATATCCCATGATTCCTGTCGTGTACACCAATTGGTACACTCGATGGCGATGAGGCCACTAATGACTATAGGCCTGATCGCAGGTTACTAATGACCTCAAATCACTACCGAATATATTTCCAAACATTTGTTTATTACCTGAATGAAAGTTGCATTTCATTGTTAGTTGTGATGACTTTTGTTAAACACTTTTATAAAGTAAGCTTTAAATACGCTTTAATGCGACGTTCACTCTAATATATATCGTGCTCGTTGGTATAAATAGAATTGCCATTGGGACATTGGCATTTATTTAGATTACGCCAGTATACATCTTGTTCTGCACCCCGTAGCCGAAAGTCATAGGCATACTAAGTTTACTCAGCAAGCGTTTTATCATGCTAATTTGTATTTAATGATAAACTTGCATTGCTTCATCTAGAGTGAAAGTATAACAATCGTCAATACAACATTCGGCCGTTATTGAAAAAATAAGGCGCGGAAACTGAGAAGAGCATGCATTTTACACATCATGGCTAAACTGACACTGATTAACTGATATATCAATGTTTATACAATGAAGTATCCAAACAAAGAAATAGACTAAAATAGATGTACTACTTACATTATGGTTTTTCAAACCTGAGCCCTTTGTCCCAGAAACCTTTTTGTAAATACCACATTAAATTAAGACTAAAACAATTCACTGTCATGCCATTATTTAATTTCCAAGTCATTTAATTTCCATTTCAATTCTATTTTCAATTTCACTTAAGTTAAGGGGCTGATTACACTAGTCTACAGGGAGAGTCTTCAGCCCGGGCGGTAATCATTGTACTATAATATTGTTTATTAAAATACAGCGTGCAATTTCAGCCCGAGCTGAAATTTGAAACGTGGCGGTTTAGACTCAGCCCGGGCAGAGACTTGTCATGCCGTAATTGTGAAAAACTCTCCATGTAATCAGCCCTAGATCGTATTATTTGCCTGTGGTCAGAAACCACGACGTTTCGAGCAAGGCTCTTTGTCAGTAATCATGCAGAGAAATCTCTTATCAATCATATGCAAGCACTCCTACTAGTCCTATAATATATAGCCGACCTCTTGCACTTATTGGCCCGTAGCAAATATTTGCTTATAATGAAAGAAACTGGAGTTCCTTATTCCCTAGCCCTACGGAGAAGCTGTTCGTATCAAGTTGCCTCCAGATATCATCCATGAGCTCATTTTAAGGTCAACTGCAAATCTGCAATTGGTCTATATAGTGCTATACTCCTGACGACACCTTTCCTCGACTATTTTGCTACAGGAAAAAACACTTGCGATATTAATCAGTATACACTTAGTATTCCATTTGTCTATTAAAAGACAAAAAATAAAATCTTTCACATAAATAAGTTATCGCATTGGTCTGAAAAAAGTTCATTTAGTGATTTATCTTACTTTGATAATCAGAACGGGTGTCGCCACACACGCCTACACCTATTTATGGCTCCCGCAAGTGCGTCAATGTGTATGCATTTTTGTCGGTAATTTGGCTAATTCCATGTAATGAAAGTTCAACTGTGCTTTTGAATACTGTATGACTCCCTGCACGATTCAATGTAAAATATTTCTATTTAGGGACATAATAAGTGCTGAGTAATCTTGTGGTAAATTAAGAAAATTGTATAGACCCGTATACAATAATTATAACAGGAGAACAGTTCCTCTTTCCTCGTGCGCAAATCAGAAGACTAGACTGATTAGGCCGATCGACCATATATTTTCACTCAATGTGAAATATAGATTGCAATAATATTAAGCAATGTTTTATATATGTTTCCCTATACGTTAAAAGCGAAGAAAAAAGTTCTAGAAAGTTTTTATAGTTGATTAATTATTTTAAGTAGCGCATGCTCAATGAACACCTTAATTGTGTACCACTGTACATGTAAAAGAGAAGTGTCTGGCATGGCGTAATTTCTTCGCATTTCCTGAACGTGGACTTTTCGATCAGCAAAAACAATGGGAAAAGTGCCACATCTAATAGAAGAAGTGCCCCATCAACTCGAAATTGCTTCTTACGCTTATGCATGACATTATGTGTATCCTTCACTCTTTAGTCCGTTTAATACATGATTAGATACGTCATTTAAGATTTCACATATAAAATGTTCACTGAAATTAAGTGCAATATACATCGGAACCTATAATATAGATAGTAATTTAGTGTACTCCTG
Organism: Trachythela sp. YZ-2020; assembly: GCA_016169945.1. NCBI lineage: Eukaryota > Metazoa > Cnidaria > Anthozoa > Malacalcyonacea > Clavulariidae > Trachythela > Trachythela sp. YZ-2020. The sequence goes on along the minus strand of JADLSH010000371.1, from coordinate 4,509,925 downwards.
ATCTGTTAAGAGGTCAGATGATTACGTGTCTGTCCTATCTTCTCTTTTATCTCGCAATTCATTATATAGGGTATACATTAAGCAAGTGCACTTGAATTGTTATGATGCACTTGTGTAGTGAGCATTTGAGTAAATTAACATCTAGGTTATGTCACAATCTACATGCATCTGATCTACAACTCTGATATATACCAATCTGATAACACTAATTAGGAATTTTTTATGAACATGTACCGAAAATCTGAAAATCTAAAGCCTTAGGCGTTGCTCTTCCTAAAATTTTAAACCTTAATTTTCAACGAAGTATCTTTTGCTGCTTTTCCAATGCGGATTATTCTCTTTTAAAACTTTTATCTAGCCCAATTGAAGAAATGGTTTGAAGAACACAAATCAGTTGCACTTGGAATTTCTGGTTTCTTGATCATCATTTTGATAATTATAATCTTTCACTGTTGTCGACGATGCTGCAGGAAAGATAAGAAACACCAGACAAAAGGCAGTTCAACAAATCGTGCATTATCTATGTCAAATGAAGAATATCCTTTACCTCGATGGAGAAAGTCTGCGGTACAACCAAGACAAAACAAGCAGAAAGAAATTGTAAGTGGTAGTTTAACCTTTAAAGGGTGTTAGTTTAACCTTTAAAGGGTGTTATTTATCTTAATTCATCTTTTGATTAGTGATACAAAGATTTTTTTGTTTTTCGTTTAGAAAGAACTTGGGACACTCCACTTCACATTAAAATATGACCGTAGAAGGTATACAGGATGAATGCACTGGATGGATCATGTTTTGAAGAGTATCATAATGGCTGAGAATCTTCGGACCGCCAGTCCTCTGTACACGTTCCTGCTCTTCATAAAAACACTTATTTCCGTCATCCTTGTACAATTTTTATAATTGTACACTTTCCACACTTAGCGTCCTCCATCCTCCTGCTTTCATGAAGGATTTTTAAAATATATCATTATAAATTATTTTAACGCCGTTTGAAAGTGATGACGGTCTTATATAATATATATAACCATGCACAATATGTAATATAATTTTAGATCTCAACTGAACGTGAATGTATTACGAGGAGAAGATTTTCCTCTCATATCGTCCAGTAATGTATCTTTTACCTACGTTGTCGTGGAACTACAACCGTTTTCTCAGAAATATGAAGCTAAACCTCAAACACGCTACGCTCGGAACAGTATTTCTCCTGTTTTCAATGATACAATTCATTATCAAATTCCAGTTCAAGAGTTACAAGGACAGACATTACTCCTTTCTGTATACGACATAAATCATCTTTCAGCTCATGATCTTATTGGAAGTGTAAGGATAAATGTCGATGGTAATTTCTTGGCAACTGGAGCAGAAAGAGTTTACAAGGAGAACTTAAAATTTGAAGAAGATGTAAGTTATATGAACATGAATACATGCATATATTTTATTTACTCAATCTTGTTTTTTCGTTCAACATCGTTCTAGCTGGATAGTCATTCTAGCTGGATATGGTGTGGCCACTGCATAGGAATTCAGTTCGTCATGTATATCATTGTTATAAAATCCTGAGCTAGTTACTGCCGTCATAAATGAGCAACTTGCAGCTGAAAACATTGTCTATGCAGGAAACTTCAATGTTTGTCAAGAGCATTTAACGGGTATTGATCTCATTTGTCTCGCTCTGATTGGCTGAGTTGGTTGAATGAATCCTTCAAATACTCGTTACAAACATTGGAGTTTTACATGAGAATTAATAGACAATATTTTTATCTGCGACGGTTCACCCGTAACTGCACACGACAGTTTATGTATTCATATCCATCACTGACTTCAGAAAGTCTTTCTCCATTGCTCAAGACAAACTAAACTGTAGTACCTTTTTGTTCAACTTAAAGGACTCCAAATCAGTTGGCGAGATTCTGGTAGGTTTACGTTGGAAGAAGGATAAAGAAACACTCGAGGTTACAATTCAAGAAGCTTCCTGTTTAAGGATAATGGACCAGGATAAACGTACTTCAAGTAAGTCAAAATACATTGTCAGGAAATATACCTAACTCACTTATTCATATAACTTTTATTAAGTTAGTTCTTCACTTGAGTATCTTGCAGACTCTTGCTCTTTCTAGTTTATTTAATTTCACACAATATTTCACAAAAAGTATTCTAAAATATGTGCAATTAAAGCATTGTGAAGAAAAAATAATTAAGTGTGTTAATATCTATATTGCGAGATTATTATTGGGTAAAGAACTGAAGATTAGCCCCAAAAAATGCTTCTATCACTAGAACACTTTTTTCTTGCTATCAAGTGCCTGCATGAATTTTTCTTTTGACTCTCATATATGCATGATGGAAGAACGAATTTTCAAATATTCTACCATATTATATGCAGTAGATATTTGAATTTTACGAAAAGTGTTTTAAACTTAACAAGTAGTATAGCTTCACGTGCACAGAGCTAGGATATAGCTCGTTTGATAACTTGAACTGTATTTTATCATTTCTTCTGCAGGTCCTTACGTGAAAATTCAGGTGTACATCAACTCCTTTCTTGTACTTAAGAAACGAACCAAAGTAGAAAAAAGGACGCTCTCTCCAAAATTTAGAAAAACATTCAGTGTACATGTGCCTGGGGAAAATTTGACTCGGAACACTCAACTGGTTTTGACTGTAAAACATGTTGCTAAGTTCAGAAGGAAGCATGTCATTGGTCAGCTATATTTTGGAGGCGACGGCAAGGCGAGTACTTCTGAACAATGGGAAATTATAAGAAAGAGCAGCGAGTATATTGAAATGTGGCATGAACTCGATGCACCGCTTGATAATTCAACATGGCAGTCCAGGTCTAAAGTGAATTATCTATTATTTGAAGACAACAACAGCGACGATAATCTTAGCTTGGCAGAACTATCAGATCCTGATTCCCGCTCAGATTCTGGTCTGCTGCGGTACAGTCGCTCATTTTAAATAGTTAAATGTCAATATTGATTGTAAATTGTATCGTGTTCTATGACCATGTGCTGAAGACATGCATGCACGCTTTCTCCTACTTATCTGGATCGGCCGAACACATATTAATCATGTGAAATAAATTCGAAATCATAGGAATTGCTATTTCAATGCATGTTTATCTATAACGCATATCTATAACGCAAACACCATTTTTTCCTCAAATTTTAAATACATGAATATATTATTCAGAAATTCGTTTTGAGCGAGTATACCTCATGTAAATAATTATGTTATTTTAAAATTAATGTGTGTATGAAGTTGTTGAGCTAAACTGTAATCTGTTCACAGAAAATATCGTGCTACGAAGATCTTTCTTTGGCCATGCGCAGAATGAAATAAGTCATCCTCGTTATTGTGGCTCGTACAAACAGCCTCTAATATTCTTAATAATAAAACACAAAAAGGCAGCCTTGTTAGGAGCAGTTTGGATGTCAATTCAATGAAAGATAATGAGATTCCTTTGTCAACATGTCCGCCGTGACGTGCAAGCGTACATTTATTCATTAATATTTATGTCTACGGTAGTATATCTTACTCCATTCATTTGACGTGAAAAAAATAACAGCTATACTGTAGATCTTAAGAACTAAATTTAATATACTTCTTTGTTATATGATACGCAAAGAAGTTGTTCACTCTGTATTTTGCTTTTAATATGGTTGACGAAAACGAAATTACACTACTGCAATTAATACAACTATACTTAATAAAATATATAAAATTCATTCTCTAGATCTCTCTTTCAGATTTTATTTCTTTAATTAAAGAGTTTGTTAGTTTAGTTACTGCTTGAACAGTTTTCCGATGTTCTAAATTTGCTCCATGCATGCATGCATGCTCATATTTTAAGCAAAGCAAACTGCACCAAATTCCACTCCAAATTGCTGTCCTTTTCTGCCCACATCATATACAGCAACATCTCGGATTGGAAGTCGTGCTGTGTTCTGCGTGTATACATGAACCGTCGTCTCATGCCATTTCCCATCTTTTTTCTATATAAGATATGAACATAGAATATGGTTCACTTGATCTCTCGTTCTGCAAACAATTAACAAGGATAACTGCAAATATATAATTATACAAATATAACAAATATATAACTATCATTATTGTTTCAATATAATGATTGGTGAATGAAGGTGATGTAAATGAATTCTTTGCTTCACCACCTATAATTTTTCGATGAAAGCAGGATGAAGGGAACAAAAATCATCTTAACGGTTACGTAGAAAAAAACCCCTATAGGCTGCGTTATAAATGCTATGTAAATCGTGGCCGTGGGCTTAAAAAGTTAATTATACGCGCACATAGACTGCATGCAGTTTAAAATCTTATCCATGACTGCATGTTTAAACGCTGATAAAGCGCCGTGTGAACTCTCGAAAAACGCTCATGTTATCTATATCGACTATAAAACACTCATTAAAAGCTGAAAAGTTGAACCCTGTTTACTGTTAAACAGCATTCAATGCTGAATGAACGCCCTTCAAACGGTAAATGACGCTCATCGAGCAGCAAAGACATTTCCCCATGCAAGGACATTTTCCCCATGTAACAAAGTCAAAGAAGTCTCGTCCCTGTAGGATGAAATTAGAATTGCAAACAAGAAAAATCTTTGTTAATGATCCAACATGGTGGAAACAAGGCAAGGGGAGAAACTTCTATACTTACATTGCATTCATCTTTAACAACAATAGGTCTGAATTTCTTGGCACTTAACGCGTGATATTCCATGCCATTATCTCCACGTAATTTGATTGAATTCGTTTTACTATTATTTTCATCATTCCAGGCAGCTGAGTCGCGACAATGATAGGTAATGTTTTGCCATCCTTTTGCTGAGAACATTTGTAAGAAACGAATTTGACTTCCATCCACAATATATTTTACCTAACAAAACAAGGTATATATAATTATATGGTTATTTCGTGCAATATATATATAATTATATATAAGACATGGCTTCACGGTCTAACACAATTCTCTCACGAGTGTTAATGTACATCAATGTAAGATATCGTAAGTCAAGACCTCTAAGAGTTCTAGGATCATAATGTGTACACGTGTGAGTTAATTCTCAATAAATTTGACAAATGCCCTACCAAGTTAATAATTTTGATTTCCTGATAACAACAGAGTTCGTACAACTCCATTACCCCGTATCTTTACTGTTATCGAAGGAACTAGACTCATTTCCGAAATATCAACTACTCGAACCGACTTGACTTCGAAGCTCAGTTGGTATAGAGCGCTGGGCTAGCAAACCAAAGGTCGCGGATTCGATTCCCTCCGCGATGAAGCAATTTTGCTTGCCCAGTCTGGAGGAGTCTGTAGCATCATCTGATATAATTTATCCAAGTTCTAATCCCACAATCATTAGACGTAACACCATTACATTAGATATCTTATCTCCATGGTTCCACATTATTTAAAGTAGTGTGTGTAACACATATTCATCCAAAAAGGAGAACATTGGCAATTCTATATTTTATTATTTTTGCTCGCTTGAACAAATTCTAACAAACTCTCAAAATCTTCCCTTACTTTATCGTCTTCTTTCAGTTCTTCAGCAAACCAAATGTAACGATTTTTCCCCTCATACCAACTCTTCTTCTCAACCTGGAAAATACAAATATATTGGAGAATTATAATTAAAATATTTATATTATTAATTATTTAAAGATATTTACATATTATTGTTTAAAGTTATTTAAACATGATAGCCTTTCTTCATTCACATAAACATTCACATAAACATTCCCATGGCTATGTATATAAGAACAGCGGATGAAAGAAATTACTAACCTTTAAATTCTTTGGTAAGACACAAGATGACAGACTTTCAAAATGACAGAAAGCTAAAACAGCATCATCCCGGAGTCCACCATTAGGATCAATCCAGTAGTTGCCTAGAAAATACAAATTTATATAGCTGTAAAATTTGGTCTGTTGACAGGTTTCTAACCTGTCCAGAGATCCTGCTGCGATAGACCATGTACGACGTTTACTGCAACATTACCCAACTCATTTATATAAGATATAAGGAATGTTATCTTTTTTACAAAGAAAAAATGCGGTTTCCATCGATATATCTATTGCCCACTGCCACTGGTAGAATCATGTAAATTAATTACCTCATGCATTCTATATATCATTCTATATTTTTACCACAAAGAAATATATAGAAGAAATGTATATAGTTACCTACCGCTATTCAATGTTGGGTAGTTCTTATAAAGATCCTTACAGGTTAACGCGGGATGTTTCTTACTGCCATCAGGTTTTCTGATCAGATCGATATCTCCCATGATGGAGGAGATTGTTTTAAATGGTTTAGACTGAAAGATAAATAAAGTAACTACGATATTGTATGGTACTTATATACAGGTCCTTGTCGAATTATTCCCAGAAGTAACAATCAATGAGTGTTTTGTTCATTCTAAAAATCTTTACGAGATTAGCTTAATTGGCGTTGTCAGATTATTATACAGGGTATAAGGTAATCCAACTTTGGTATGTTATTGGTATTTATGGGTATTAGGTAATATAAATCTACTTTTTCGATATAGCGATAAAGATTATAGGCTTTTAGCTGTCAAATAATACCTTTTTGTAGCATTGCAATCAATTTAGAACCGATTTAGAATGGCAGTAGAAATCGTATTTTACCACCATTGGGAATTGAGTGCAAGCCTATTGTTTGAGTATTGAAGTTATTCTCATTCCGGATTCAAATTTAGTTACGAAACTGAAAGTTTGCAGAGAACTTGCAATGTCTACAATGTTTCCCACATAGGCGATCCATTTGGGCAAATGTTCGGAAATTAATTCGAAGAATATTCTTAGGCACAGAGGTGGGCAAATGTGTTTTAGACCGACAATTTCAAATCGTATCTTATTTGGCCATTTCTGTTCGTAATGATACAAGCTAGAAAGATTATCCACCAAACCCAGTAAGCTAGCAAGGTATCTTTCGACAGCTTTCGTATTGATACGAAAAAGGTAAATCTACAAAATCAATACCTAACGCATGATTACATTCCAAATTTGGATTCCCTTTTCTTCTATACACCCTGTATATTATGTAGTTTTTTCATATCAATTTAGAAATATTCAGGCTGCCTAGCACATAGCGACGAAATGCACGAGTTCTGTACTACATTCTACATAGGTTTTTACTAATACGTATCAGTACAATGACTTTAATCGAGCTATAATTTATATAAATGATGAAAACTTACTAATTTGGTACATACCTCAGAATCGTATTTTTCTGCATCTACAATATTTGTTCTGAGACTAGCGAGAATGTTATTCTAAAAATATAGGTATGGTTATTAGTATAATATACCTTTCTCTGAATATAGAAAACTGAAGACAAACGTTACGTCGTTCATTTAGAACCGCAATTAATTTAGACTATCGTTGATGAATATCAATGATGTCATAACAGTGAATTTATAAAGAATACAAACCATACGGCCACGGTAATATTCTGGTGGACGAGGACCTTTCTCTGATGAAGTTGATGCTCCGATACCAAACGCTGCTCCCTGAAAATTGATTAGTAATATTTACAATATGAGCGGCCGTATTGTATTGATTATACAATCACGAGACGAAGGCAAATATAAATTCATATGCATATAGTTATATATTCGTGGTAAATATAATAGGAAAGTGATAACCACTAGTGTTTGTAACTATAATTAGCATTTTCATATTCATTTGTATATGGGTTTACAAGAGCATACATGTGACGTTATATTTGTAATTTTATTGGGTGAATAGGTAATTATTCATGATTTCACAATGAAATGAAATTTTATTTGAAATTTTTCTTCTTGAAAAATTAAATTTCATTTTGCCGTTCTGGACGCACTTGGGAAGGCACTGTATATTCAATTTCAGTAATATGTAAATATGTTATATATCTATATACCGACTTACTGAAGTATCTGTCTGAGGTCCAGGAGGACCAGGTACACCCGGTGGACCCTAGAATTAAGAAATATAACTATAACAGTATAATGTATATATACTATATTTCGCAAGGTGCCAAGGGAAGAAATAGTTTATTAATGAATTTTGATAAAAATCATCTTTACCATTGCACTAGTCTTACTGTCAATTGTCAAACAAACCTTCGCCGAGTAAAATAGCTTCCGTTTGAAAGTAGACTGACGAGAAAGTAAAATGAAGATTTTTTGCTAGAAACTGCTACTAACTACTAAACTATATGATTAACGTTTATATTGTTGAAAGGCGTTAAGTGTAAAAAGTGTACAAAATTCACTTACTTGACCTCCACGACCGCCCTATAACAATTTAAAACAGTGTATTTTAGATGTGTTACTCTTCCAAGCATAGAAATGGCGAGGAAGACTGTGTAGGTAAAGCATCAAATGCGACGGAAGAAGACTGTTTTTTATTCGATGTCCATGCATGAATCACCAGATAATAAGTAAATATATGTTCTTGGCTTGAAAATATAGTTACTATAATTATGATTATCGGATATGGATAAACAGCTTCCGCATCTGTTTTAACTGATTTCTGAAATATAAACCAACAAGACTTTAAAAACACCGGGGTTTTTTCAACAACATTTCTATATACAGTATGTCAGCGTGTGTCACAGCGGCTAATCGGTCTGAAACCATTTGTAAGCGAATAAATTAACATACTGATTATGGGTATAGTACCAGAGGTATAATACATTGTCTGTGATTGATCATACATGAAAGTCTTGCAATCATTACTATCGATCATTATCGCATGTTCAGATTATAAACGAGATGTTTCAATATTTATCTGATTCTTATATAGAGCTTTTCATTAATAACCTTTCATGCCAATAAGTATAGTTCTTATTTATTAAAAAAATAACATTACCTTTTGTCCTTGTTCACCCTGATTATGAAACGGAAATAAAAATAATAGAGTTAAAATAGAAATCAAGGCACTTTATAGCGGAACTCAAAAAACTTTCATAAGTGTAGAATTGTACATACGAGTGGTCCTGTCATTCCTTCAGCTCCAAGAATACCCTAAAATCAGAGAAAGCGGTGAAGATGATAAAGAAAATCACCAAAAAATTGTATAAATTTTATCTATAGCTTGAATTAGTGTATGAATATAATTTAAATACATGTATATCTGATTAAAAATTATTAAACTGACAATACAAAAGAACCGACTGATATTGCATTTCAATAGTTACAATAAACTACTCATTAATTGTTGCAATATGGTCCCCATAGGCATCTTAGGTCCCCATAGGCATAGTATGGCATAGGCATGAAGTATAGACTAGTCAATGTGGATCGGTATAAAACATCATGCAGCTATAGCGGGAGCAGATGTAGTACATATATATTATATCTTTGAATTGACAATTGTGTATACGTACAATTCCTGAGTTGTTGTAATTAAATGTGTAAGTTATATATGCATGTATGAATATTTCTATTGAAGTTATATTTATATTATAGATTACCTCTTTTCCGTGAACACCTTCGTCACCTGACTCTCCCAAGAAACCTGGATCACCCTATTAAGGTAAGATTGCAAAAGACCTCTTAGAAATGTAATCAAATATCTTTGCCTCTGAATATGTCCTTTAACTCTGGACTTTCAGGGTAACGCGGAGACATTCGGTACATTGTCTCCCCGCAAATATCCAAAACATTTTTCGCATTACTCATGTGGATCTTTGAAAAACCTTGAACAATGGTCTCCACTGCGCCCTCTTAATTGATACTGGAATATCAAATTACTTCACCTGCTTGATGTTTTGTACTTTTAACAGTAGGTGTTAAACTTCTATTTTTGCTAATTTTCTCGCTCCGTAACTAAGATTATTTTTATGGTTATTGCAGGAATAATCACATTTCTTGTTTAACACAACAAATGAAATCCAGGAAATTCCCCAACCACATTTTCGTTTGGCGTATAATAATTGTAGATCTAAATATTTACCTGAGGCCCTTTAAGACCAGGCAATCCTGCCCCTCCTTGTTCACCTTTGGATCCCTGGTAAAAAATTTAAAATGTTATATTTATCCTTCATTGCTATAGGACAAGACGATATAAATTTTTTGAAAACATCTCAAAAACATTACCACTGAGACATTAATATATTTATCTAACCCTTATACATACGTACGTGGTATCACTCTAAAATTGGGGAAAACGTCACTTTCATAAAAACACCAATAAAAAATACTTTTGGTCGTTTTTCAGTGCTAGACTGTGTATTATAGACACGTTATGCACTTATCATTCTATTTTAATGTTTTACTTTTTCACTGGCAATCTGAGACTAGAAAGAGAATTGTCAAACAGATTATCATGGAGATAATCATAACCAAAGGAGACCACTTGAAGTTGATTATCACTGGATCACAATGCTAAGAGATTTTATCACATAATAACAAATACCAAAGAAAATAGAACTGCATGATGCATGACCATTAAAGACGTTCACTATCATTTACTGATACGATAAACATTATACTCACAAGGAAACCTACACTTCCATCACTACCTTGTTGACCAGATTCTCCTTTAGCTCCCTGTAGATGATTGAAAGTAGATTAATTTCCAGTAACTCTACAAGCTTTTCTCCCAAGTGCAAATATGATTGTTTCATGTTATTCTGATGCTTGTGCATATTTCGATATCATTCTAAGAGTCGCCAGTACACTATCTATAATGTCCTGAACATTTTAGTAATGGTATTCTGTACAAATTCTCAGAAAAATAGAACATGCTTCTTACCTTTATGACTTACATATATAGATGGTAAAATTCATTCTGAGAAATCAAACTTTATTGTAAAAAAAGGTAAATGGTCTCTTCTCCCTCCTTTAGATTAATTATATATTAGTATTTTATGCACCATTTACACAACGCTTCCCTTCCCCATTGGTCCATGCATACTAATGTATGATAAAACGTTTCATGCAATCTTTACTATTGTGCAGAAATAGTAGACCAATATAGGTTACCTGCGCTCCACTAGCACCAGTGTCTCCAGCAGCGCCAGATTCTCCGTTAGAACCCTGGGATAGAGAAAATTTGAAATTTAAAGGTGTGTACATTTTTAAGGGGCATGATTGTATCGAGTGAATAATTTAAGGTTCACGTCGAGGCTATGTAGCTGAAGACAAAAATCTAAATTGATCAACGATCTAAGGAATTAGGAAAACAAAGATATGAGATTGTCAAAGAATTATTGATAAAAATATCTCAATAAATAAAAAGAACTAATACCTTGGCTCCGACTTCTCCTTCTACTCCTACTTCGCCTTCAGTGCCTTGATCTCCCTTTTAATAAATATGTGTAAGTATATAGTTAAATGAAGTAATTATTCATCTGGGATTTGGTTCTTGGTGGTAACTAACTTGTTAAAAACATGAATGGTACAGTATAAATTATTAAGATAGGGCAAAATGTTTTCTCCAAAAGCTTGCAAATATATTTAAGCCCTGATCTTGTTTCACCTGTTATAGACCTTCGATCATTCTGCAATCTGATTGCATTTTTTTCCTGTGTGGGGTTTCCGCACTATATTTTCTCTCCAAGATTTTCTAATTTCTATTTACCTCTTGCCCAGCCTCTCCTTTGTCACCTGTATGTCCTTTCGAGCCCACTTTACCCACAGTTCCTGGCAAACCTGCTGTTCCTGCTATCCCAACGTCACCAAGCATTCCCTTAAAAATACAAGAACATTTACGTATGAACTCACCAATGATTTGATACGCCATAAGGACCGTGAGATATTAAGATATTACATAAATATAGCATTTGGCGTGTTAGGAACAAAATCCATCGACAAGCAGTAAGCACTTTTGCCTAAAAAGATATTCGCTTGAACTAGTTTATAGGACATTTTACTTAGGTGAGAATCGAGCGTAATGGGGGTTTTTGGTTGTCAGTTGTCAGCTAAAATTCAACCTGTGAAATGTCAGTTGCAGTCATTGTTGTTTCATCATTTGTCAGAAATGAATTAAGACATCCTGTCAGTTATCGATCGAAAAATACGGGAACATGTCAGTGGTCAGGTAACCCTGTCAGATCCTCTTAGTTTCTATGACGGTAATTTACCTTAACACCACTGGGTCCCTCATTACCACGTTTTCCAGCAACTCCAGTTGCACCCTGGAAAAATAATGTTTAGACGTTACAATTTTTTCTATTTTATATAATGTAACTCTGTAAACAATTTAAAATTCAAATTAATAATTTGGTATGCGACCACGTGTTCAGTGTTCTGAGGATTTCCAAAAATTTGCCTATGTTTAAAGATGCTTTTCCAGCACCTATTTATTCCGTCGTCAACTTTGTGTGTGCTCAAATTTTGAAGATTACGATGTTAACCGTTAACCGCATGTTAACCGCACGTCACGAGTGGCGTGTGAGTTAATTGGATTTTCAATAGTTTCTCTCGTGCGTCTCATTTGGTGTTTGGCGAATATAGTTACTTGATTGGAGTACATGCCCCAGGAACATATTATGATGACTAGGGAAGCTGAATAAGATCCTCCCACCTTATAATTTTAAAACTTTAACGAATTCCGTAATAACTTACATTTGCTCCTTGTGCACCAACTGATCCGGCATAACCCTTTGGTCCTTGCGCTCCCTTTTAAAAGATCAGAGACATTAAAACCAATGAAGTTATTTTTCTTTTTTATTGTAATTGCATATTGAAAATTATAATTATCACTCGCAGGCATAGTTCCAATCTTAGATTAATATAACTGAACGCTCAAACAGTTTCTCTTTTTCTTTACAAAAAACAGAAAGGGATGCATGAGAAATTATTAAAGCTGTATTTGGTTATGAATTAGGGTTTATAAGATCAGTATTTGTGAGAAGAAATTCTTAATTCACTAAAGGCCTATCAGAGACAGGAGTCAATAAAAAATCCATTTCTGACTTTTAAAGGCGTAACAAGAGGTAGAGATAGAACGCTCTTCTCAAGAACAGCACATTAGAAAGAAATCAATAAACAATAAAATGTTACCTGGTCTCCTATGCGACCATTACGTCCATTTGAGCCAGCTGATCCTTTGTCACCCTGAGGTAAAAGTTAAATCATTGTTATTGCAAAAAATATTTAGATCGTTTAGATCATATGCTGGCAAGGATTCTGATTCATACATACAATTGCGCACTGCTGTTATTTTTAGCATTCTCTTCGTTTCTCTTTTCGCATAAACATATGCAGTATATAGTCTTATTTTGCTTTTCTAAAATGTTATATGAATAATATTCTCCAAATTTGGAACATTTTGGGCCATTCACACGTTTGTAGCATCATAATTTTCTCGAACACAATTGTAGGTTTCATAAAAAACTTTACCTGTTCACCTGGTGGTCCAGCATTGCCTTGGGCTCCCTGTGGACCAATATCACCCTAAAGGGAAAGACAAAGTACGAAGAAACTTTAACCTATCAATCATTAAATAACCTCAAAATAAATAACAATGTCAAATGCAAGACAAGTGCAGTCAGTTAGATCGCGGTTAGATCTTTCTTTCAATATAGTATTCTATTTTTGATTGACCAATCCAATACGCTCAATTTATGAGCATACAATTGTACGATATCAAGTTGTGATATAATCAGGGACGCCGGAGAGGGGGGAGCAGGCACCCCTCCTGCCCTTTCCTAAGGGGGGAAAAATTACCCTTTCAATATAAATGAAACAATAATAGAATTGCCAAAGCAAAGAGAATACAATTTTCTATTTTTTTCGTTTTGTTTCGCTTCTTTATATCATCGAAACCCCATCGAAAGGGCGTTGCATCCCTTCCGTTCGCATTCCCGTCCCCCACGTTGCCTTACCATCGCTCAGGCGTCCCTGGATATAATAGATCGTTTTAGATAGTATTCAAAGTTCACTGTCTTCATATATATCCAATTAATGAAAAGTCTGTAAAAACAAGTGTTCCAAATTCTCAGCTTGTATCTCACATACCGGTTCTCCAGATTCACCTTCTATTCCATTTTCACCAAATATCCCAGGTATGCCCTGCAAATGGAAAGCACATGCAGGTTATATAAAGTACGTTGCATTAAAGTACGTTATGTCACGAAAGGCAATCATGCACGATCAATAATCGCGCTAACAATATCATAATGATGACGTTATTATGATCATAATGATCGTAATGGTAATTGTGTTATTATAATTATGGCGATAATGATGTTGTGATGGCCTGCTCTAGGATCTTAAATCGCCTTAACTTGCCTCAAATCGCAACCAAAAACTCGCCTAAATCGCTTTAAATTGCTGCAATCCAGTTAAGACGAGTTAATATTCCAGAGTACGATGGTGGTTATGGTAATGATGATGATATCGATTATACTGATGGTGATTTCGATAATAATGATAATAATAATTATGATAGAAGAGGTAGAGTGATGACAGTGGTGGTGACGTGTTAGTGATGATGACGACTATGACGATAATTATATAGACGACTATGACGAAATATTATCAAAGGATTCAAAAACTTACAGCAAATCCAATATCTCCCGGAGACCCGTCTATACCGTCTAAACCACGAGGACCCTATAAAAACATAATAAACTAATATGCTAAGCAATAATAAATAATTCATGGTGGCAATAAGAATGATCTCGTTCAAAGAAGCCAATTTTAATGGTACAGTACAATAATAATAGCAATATATTTATTAATTTAATGTCGATAACACAGGGCTACAACAACTAAGGACAAGGGTTGGTTTTTGGTGAGGGAGGAAAACAGGAGGGAACCAACCAAACTCCACTTACATGAGTATTGGAGTACAGAGAACTAGAGAAGTGTCGGATAAAACATAAATATGAAAATATGGAGACTTTCACTGACCAAAATTATTCTTAATTTGGCAAGCTTTCGGTCATTGAACGTCTCCAATCATTATGCCTTTACCTGACCGTGCTTCATCCATTTTTGCACGTATGTTAATGTTCTCAACTCAACATTAATGTTTCTACATTAACGTAGTATATACAGAGAGCGATGGATCTAGAGCGCACATGTTCCACAGTTCCAAGAATACCTGGATACACTCAGTGCGTTATGGTAGTGTTTATGGAGTATAGCTGTTAGTTGTTTATAACTATTGAAACACATTGAACACCTTGAACATAGAAAAATGAAATCTATTTACCAAAGGACCTTGTACTCCTCGATCTCCAACTTCGCCTTTTTCTCCACGTGCACCCTAAAAACAATGCTTAATGAGTAAACAAAGAACCTTAACTGTGCACTAAGTATTTGGCATAATATAAAAGATACAATGCAATTTAAATTATGCATGTTAGAGAGTAGAGAAGAGAATAACATATATGTATGTGTAAAAAATTAACAAGACCCACTATATGGAAATCCTATTAAAACCATTATTTAAGAATAATATTTATTGGGTGTGTATATCTATGTACGACGGTCCACGTTAAAAATCAGGAAAGTCTCTGTTCGTCGCACTTTATATTTGGCTCTCGTACGTTCTCATCTCGGTTATGCGTCCCAAGTTTGGGCTCCACAGTCTGTAGATCTTGTCAAACGTATAGAACGTGTCCAAAGACGTGCGTCAAAATATATAATGAATCTACCCTTCTTCTGTGACATCGACTACAACCATCGTCTCCAATCGTTAAACCTACTTCCTCTGTGTTATTGGCACGAGTATCTGGACATATTGTTCCTTTTCAAATCAAATTGCAATATTATTAACCTAAGAAGTGATGTATTACCACAACCTCAAGACTCAAACAGACCAACCCGATCAGCAAACGCGAACTGTCTTCACTATCAGACCAGGAGATGTAAAACAAAAAACTAGGGTTTGGAATGCGTTACAAAGAAATTTGACTTTAAAATCAATAACTTTGAAAGAGTTGAAAAAGGAACTATTTAACTACTACAAAGTAGCTCTAGAACAGTGTTATGATGTTAACGATCCTCGAACATGGAAGTTAATTTGCATGAAATGTAATCAAGCGCGTGGTCTAACACGAGCTATTTCATGTTGCTATTGATTAGTGCGTCTGTATGTTGCGATTTGTTGACTAATTTGGCGTAATATAGGTGTAATAACTCGCCATAATTAAGATCGAGGGTCGCAATGTGCAGACGTACTTGTAATTTAATACTTCGTGTTCATGTGGGACCGCAGTAATTGGCGTAAGCTGCTGCGGTTGCCCTGCCAGTTGTGTTGTGTATGTCGATGTCTGTATTGTGTTGTATTGTATTGTAATTTGTTGTTTAAATATGGCAAAGCAAGTAAAATAAAATAAAATAAATATGTTAAAGCTCAGGGCCTTTTTAACATATAAACTGGGGGGGGGGGGCAAGTCTCCTCCAGCCCCACGTTAATTGGCTCCCAAGCAAACTATTCCCCCCCCCCAGTGAAGATCCCTTTTGTCTAAAATATAAGCAAAAAAGAGGAGAATGACTTAGTTTAGAAGAGTGTTATGACATTCCCATAAGAGAACCATTGCATTTGTACTGAAATCTCAGTCCATTTTAATGGGATATATCAAAAATTGTTGGTGAAAATGCTGGAAATCAAGCCCCAGAGACTCGAGAATACGTAAAAAAAACCTCTACAGCTCTGCACACCTCTACTGGCTCCCGTTTACTACCTCCTTGTTAGGTCCTTTTTCTTATTCCCCCTCCCCCACTGACTAATTCTTAAAAATGGCCCTGTTAAAGCTTTTAAACTTCTCTTTACGCTATTTTTAAATCTTAGTTTCGGTCTTCTCTGCAATCGTTTCCCCAACTCTAGCTCTCCGAACAAAATTTTTCAATCTTCCGTATGCTTGGCTGGCTTTATGAATACGATTGATTAAGTCCTTATCTAACTTTGTATCATTCTGGACTATACAAGATCATAAATATCTGGTGGGAAACATGAACTTACACTGCCTATTAACTTCATAAGATCTCAATTTTAATTAAATTAGGGCAAGAAGAATGACAAGTATCACCTTTTCTCCATCAGCTCCAGCTGCCCCACTTAAACCTGCCTCGCCAGTTTCACCCTGTATTGAAAAACAGGATTGAATGAATATTTGAATATAAATACTTGCGCAGATAAAACATAACATTAACACCTGTGTTTGTGTGCTGAATGCTTGCTTGTAAAGTTTTATATGTAATTAACGTGTATTTAAAAAGTAAAAAAAGGATATAGACGGCCGGCCAAGCTTGAAAAAAGTGTCTAGAAAAATGTCTTAGGATAGTGTTTACTTTGAGAGTGAAGGTGGTTGCCAACCGTATTTTTTTATTTATGTGCTAAAATTTGAAGGGTTTTTCTAAAATATTTCGAAGGATGTGATTTTTGTCGAATGCTGTATTTTATATCAGTGTTTTATTTTAATTGGCTGACTATCTAATTAACATTTGTAAAGCTCGGGTAATCTTCTTTCGTATAATTAAAATGATATGCAAATAAGAAACATAGCGCAAATACATCAAAACACGACCTTTCAAAAAGAAGCCACAACAATTGTTGTGTTACAGACAGGCAACAATCACATATGTTTAGATACGATTACATACGAATCAGTAAAACACGCCCGGGTGCCACCCGTGTAACACAATATATTTCTGTTGAGCCAGTCGAGTTTTGGCATGTAAATGGTTGAAAAACAGCATGTTGACGCAAACACGTAGTTTCACTACAACACATAGACCTTCAAAAATTGGTTAAATATTCGAATTAAACGTAATAATTTACGAATTTAAGCCTTTGGGTAACCACTCGTCTTAATAAATCCATCCTTATTTTGAAAGGTATTTTAACAAGTGTAATAGTAATACCATGTTGCCATTAGCATGTCACTTTGAGTTATGACAATTAAGAAAAGGAGAAATTTGCACATGTTAATTAGGTAGTGAACCAATTACAATAAATCCATGATATCGAAAATTGCATTTAAATGGGTTCCCATCTATCGAAATGTCGTATAAAAACCTTCCAATTTCGGTACATAAATAGAAAAATTACGGAAAGCAATCATTTTCACTGTCAAAGTGAACAAACTCCGATGACCGGCCGTCTAATATAGCAGAGAAATCGTCTCCTTACTTCCTTATTACGGTCGGTCAAATATTGGCCGGTAGAGTCTGATGACTTTGATCGCTTATAACTCGGTTTCCTCTTCTACATGTACATAATTATACTTCTGTTATATTCCATCCATATAAGAACTACTAAAACAAGACTCCCTGATAAAGTTAATCAAGTTTAGCAGCTTACCTGTTGTCCATTTACTCCAGCTGGTCCGGTTTCACCTTGAGGGCCATAATCTCCCTGCAAAAATGGTAAAAAACATTGTGCGGATTAACTAAATGTGAGATCAGTAGATGGTTCATGAATGGGGGAATCTGAGCGAATCGGAGAATACAACGGACGGGTGCATTCTTGATTTATTCATTGTTGAACAATTTTCTGTGAAAATCGTACCTCATTGCCAACGTCTCCCCTTTGGCCTTTTTCTCCGCGTTGACCGGCAGCACCCTGTAGAAAAGAATGTACTTTTCATCAATAGTGTAGTATCCAAAATTAGTCGAATTTCATTTTGAAAAATTGAACTAAACAAAATAAACATGTCGAGAAAATTTGCGGCAAGCAAAGCCAAAACGTATTTATAGTGGACAACGGAATATATCTATGAAATAACACAAACGTTTACTCCTTTGTACAAAAATATATATGTCACAGTTCTTTCCCCCACCCAAGTAAAATAGTAAATCTACCCAATTTCAGAGCCATCACGAGGAACATGACACCAGACATGTAAAAACGCAACACATTATTCTCACAATATAAAGTTGATTCAAGCCTGATTTTAACCTATACATATATTAATTTAAGGCACACGAGATATTTTCAAAATTTATCAACATTAAACGTTGTTCTAAAAAGTTTTAAATGCCTAGGTTATAAAGAAATATACAGTATCATTCACCAAGGATTACCTTGTCTCCGCGCTCTCCAGCTTCCCCTTGTGATCCGGCTGCTCCCACTGCACCCTACATTGGGAAACGAATCCATGCACATTAACCCTGGGAAGTGGTGGCAGATCTTCCCTTACTTCTTCAAAGGGGGATATTCCCATTCATCTAAACCTCCTTTCAGAAATACAGGGGATGGAATTACAAATCCTTTTTAACAATACTTTGGTAGTTTGGTGGGCATATCACCCCATCTCCTTCAGTAATCATGCATCTTAAATGTATATAAGCGCTATAAAGTATAGATATAATTATAATGAAGACTTCCTCAAATTATATTCCAAATTATATTCAGAGCTTTTTATTGATAGAACGTCGTTGTTTTAATGCAACGTCTCTCAACTCAACATCTCTCAACTTTGCTGAATCCAACTATATTATAGTATCCAACATATCTCTATTTTTCATTATTCCAGGTTTTGGTTTCTTATAGGCTTGTGTAAAACACGATTATCATAAATTGGTTGGAGGGCAGTGTGTCGGCGGGAAGTTTGGTTCCCTTACCGTTGGGCCTAGATCTCCTGCCTCACCAGCTTGTCCTGCGGAACCTTGGCGACCCTAAAATTGAAAGTTCTTCATATATTAAAAATAGGCACACTAAGCGTACATCTTCTCTAAAATCTTCACGGTTGTTCTTGGACAAATTATTTGTTGATGTTGATGTGTTGATGGTGGTGCTGTTGCTCAATTTGTGGTTACGAAGAGTGAGTGGACATAAGGGGAAGCGAGGTGTGAGAGAAAGCCAAGAGAAGCTTAGTTCTATTTCTGCTTGCTTGATTTTGAACGAACACAGATATCTCAAGGTTTTCCCAAGCCGATATTTGTCAAAATAAGCCATTCAACAAATAACGAATGTTCTCATTCGTGCAATGGTAAGTAAGAATATTTTCACTCGGCTGTCGCTTCGTTGAATGGAACATTCCATCTTTCGCCTCATGAAAAGATTCTTATCACTGCACTCATAAACATTCATTATTTGTATAACTAGCGGTGAAGAGAATCGCGCTTCTCCATAATTATGCGTCCGCAGTCAGTATAACATTCGCCTTACCCTGAAGCCAGGATTTCCAGTTTCTCCAGCAGGTCCGGCAGCACCAGCTGAACCCTGAAAAAAAAACAATATTGAGGCATTAGGGAAAAAGCTAAGGGCATTTGATTCAAGTAGTGCATGTTATACAGTAGATATAGATAAGATGTTACATTTACTATATATAGTGTCCTAGATCCTAGTACCAATTTTTCTTTATGCGAAAAAGCATGCATTGGCAAAATACGAAATAATAACAAAAACGCAAGGAATGCATCCGCCATTTAGCTAAATGTACGTATCATAAATTCCACCATTCAGAACTTTGCTAGAAATGTTTCGATAAACAAATTAAGGAGACATGATGGAAGATACATAATTGTTAAGAATCAAATACCTTTTTGCCATCCCTTCCTGAAGCACCGGCACTACCTCGGTCACCATCTGGGCCCTAGAATGTATGAATACGTACTAATTTATATATGAATGTAACACGTCTCGTGTAAGGTGAAAATTAAAGTGCATGTTCACGAATCGTTGGTTTGCATCTGAGAAAAAATGTCTATGGAATGGATATACTGAAATCATTTTATATACATAGATATACTACACATTGAAGAATCCTGCGATTGGATTATAATATAACAGTTGTTTAAGCCAGCAGGGGGGTAACTAGTAAAGCCTTGAAGACCAGTTTGGCCAATTTGAAAAATTCACTAATCTCATATACGACATTTTCTTACCATCAGAATTCTGGAAAATTTCCCCCCAAAGTGCATAAAATCGCGTTTCAGAGACTCCACATGGCAGGTCCTTTACGTTATATCCTGACCACGCCCTTACGTCGGGCAAAATGACCCACCCCCCTAATATGTAGACCCAAGTTACGCCCCTGTTAGCCAGAGTTTGTAATTGATTGCTTTTCCAGACTAGTGTGAACGTAATAAACAGTAACTACTATTGACTATAAAGTCTCAGTCAAAATCAGTCTAAGCTCGCCAGTGAAAAAGCACCAACACTTACTTTCTTTCCACGTGGACCAGATTCCCCAGTTTCGCCTCCAGCACCAGGAATACCCTGCGAAGAAATAATCGATGGTTTGAAAATTGGTATTAAAGTAACGGAATGTGTTTAATTAGGACTATGACTGCTAAAACTAAAGAGAATTATTTACTCACTGCTCTTCCATTTTTTCCTGCATCTCCCTGCCTGCCTTTTGCTCCAGGAGATCCCTGCAACAGAAAGTGTATGTACATCACTATCATTTCAAATAGACAAATATCACAACATGGAGTGAGATTCTACGTGATTGTGGAATTTTGTAATTTCATAATTGAGATAAAAAATAATTTGAAATGTCATGTTTCAAATACCAACCGTTTTTCCATTTGGACCACGCCGGCCTTCAGCACCTTGATCTCCTACAGGACCCTTGGATGTAAAAGTAACAATTAATGTCAATGAGTTATATAGGTAAAATACGAATGGCCGTGATCGACTTTCATTAATTATTCTCCTTTAACAACGATTACTGGAAATCTATGACAAAAATTTGAATAAGAATAATTTCGTGAAATTGTACAAAATGAGGATATTGTGTTTTTCAAAATCCTTACTATGGAAATGGTATGGATCCTAGTTGGAAATACTATGAAAATGGTAATTATATAGTATGGTTCGTAGTAAAACTCTCAAAAACTGCCTATTTTCAAAGACTTTCAAAGACCTTTAAGGGCAATCTTATGATTACTAACATATGGCTTGTCTTCGGATATAGCAGGACTCCGCCAGTTCTTGGGAGTTTGTACCTTTTGGAGACGATTCGTGAAGGATTTCGCAAAAGTTGCGGTACCATTACACAACCGGAATTTGTGTGGACACCTACGTGCCAAGGTGCATTTGAAGCATTGAAAGCTATTGAAAGAACGCCTATGCTCATCCGTAACGTTAAAGTTACCGGATCGTTTTGCCCGTTTTTCAGTTGCATGTGACGCATCTGACTATGCAGTCGACTATTACTTAGAAGGGACGATAAATCCGGACAACGACGACCAGTAGCTTTTGGGGGCAGAAAACTGACTAAAGCCGAAATCAACTATTCAACGACGGAAAAGGAGTCATTGAAGCCCTCAAAGCCTATCGCCCGTACTTACTAGCGCGAGAGTTCGGTTTGTATACTGATTATCATTCACTGAAATGGCTACTCACGCGGATCCAAAGAACACAGTGGTCGTCTGTGGCGTTGGGTAGATAAAATGCGACAGTTCCAGTATATGGTAAAGCACATTCCGGGAAATAAGAACACAGTCGCCGATGCCTTAAGTAGGATCAGAATTATTGGGACAGAAAAGGAAGAGAAGTGGTCTCTCGAGTATGTATGTCAGCAACAGGAAAAATGTCCTACACTTAGCCAGATTAAGTCTTGTTTGGAATCAAAGATATCATCACTGAGGACTACGAACAGCGAGCTCAAAGCTTTTAAAAAGGAACTACTGCGATGTTTCATCGGAAATGATGGGGTACTTCGGCGTACGAACAGAGACAGAAATGTGCAAATCATTATTCCTCAAAAGTTGACCTCAAAAGTGTTGCAGATTATGCACGATGACCAGGGACACTTCAGTTATTCCAAAATATTACAGCGAACACAAGACAGGTATTTTTGGCCACGTATGTCTTCTCAAATAGAGAATGATGCAAGAAATGCAGAGTCTGTCAACAAAGACGGAATCCAGTTCCAGTGAACAAGGCGCCATTACAACCAATTACAACACGGCGACCTGGAGAACTTGTTGCGATGGATATTGTAGAATATCCACTAAGTCCACGGGAATATCGCTACTGCCTCGTAATGATCGACCATTTTACAAAATGGTTAGAGCTGTTCCCTCTAAGGAACCAGAAAGCAGAGACTGTGGCGAAAAAGGTGTTTGATGGGTGGATTCCCAGGCATGGTGCTCCTGACAGGCCGTATCACGGACAGCACGCGCAAAACAATGGCGTTTCCAGTCCCTGTCTTCTGGATACTGGATAGTCTATGGTCTAACCCTTCAAGAAAAAAATATTCTCCGTGAAATTATTGGTGGGACAAATGTCGCAGTTTCGCACCCTTGGCTACGGCCCTGTGATTGGCTAAACAGCAACAATTTATGAATTTAATAATACATGTGAACTTGGCCCAACCAACTTCTCCTTTGCAGCGAAAATACGAAATTATACCAAAGAACTTCAGAAAGTTTGTGGTCAAGTTTTTGAAATGTATTGTATCTTTTGTGTTGTGGGATAACGAACTGTATCTGTGATGAACACTTAGCTGCTTGAGCAAAATATTGAACAACAAATAACGCTGGTTAAGGTGGCTCGATATAACAATCACAAAAACCTTATTCAAGAATCGCGAAAACAAAACCTCATACTCTATGAACAAACCCGCGCGTGACCAATTGTGCGCACGGGAATATCAACGAAAGAACTTCCAAAATGACTTGACGTGAGCAGTTGTTCGCGCCATCTCGCATCATTGCGCGTGTTATATACCGTTTTCATTTCAATTGCTGACGTCATTAAAACATTCATTTTTGAAAACCAATGCGCTATATATCAATATTTTGTCAGGTGATCTATGTTCAAATTTTGCCTGCTGTATTGCACCGCAAAAATCTTTCATTACCCAAAAATAAAAAATATTCTGTAATGCCAAAAAAATTTTATCGAAGAAAACGACATTTTTGCCTTTTTCAAAAAAATGGTATGACAGATTTTTTTAATATTTTGCTTATTGTTAGTCTGTCTTGCGAGTAAAATAAATGCACGAAAAAAATTGGGGGTCACCGTGCTTCTTTTCCAACTACAAGAGGCGATAGGCTATTTTGGAGTGAATTTCGTACGCGTATGTTGCCACAGCAACGAACTAACATAATTTAAAAGTAGAAACATCAAAATATATGAAAACCCCGATAACTGGCATGGTGAATAAAACCTAAAAATACGGAGTTTAAAAATTTCAAAAGTGTTGAACACCTGAATTTTTGAAAACTGTATCGAGCCACCTTAAGAGGAAATCACACACTCATATTTCGGTCCGACTTCAAAGTGGCGATGTCCAATAGAGCAGATAATCTATGCAGAGTTGCCAGTTTGGCTTTTTTTAAGCCAAATATCTCGAATTTGGCTTCTTTTTATAACGTTTGTCTTGGAAAAATTTCATTTGGCTTGAAACTATTTTCTGGCTTTTTTTCTAAAAAAATAAAAAGTAGTTGGTCTTTTCACCAAATTTTAGTTTCACACCAGTTAAAATTTGCCGCGTTGTTGTTCAGATAGATTATTTGTTGATTAAATCTCGGTATAGACCCCCAGAGTAGTAAAAATTATCCGAGTTTAAAGTTGGATAAGCATGGGATAACTATCAACCAATCAGAGACGAATTCTAAATTTATAAATTAGAACATCATACATGCTACTGTCTTCGCAGAGGTCCGCCCGCATTCATCATTTCAACCAATCATAATTCAAGAATTTTGATTATGAAAGCAAAAGGGTATAAAAGCAAAAGGGTATAAAAAGCTAATGAGATATTTTAAAGCTCTTAATTAAAAACAAGCAAATTTTGAGAATAAACCGATTATTTATGTAACCTGAGAGACAGGCCCTTTTTTCCATTTGCCCGGTTCGCCCGCGTTATGACATACTTACATAATAATTGTGCAATTATCACTAGGGCCCAGTCCCCTGCCTCAATTTTAGAGTTTGGCTTTTTTTGGATTTTTTGGAACGTGCGTTTAGCTTTTTTTGGCCCAGAGAATCTGGCAACCCTGACTATGGAATTTCTTTGTTTTTACGTACAATGTTTTCACGGAACTGAGATTTATAAATATGTGTGCAACCCCCAACGTGTTATGTGTATATGGGGATAATTGTTTTGGAAATTTAAATTATGGCAATACATGCACCACGTCCACAACAGTGAGCTCCATATATATCTGGAGTAAGTAGAAAAGAAAATGTTTCGCCATAGCCAATAGGCCAAAGATGGCGATGGCGATCCAAACTGACGTCAAAGGAAGTAAACAGTTTTTTTTCCATTTTTTTTTTTAGCTAATTCCCAGTTTTAACAGATCGCATCGCTAATCAAGTAATATTAAGTTAAAAATCAAATGATTTTTTGTTATTGTTTACAAAAAACAAAAAACACGAACACACACCTCTTTGCCGGCATAGAAAACGCGGTCGAAAACAATAGAAAGGGATTGGCACTGGACGTCAATTTCCGCCATCTTTGGCTTCACTTTTTGGACATAAGTTCACCCTCCATATATATATATAGAGCTCACTGGTCCACAATGACAATTAATAAAAGCTATTTTGGGTGATTTTAAATTTTTTGCCTGCCACGTAAAACGTAAGTATACTGAATTTGTTGTCGGGAGATCTTCAATAAAGATCAGATTATCATTTGGCTTATTTTACAACTCACTATGTCAACAACATTCAGTAAACAGCGTGGCTCAAGATATAACGCAGAGACGTATTCCGAAATAAATGATACTCAACTACAATATGGTAAAGTCCTTGCCATAACAGCAGGGATAAAACGCGGTGACAAAGTTCTAGACATGGGATGTGGAACTGGTGAACTCACTTCATTTCTTGCAGAGAAAATTTGCAAAGAAAGTCAAGTAGTTGGCGTGGATCCAGACGTCGAGAGAATCAAAGTTGCCATTCAAAAATATTCTGGTATTCATGAAAATATTACATTCAAACATGGAGAAAGTTCAAGTCAATTTCTACATTTTAATGAACAATATTACGATATACATTTCAGTAATTTCGTTTTTCAATGGTTGAACACTGAAGAAAAGGAGATTTTTGCCCAGACTGCATTCAAATGTCTGAAACCTGGAGGTAAGATTGCAATTCAATGCCAGGAGGACGACGCCGACATTGTCAAAGAAGCAAAAAATCTGTTCCCAAACGATACAGAGAAGTTCTCGTCTAATACGAAGAATACCAAAGCCGAGAAAGTTCCATTTCAGTATTTCGTTAAGAAATCAGTGACTGAAACGCTGCTTCAGAAATCAGGTTTTGTTATTGTTTCCAGTGAGTATTATCAACGTTCCTACACATTTCCTAGTGCAAATGAATTCCTAGCCTTTATGTTTGCTTCAGATTATTATGATGAAACAAAAATGTCTGTTAGCAAGAAGAAAGATTTCACAAGCAAGTTTGCCAATGATGATGGAACAGTTACCATGTTTCATCCCTCAGTTTACCAAATTGTTGCCAGAAAGATAGCAGACTCTGTCTACTAGACTTTAATTTTATATATACTATAGAACTAGGCTGAAACTGCATATGTCTTAAACACATACTCTTTGCATGGACATGCATCTTCCTAATTGATAAGTTTTGATAGAGTTAGATCAGTTTATAGACACGTTACAGTTGGCATGCACAATTGGAAACTTCTGCTACTATTTAGGCTAAACAACATTAACACATGATTCGCAATCATGCCAATGGGAACTTTGATTTCAGATGCTGAAAGTAATATACTTGGTGAATGGCGAACAGAACATTGTAACGGCTGACATGTGAACTTAAGGTGTTTCAACATACAAGTAAAAGTATTATTTGTAAACCCAATATTTAAAATATGCATATCAAAGTATCCAGCTGTTCAATCATCATTTGAACATGCGAAAAGTTTCTCGAAGTCGAAGAACAAATATATTTTCCACACGGTTAATTCGCTTTAATTAAAAAATATATTCCCTTAAAAACACCTTTCTCTATTTTGCTTTACACAGAAGACAATATATGATTAGTGGACTATTGTCGCTATATGTGAAACACAAATTTGAACAGTTTGATATGCATATTTTAATTTTTAACTCTTTATCGTTTTTCGCCTTGCGCCGTAATTACGATCGGTTGTTTCAAAATGTAAATATCGCCAGACGTGTTTATTCTCTGGCAACAGGACACGCGTCATTCGATAGCTTATGACTTCCTCTTTAAAATTATATTTAGTTTGTCCCGGTTCATATTACATATCCAAATTAATTTGCATACATGTTCATAAATTATCTAAAAATTTTACAATTATTGTTAAAATTACCCTGAATTGCCAGAACAGGGTTCAGAATTTTCGAGCAAATGTTAGCAAATTTTGGACCAAAATTGTAGCTCATATAAAAAGGAATATTATTGGAAAGTTTCATTGCATTTGAAGAAGTAGAAGTATTTTATTTTATTTTTTGAAAGTCGCATGCAAAATGCCGAGATCGTTGAAATTTGATTCCCGCACGCGGAAATTAATTACGAAATGCCATATAAGGTCAGTGTTGATTGCTATAAACCAATGAAAATCCGCCATCTAGGCAATTACATCACGCGGAATCGATTGCCGGTACTTTCAATACGCTAGGATGCAAAGCCGCGGAGATTTAGCTTCCGAAGTTGCCCGAGCGTGCGCCGACAAAACCGGGATTTCGCAATTAGACGGGATTTTCACGAGAAAAGTCGAGAATTGTCATAAAATGGCTAGTTTATTTAGTATGGATATTTAAATACATCCTTTCGAACAGGATTTTCAAGAGCTATCCAATGGTCACACTTAGGAGTTTGTAGCGTGTAAACCAAAGGTAGGAAAGCGAAATGAATATATAATTAGTTTGTATTATTGTTAATTTGTAAACAATACAAAGTTCAGAGGTGTTTGCAAGGGGCTAAATTGGCCGCGTAGCATTGTAAACAAACACAATTTACTTCGCTAAAGACATCGTAAAACGCTGAATCGAACGGTGGTATTTTCATCTACATAGCATGCACTGAACCGAAGATATGAACCTGCAAAATATAGGGCGATATCGCCCTAAAAACATTAGCACCAAACAAAAAGGAGTAAAAACAACAGTCACAGCTATATGTTATATGATGCAACTGCAAATTTATCCCGACGCAGAACGCGTCATTTGGATGCGCAGTCGACACTATTGATGAATAGCTACATTTCCATATTATTTCCATAGTATGGATTTCAAAATTTGTTTCCAATGTAATGACCAGAATAATAAGATTTAGATAGAACTATAATAAAACAACAAGCAAAAAACCACTGACCTTTGTAAAATTTACTTACTAGTTCTACTTTTTCTAGTATTAAGGTAAAATTTAAATTTTTACCTGTTGGCCGAGATCCCCGGATGAACCATCAGCTCCTGCGCTACCAGCTGTTCCCTGTCGTGAGATTTTTAAGAATAAATTCACATATCACAAAAAGGTATGAATCAAATGCATGTGAGATATCTCTTTAATTGATATGTGAGAAGACCGCGTGCACTACATAAAATACTATTTTACAAGTTCGTTAACTTTTGGTAAAAATATTAATTGTGAACTACAATAAAGATATACTGTATATACAGAGTTTTATGTATGTTTTCCTGCAGTTATACATTTTACTCTTAACCAGACGCGTACGAGAAGCAAAAATAGACAAAACAAAGTAATTACATGTGTGCGATATCTATGTGTATATAAGGTAAGGCGAAACAAAAGACATTCCAAAAGGAAATTCGTTCGTCTCTGTCTGTTGCAAAAGCCCCAAATGCAAAGATGTGTTTTGTATTATATCTTATGTTTATCTCATCCTTGTAAATCGAATCAGTCAAGAATATGCAATCCAACACAATCAAGTCAGAATAGTCGTTCATGTCACAACTACATACTTACAGGGGCACCATCTCTTCCACTGTCTCCTACACTTCCCTTCCTTCCTTTAGCACCCTACGTCAGAATACGTCAGAATGTAAATGATCATAAACAGAAAACCCTCAAAGCTATTGTATATGTAATACGTTTGAGAACAAATATATAAGTAGCACAGAGATATAAGGGTGATGTTACACGGAACGATATTTTCAATGACACTTTGTAACGCAAATGAGGTTACGCGAAACTTGATTGGTTCGGCAACGCGTTGCGGTACGAATCGTCGTTAAACACTTTTCGCCGTGTAACATCAGCTTAAGATAAATAATCGTTAAAATACCAATTGTTATACGCAGATCTATAAAAATATAAGGAATTCTGAGATTATGATAAAAATGATAAAATATATTTACAGTATCTCCTTCTGGGCCAGGTGCGCCAGATGACCCTCGAACTCCCTAAAATAGATATGAAATATCATGATTATAATATTATTTTTTCAAGGTATATTTTACTGCCAAGACGAGTTAAGGGCAAAAACTCCTTAACTTCCTGAGCAACACGTAATAATAGCCAGAAAAGCCTACGACAATTTTTATGTTAATCCTGTTGAAGGTTTAATTGAAGTTACAACATGGACATGATATTGCAGTAGTCAATTTTAGCATGAAAAACAGATTTAGGGGCGGCGGAATAGTGTGTGTGGGGGGGGGGGCTAGGAGGGGATATAGCTCCCCAAAAAACGACCAGGACGGGATAACTTAATACAAAGGAGTAAGATTTTTCGCTACCTGAAATGCGAAACGAGCAAAATGACCTGCTTTTTGCATGTCAAATCTTGTCCAGAACGCAGGAAATATCATCTCAGAGACAACAGATTTTAAATCCCCCCCCCTCCATCCCCCACAACCAAACCAATCTTCCGCTATCACTAAACAGACTGTATAGTAAATCGTAACGACCATCAAAATCTATTTGTGAATAGATAGAGGGAATTCACCGGGACCATGAATAAAATGATTGCTTGTACCTTGGATCTAATATAGCCCACATGACCTAATTAAGGTAATTAATGCGAGACGTTTCCTGTGCATGTAGTTCAATCTGTGATGTCAAGAATGATGTGAATATTTCCTTCAGGTGCATGTTCTTGTATCATTTCTCGCTATATTTGATAATCTGAAGGCAAAAAGGTCCCCAGAAAGTATACTTACAGGGTCTCCCATGGCTCCTTCTGCACCGACGTCACCAACCATACCCTGGTAACAAACATTTATTGTTATTTTTTTTAAATCTAAACTTCTTGTCAAACTGAAAAATAGTATACTCAAACCAGTGTACATAACCTAACGAATATGTTTGTCTCGTCATGTGGAAAATAGAGCATTGTCATTGTTGTTGTTGCTGTTGCTGTTGTTGTTGTTGTTGTTGTTGTTGTTGTTGTTGTTGTTGTTGTTGTTGTTGTTGTTGTTGTTGTTGTTGTCAACTCGTAGTCTTATTTTGTGTCATACAATCTTGATTTGACTTTTTATGGCAATGATTTCCTAAATGTAAATTTCATGACATATTTTGTCCTAATCTAATCCTAATATTTTGTCGCAGTCTTTAAATTCGTAAATTCCCATCCGCCATGTAAAGTTGGAAGAAATTTCTACAACATGAAAATAGCAGCCGAAGCATATTGCATATACCTTTTCTCCTTCATAGCCTCGTCTTCCAGCTTCTCCTGGGAGACCAACATCGCCCTAAAAGCAGAATATTTCTTACATTGCAGAATATTGATGATAAACTCAGGTAAATTCGGCCGTGACGTATTTTTTGCAGTTAACTAGACTAGCCATAGTGTATAAGATATAGAACAAAGGGTAGTTGGGAAAAATAAAAGAATAAAGACGAAACAGAACTACAAAGTAAATATTTTATACTACTTACCTCATTTCCATCACGTCCAGCATTCCCTTTCGCTCCTTGCTCACCCCCTTCTCCCTCGGGTCCATTTAGACCAGCAGAACCAGTTTCACCATCTAGTCCATCACGACCCTTAAAGAAGAAACCAAAAAACTAATCTTGCCACGTTTTTTCATGAGACATGTCGGTTATAGACTAAAACCATTTAAACACGTATAACATAAACAGTGAATATACATTACAGTAAATATATTTTGAATAAATTAGCCTGCGTCACCGACGCTCATGGTCGCAAAATGTGGACGCTAAATGAATAAATGCACTAAACGTTTTTAAAATTCAAAGAGCTAGAACGTAAACAGTAAAGATAGAGTGAGACAGACAGAGTTGAGTTGGCATTACCCCTTATAAAATTGCAAACAAGTTGAAAACTTAAAACATAAGAGTGAGATACAGTAACTATATTTTGTATTTAAAACACAAAACCTTACTTGTGGTCCAGGTTTTCCTTGTTCACCTGCAGCTCCTTCATCTCCATCTACACCCTGTTGAAATACAATAACGTTACTCCTAAATCCACTATATTAAAATAATAGAAAAATTACTCAGCTTAAACATTAATTACAATACACAAAAAATTCTCAATTCTAAGAGTAGTGCAATTGAATTGAATTACAAGCAGTTGAACAGTGTACAGAATTGCACCGAATTTGTACACCATTATATACTGCCGTCAAAAAGCAAGTACTCAAAGAAAGCACCATAAATTTGATTAAGCATCACTTCTTAACATTAACCAATCATTTTAGAATCAAATTTTGCGTATAGCATAGTTTTAACAACGTCTGAAAACTAATGCTGACGTCAGCAATAATATATTTCAAAACTTTGTAACTAATGGGCAAGGCGAAATAATTGTATTGACCAAAATTTTTGGTGAACACTCGTAATGACCATCTAGGAAATATATGGGACAGCCAGCTTTGAAGCTTTCGTAGTTTATATTTTAACATTTTGTGACGTCATAGTGAAAACGACATGTATTTTTCAAATGTTATACCAAAAACATGCTACGTACTGCTTTTCCATCAGCACCTCGCTGGCCTTGAATTCCACGTCGGCCTTCTTCGCCCTAAAGTTAAATAGAATATTTTTTTAAACCAAGCCTATCTTATACAATACTTGTGGACAATATAAAATGGATAAAATCCTTGCCTACCTCAGCACCAGGAGAACCTTGAAGACCAGGATCACCAGAGCTTCCCTTAACAGACATGAAACATACATTGTTAAAAATATTAAGTGGAAATTTGAATACTTAATGCGATCAAAAATATTTCATATTATTCTTCATGCGACAAAACGCATGTCCAGTCCAGGAAGGCCAGAACGATAGAAATGGGAGTGCACATTTTTATCAAAGAACAGTTTCATTGGTATCTATTCTTAGACCATCAAGCACACAAGCTTAGTAAGTTCATTTTAAGTGACTTAACCCTCCTGCTCAGTGACGACTTCTATAATTTCTGCAAATCCAAGGAGAATGTTTCAACAATTTGGAAAAAAGACCTGACCACGCAAATACTTTTTCATAAGACTAAGCTCATATTCATGCAATTGTCACTACAATTCCGGTGTCCATATACATTCATTTATTGATATATATTCGTTTATTAATATCTTACATCTTTTCCCTCAGCGCCATCAGGTCCACTAGCCCCACGGTTACCAATACGGCCCTGGAAAAGAACAATGAACGTAACACTTACAGGTCACAATTATACGAAAATATAGATCATGCAGGGTGAATGGAACAGCGCCAAATGAACTATCGTGCAAGTATAGCAGAGTACTCTATCCTGCTACTAATCTATAACTGTTTTTATGCTGAGTAATCTGCATAGCCGATTAGGATAGTATAAGAAATATCATCTTTGATAAACCAGAAATATCCTAAACCTAAATTTCCCGAAGTGAGAAGGTGTACAAATAAGAAAGAACATATCAAGTTCATTTTCCTCATCACTATGGAATTTCAAATAATAAAACAATAGCTTGTTTTATTGTACTGTAATAATAAAGCAATTTCAAATAATAAGACAACTTTTTTTTGTCAGTTATAATTTCTTTCAAAAGATTTTACGACTTACCCTTTTCCCAACTTTACCAAGACTTCCTCTGTATCCATCTTCACCCTGATGAATTAAAATTTGTGAAATTTTTAATACGATACATGTCCCCTGCGGCTCTACCGCATTATAGGTAAATATAATAACAAACCTTGTGGGATGTGGGAGTATGCATGGGACAATTGCTCTATTTGATCATTTTTGTGCAGATCAATGCAATCGTTGTTGCGTTTTTGCGCTTTTAGTCTTTCTTTGGTAATTTGGTAAGCTAATGTATACTTGCTTTCCGATTCGATATATCGTCAACGATAAAAACAATTTCATGGAACGTACGCTTGAGTATTTTTGATATGTGCGTCAATGGTCAGTGGTGTCTAAGAGCAATGTACGAATCAGCAAATACCGCTATACGATCATAGACATTAATTCGTATTGATAGATATAGATATAATATATCTACATCTAGGCTACTGAGTGAAAAATCAGCCGCATGCAAACAATGGTTGCTTGGTATCGTCCATAACTATCCATTAAATTCAATGCTTAATTCAATGCTTAATTCAATGCTTAACTCCAGTTAACTCATTAAAATATTATCATTAAAACAATTTGTCTTTTTCATCCCAAAAATTCTTACCACTGTACCATCTTCTCCAGTTTCACCAGGCTGACCACGACTTCCTTCAAAACCCTGGAAACGAAACACGTGCTTACAACTTAATGTACTAGGGAACTACAAACAGCTTACAATCAATATTTTATTATTTAAGTAGTAGTTAAAATATGAGCAGTTACCTTTTTTGGACAATTAGAGATCAGACGCGAGTATTTTAACGTACTTATCAAACGAACAAAAGGGGTGATCTTGTATATTACTATCCCGAAATAACGTCTCAAGGATTAGGATGAGGATTAAGGGTTTGGATTAGGGTTTGGATTAGGGTTTAGATTAGGATTTCGATTAGGATTAGGGTTGGAATTAGGGTTAGGATAAGGTTTAGGATTGGGATTAGGATTCTATTTAAATTGAGGTTGTCAATATGGAAATTGAGCCAACAAGAGAATAAAGCTTGTTTATTTTAAAATTGTATTGCTAATTTCTGCTAAAATTCTACTACAGGTATGTGCATGGCAAATTAGCATTCTTCACTTTTGTTTGCTCAGCGACGAGTCAATCTTTATCGGGATATACTGTACAAAGGTAAACATGTGACCTAAGGGAGGGGGGAGGATTGATTGAGTCATTATCGCATTAAATATTAATTAATTTGACAAAGTAATGGTGATATTGAAGTAATGCATTTTACACCTCAGAAATCCAAATCGAATACACCACGTTAGGTGGTACTTTTTTAAACGGTGTTTTAAGATAATTAATATAGTAAATTTTAAAAATATTATTGAGCAAAATATGCACCACTGTTTGATTTGTGTTGAATTGTAAGAACAAATTAGAAAATGTTTCAACGTACGGCTAGTCCAATGGCTCCATCTGGTCCAGTTTCACCTGCTTCGCCAACTGGTCCCTAAAACATTTGTATAATTGAAGGATATACTTAGCATCGTACAATGGAAAATAGAAAAGATACATAATGCATTGTCATGTACAATAATATTGTTTTGTTTGTTAATTTAGCAAAAGTATTTAAATAATACAAATGAGGAAGAACGTGAAAGAACGGCTGAACTGACCTTTTGCCCTTCACGTCCGACCGAACCTTGAACTCCGGGGTTTCCTGAATTCCCCTTTAAACGATACAATGAGAGTTAAGGACACACAGATGAGGTAAAAACCTTATGAATTTGATATTGTTTACATAGCATTGCTTTGCAGTGAGAGGCCGCTACGGTATATTTATAAAAATTCATGGCTAGCTGAAGAATATTTTAGAATGAGGTCTTTACACAAAC
The DNA here is from genome assembly GCA_016169945.1 of Trachythela sp. YZ-2020. NCBI lineage: Eukaryota > Metazoa > Cnidaria > Anthozoa > Malacalcyonacea > Clavulariidae > Trachythela > Trachythela sp. YZ-2020. Next base: position 4,475,186 of record JADLSH010000371.1, on the reverse strand, counting down.
TGCTAGAGAGTTCATTCTTATCCTTTATTTACAAAATATATTATATCATATATTTACCCTCGCTCCCTCAGCTCCAGGGCCGCCTTGTTGTCCGTCATACCCTGGATCGCCCTGAAAAATTAAAACTCAACCTTGCAATATATAACAATAACGTCAAAATAACATGCACAGAGCCAAGGTGCAATACATTTAGTGTACTCAAGTGTGCAGTGAGATTAAAACTGTTTGTTAATGAATAATGATGATTACATGTAAAGGTCCATACATAGTATATAGTGCAATTTCACATGCGAGCTATAATCAGTGAATTTGATGTAAAATTGTTCAAATTAACATGTATAGCATGGTCACCTACGCATATGGTATCTAACCATTTGGAACCCTGACGCTCATTTTGAAATCTTTCTAAAAGAAGCTGTTGAAATTTGTGGGACCTTGTGTAATGTACTGTACAACTGAGCTGAAGCTCTCGTGGGATGCATTCACTGGAAGGAATTCAAATGCGTGAAAAACGAGGACACCAGATTACTTGAACTATAAACTTCAAGATTATTTACCTGTACTCCTTTGTCTCCTTCTTCACCTTTTGGGCCTTCCGGACCTTGATCACCCTGGACAAGAACAAATTTATAATTGTTTATATTTCTTACAGTTTGTGTTGAACAAAGACGATCTTTACAATACAAAACTGTGCAATGTGGAATATAAGTTTCATGCACTGAACCCAAATGCAAATGACCTCAAGCAAAGAGTTTAGGTCGTCATGTGATTCGGCACATGAAAAGTACGACGTCTGAGACAGGCGTAATAACGATCATTATTTCTGATTATTCTTTAAATATCTTTAAAGTTGCATAACCATCCAACTTCACAGTTTCAAAGCTAGATGCAATTACTTAACAGGCTTGTTTGGCTTCATGCAGGTATTGTTCTTGATATATACATGTCCTTTGTTGCGTAAGCTTTAAACTTCATAGAATATTTCTGAATTGCGCGCTAGTAGTAAAGAACAATAAGTTCAGTATGCCTCGTTCTCAGAATATCGTCGACAATATTCTTCGGCAAAAATAGTCTATCTGGATACATTAATCTTTGATACTAATATATACCTTTTCCCCTGTTGCACCAGGATTTCCTGGTGCTCCAAGTTCACCCTACAAAAATAAATAAATCGTAAAATACAACATGAATATGGTAAATCCTTCAACGTTAAAGTGAGCGGCTTCACGTCATTTAAGTTTAACTACGAGTAACATGTGTAACTGAAAAATTATCATTTGTGTGGAAGGCAAGAAGAATCTATTTACAACTATGTACATTGACGTCAATAATAGAACCTCGCCGTGTTCACTGGTCATCCTGTCACCACGTAGACACTTCAATGGACACTATAATTTCCACTACGTATATGTCCGCGTATCCATCACAAATATGACTATTTCAGGGTTTTATCAATCTAACGCGTTAAAACTAGGAGTCATACTGTGGCTCGTTTACTAAATGTTCTATTAGTACCCATATTTTTCTAACCTGATTTCCTGTACACAGACGAATTTTTAGAGTGCCCCCACTTCTGATGATCCTCATTTCAATTGTATATTATATATACTGCTCTCATTAAAAATAACTCAGTTACCCCCTGTAAATGTTTATGCATCGTTAGCCTTATTCGCGTGTTTCCACAATTTTTCGCCATGAGATACGCATATACGCCGACTACGTGTCCGAGTTATGTGAAACGCACAAGTAAAATAAATATTTATGGTATTGTATAATAGTCCCTATAACATAATGATAAATTACTATTTCGTACATCTTCAGTAGGACCAGCCGGACCACCCTGGGGACCTGATGGACCAGGATCACCCTAAAGTAAACAAAAGAATATGATATGATAATATGATGAAAAAATGACCAATTCACGCATATATATCATTTAAATGCTAGCTCTGTTCCTTTGTTCCATTTCCATTGTTTTATTCTATGTCTGGATTTACAAAACAGTGGTACTGTAGCTAGGCATGTGAGTTATCCGAAGTGGGTGGCGAATATATGAATATGCGTTAGCTGAGTAGGTGTATTTGTACCAACTGATAGGTACAATAAAATTTTGTATGAGTTGAATGTTAGATGAATAACGTGGATATATTTACTGTTGTTCCATAACAGATGTGTACTTACAACTTCTCCCTTGGTACCAGAGTCTCCAGGTTCACCAGTACGTCCATTCATTCCAGCGGGACCGTCCTGTCCTTGCTCACCCTGGTCACCAGTCTCTCCAGCAACTCCTGTCTCACCAACAGTGCCTGCACCACCTGCAACACCTCTACTACCCATAAAACCTGGTAAACCATCCTTGCCGGATGAACCCACAGGACCCTGTGTTAAAAGTACAGAAATTTGAAAAGTTACGTGGTAATCTTATTAAAGAGACACCATTGGGATATAGCTAATATATACACGGAAAGATCAATGCTGATTCCACGACGACGAAATTGTCCGCGAAAAACAACCTCGTTCCCAGCTTTCTAGGGGATTAGACCTAGGTGGATTAGGCCTAGGCTGGAACGCGCCTATATAGGTCTAACCCCCTATAAAGGCCTGGAAAGAGGTTGCACGAGAGATAGTGGCTGCGAAGTATTTTGTGAAAAAATTTCGCGTAGATGGTCGCACATGGGTGATTCTATTGAATTTTCTCACTTTTCGCTTTCGCAGTGAGTATAGAACTATATTCTACTCACTGGCGAAGCGAAATTGATTTTTGTCGCGAAGCCTGATTTGTCTTTACTGCGCATGGCGCATGCGTCAATTTATTTCGCGCAAAATTTTCGCATTTCGCAGAGAAAAAAGACACTCGTGGAGTCAGGTCTTATTGCATATTCATGCATATAGATTAACCTATTTAAAGTCTTTCGATTTAAGTAAGTCTTAATATATAGGTCTATTTTATTCTTAATACCTTTTCGCCATCATCTCCCTGATATCCATTCATTCCATCTGATCCGGTCGCTCCTCTCTCACCTGGCAAACCATTTGAACCGGCACGTCCCATTGCACCCTAAAAAATAACGCAAATAATGTAATGTAAAACATAATATTGTTTTATGAATAAACTTTGTGATATACAGCTATAGGGGTCTCAATTACAGTATCAATGTCCATTGATACATAACATACAAAAGTGATGAGCCTTTCCTTGATCATGCTTGCAAGACCGGGCATTTAAACAACAATAAACACACAGTTTCATACATTTACAGTGACATTCGAATAATCTACTTAGATATCCACATTGAGTTTCAGCTAAAAAAAATTCAAAACTCTACGAATAGGGATGAATCATGTTGTTTTCCCTGTCAACAATGGTTTAAAAAAGTATTGCACTTACCTTAGTGCCTCGTTGCCCACGCTTACCAACATTACCGTTTACACCCTAAAACAAAACAAAAGCCAGATATTCATAAATGGCAGTGGTCAGATCGAAAGAAAATATACTTTCTACTGCACTTGCAATATTAGTCAACACGATTCTAGGTCATCAGCGCACGTTCCTTTTTTGGTCATCTGTAAGGTGTAGGGGCATTGGGTGTATGTGCCTTTTACCTCATGCGACCGGAGTTCGATTCCCGCAGTATGGCCTGAATTGTTTGACAAAAATTTCGCCTCAGTCGCGTGTGAGAAGAGTGCTTCTACTGAGTTCTAGTAATTAAACTCTATCAACAGCCACAGGTTTTCCTCGGGTAATCCGATTCCTCCTGCTGTAAAACCGTGGGCCTCTAAAGAATGGACCTTGCTGAACCTCTATACGTAGAGCAGTTTAGACAAAACTGTTAGAGCCCTTGATTCAGAATAAAAATGAAACTAAAAACGATGGCTTCGGTGACTGAATGTGTGCAGGATTCATCTGTCTGCTTTAGCCACTCAGCTTGTGGGTATAAGTTTAGCTTTTTTGAACATCGTATACATCAGACTAAAAGCTTATTAATTTACTGACAGACGAATGTTCCAATTCAAATGGTATATCAGCACTGTATCCAAAACAAAAATAACGTTCTCAATATTCCTAGAGACTATTACCTTGTCTCCAATTTCGCCCTGTTTGCCCATTTTTCCTACTCGACCACTCCAGCCCTAAAGGAAAAGTAATCCATGTCAAAATTTGATAGGATTTTTTTTGAATCAGAGCATATGTGTGGAACTTCACCAGGTATAATGTCAATTGGTTCGTTCACTATTTTAAGAAAAAAATCCCCCCCCCCCCAAACTTACATTCACGATTTGGGGTTTGCATTCATTTACTTAAACATGAATAGCAAAACATGATTATGTGGTTTAAGAAAAAATTGATAACATGTACCGTATGTCCAGCAAATCCTTGCATTCCAGTTTCTCCGCGATCACCTTGGGGACCCTGTGAAATATGATATCATCAGGTTTGGGTATTCCGCGTACTGCACACCATGGAAAACACAAAGGAAATCATAACCATAAAGGAGATCGTATATCTAATACAAAATCCAGCTGATTTACATAAACTTTTAAGTTCATTTTTCTCATCATTCATGTGTTTAAGATTATCAAATAATACAAATGTTTTCATCAAGATAGATCACAAGCGCGTCTGTGTTGTCTAAGGTTTAGATGTTTGTATATAACACGCTATTGCTGTATGTAATAATGTATTCAAAATTGCTTACTGGTAACCCTCTGCCACCTCGTTGACCACGACGACCATCACCTCCGCTTGATCCCTACAAATAAAATTTTTCAGGTTTACATAATTAATTTTTTGGTTGTATCACACGTTATACATGATTTGTATGATATATATTTAGTAGCACTGATATATCCCATATTGGCGGTAAATTTAGCCATATTATTATATAAATTGGGATGAATTTACTGGAGGTGTTCAGGGGGATTCGCGCCCCGTAGCCTCGGCCAAGGGGATGCAGGAGGAGTGCCAATTTCTGTATCAATTTTTTTCGTATTTGGCAGGGCAATTATTAAACAAAATAGAATATTGGGCCTTTGGGGGCCTCTTTGACCGTTCTAATGTGTGTGTTTATATATTTCAAATATATGCACTCACTTCTTTTCCATCAGGACCCATCGCTCCTGGTTTACCCATAGGACCATGAGGACCCTGCAAACAAAGTAACTCATGACTTAAAAAAAACAATGGAAAAATAACCCAATTAATATTCAACATTCTAAATTGGTAACGTTTATGAAATTTCATTTCAAATAAGCTAGTTTATGATTGCTTTTTGAACAAACAAGACCACCAAGAGGAGTGACTAATTATTTATTAAATCAAGGCGTCACGCGACCCGCAGAGCCTTATACAAAGACCGCAAAACACATAGCTATAGAAATTTTACATATTTCGTTAATTATTTATTTTACAGTAAGTGGCCGTTAAAGTTCTAGACATACCCGTGCAGCTACCGCACCAGGCGATCCTTGTGATCCTTGCTTACCATTGGGACCCTAAATGAGGAGAATTGTGCAGCAGTAACTCCAATAAACATCTAGATGTAAGCTGTTAAAAGCTAATCTCGACAAGTGAAATTCTTAAGCTTGGTTTCCATTTAGTATTAACGGTCGTGAACATACTGAATGCTGACTGTTGCTACTAAAACTAGCCTAACTAGTCTAGTGCTTATTGCTTTGCAACTTTTATTTAATGTTTCACTTTCAACCTTCCTCAATGCCAGTAATCCTTCATCACGGGTAGTACCCGCATACCCGCAGTCTTTTTGCAATTCTGAACGGGTCTTCTCTTCTATCCCAAGTTCCACAGCATGGGCAGAATCTTGTACTCCATCACCACAAGTCAACTTAGGTAGAGCTCATGCAAGATAGACATTCCGCTCTTTGATCTTTGATCTTTGTACAATACTTATACCAGGACATGTACTACTCCTATATACCACATGAGACTATGTATCACCCATCTTATTTCAGTGTGGTAGCCTGGTAGGTAGGTTAAGAGGTATCAACTGAATCAGCAAATTATTAAAGCACGCAGACTTACTCTCGGGCCAGTCTGTCCTCTCGGTCCAAGAGGTCCAACTTTCGTTTGCTAAAACAGAATAAAGAACTAAACCTTACTATACGAGCAAAGTCCCCACAAAACCCCCGACTGCAATTCTTTTACGTTAAATTTAATTTCTACTCAACAATTTTAAGATGCACGGTGTATCGTAGTTTTTTTATTGATCACCCATCTCTCGTGAGTGCACAAGATACAGGTTAATATTGAAATAGATAAACTGTAAACTTTCTTAATATAATTCTCATGTTCAAATAAATTTAACTTAAACGCTCTCTGTCCACTTTCCTTGACGTAATCTGCTTATCTTGATATAGACCAATTGTATTTGACCTTAAAATTAGTTCGAGGACAAGACGAAACAAGCCGCAACTCAGACGAGGGAATTATGACCTCCAGTTTCTTTCATTATAAGCACATTTTTGCTACGAGTCAATCAGTGTAATGTGTTGATTAGAACGAGCAATGTCTGCAGAATTGACGATTCTTCAACGGTTCCTGCTAATCAATTGACTAATTAAATGAACGTACACCTAGGTCGATTACGACTCTTTCTATGGGTCCTTTTGATGGACTTCCGGTCGCCCTTCCTTCATCAAGATATCCAGCGGCAAAAGACAGAATCTGAAAATAGAAACGACTTTCGATTTAAACTGGTTGACAGTGGCGTAGAAACTGGGAGAGCATAGGGGACACGTAACCATTAGGTTTTCTTCAAAGTGCCCTGTTCTCCAGCTAAAACAACGGTAAAGGTGCGTTTTTCAAATAGAAGAGACCGGTGCCCTTAAGACGAAGTGCCCCTCCAACTTGAAGTTACTTCCTACGCCTATGCTGTTTTATACTTTTTGAGTTATAAGTTATTTGTAGGTTTGCAAGGTGATAAATGTAATTTGTTTTGCATGGTTTGAGGAACACAACACGTTTATTTATTATTATGCAAAGCTTGATATCGGATTTTCATCAGTGCTAATAATAAAGTCTTATTTTGTTAGTACTGAGGAAGGACATGAAGGTTCAGGCTTACGGATTAAAAGCTTTGCACAATAATAATAAAAGATCAATGTGTTCTAATTTCCGGCACAAACCAAAAATAAAACTATTTAAGTTGTAACAGACAGACAGACATACATACAAGCAAACAAACAAACAAACAAACAAACAAACAAACAAACAAACAAACAAACAAACAAACAAACAAACAAACAAACAAACAAACAAACAAACAGAGAGAAAATTTATCGAGGTTTCTTCACAAACAAAAAATACACAAACAAACTGCATGAGGTAGCAACATAACTTCCTGGCGTAGGTAAGGTGTACATACCATTCCTCCAGGCGGACCAGGAAGTCCAGCTTCACCGAATGGACCTGGGTTACCTTCTCTACCAGGATTTCCCTTTGCTCCTCGGCTACCCTGAAATATCACAAAGTCAAAAGAGTACTCGTCACTATGTATATTAGCGACTTTAAGATATGCTAAATCTACGACGCGGACGTGACGAAAGACCGTCGCTATTCTCACAGTTTCAGCTACACGGGTAAAAACTATGGACTCCGGTTGGTAAACAAAGTCAGAGACGCGAATTAAAACTGGTTTCCACACATTAGCGACTGATTTTCGTCACGTCCGCATCGTAGATTTAGCATATCTTAAAGTCGCTAATAACACATGGCGGCGGCGTCCTCCAATCTAATATAATAATCTAAAATAGAATAACTAATAATTATACAGAGAAACTGAGAATCTAGTAAGATCAATGTGCTGATCGTCACTACTGCAGGGCAATATTATAGAGACCCGTAGCTTAAGATTGCCAGGCTACTCCAGGTTATATATTGTCGAACAGGCAAAATGAGCGACGCAGGAGAGGGGAGACGTTCCCGAGTTGATACACCAATTCGACTCGAAGAGGGCTGAGCCTCTCATGGGATGATGGGAATATAAACTGCACTGAAGTCTGAACTGAATATTATAATATCAAATTATCCAAATTGCTATGCAATTATTTTTCGCAAATTGCAATGCAATTAAATACTGCCAATGTGAAAAATGCGTTATAAATTTTACCCTATTTCCACCGGCTCCAGTTGCTCCACCTGTTCCAGCAGATCCAGGATCACCCTAAAACGGTTTTTTATATCAATCATTTTGCTTCAGAACTGTCCCCGCTACTTTGTTGCTGATATTCCCAGTCCTTTAGGCCCCGTTTACACTATACGGACCCCGTATATATCGACATCACATTAATAAGCCGTTACATCCATCCCCTGACCTAGGCTTTTTTAGCAGCTAGTTGATTTTTGAATCGATCATACTATTATAATTTTGGGGGCTAAACTCGCTTTGATATGGCTCAATTTGATGTCGTGACCATGCGTATCCGGTATAGTGTAAACGGGGCCTAAAACGTTTCAGGCCTAAACATGCACATATCTGCTTAAACAATAGTTGCTAGTTGCAGAATTGTTACACCTTCAAGTTATCATTCAAAGCTATAAATTAAGGCTATAAAAATGATCAAAGAAAATTTTTGCACCCTTCCCCTAAAGTGCCCGCCACTGGTTAGGGTTAAGACACTTGAATTTGTCGAATTAGAGTATTGAGCCACTTATATTGTTTTATATACTATATATATATATTTCATACTATATATTGTTTTACCAGAAAAATCAACGTAACTTACTTGCGGTCCTTGATCTCCTCTGTCACCTTTAGGGCCTTTTTTCTAAAAAGTATTAAGGTACACGACGTTACCATATAGTATAAACATTTCGTTATCTCAAAATTAACTAATGTGAGAATCACCTGAAGATCGCCTTCCGTGAAACTGGCAGTAGCAGCACGCAGTCAACATTTTTAACGGGTAAGCAAACCTATATACTATTTACTATGGGCGTGATTTGGTTCACGAAATGCCAAAGAGTGCTCGATATCATATAGATAGAGCAAATATAGTTTTCGCTTACCTCAGGGTATCCACTACAGCCTGTTTCACGCAATAAGCGATCATCAAGTTTGCTATTTACTATATTTTTATAGTATTGCCAATCTCCAACATTATTTTGGTTTTGCAAAATTCAATTTTACTCGCCATCACATGATTATACCTATAGTATACGTATTAACTGAGAAACTTCAGAAGTACATGTTAATGCTTTTGAGTTAAATTTTATACTTACAATAAATATTTCCGCTTTTGTGCGAAGAATATAGAAAAGAAAATGAATGTGTAAGAATTAGTTAAACATCATATACATAGTGAGATTAGTTGATCAAAAAGGGAAAATGAAGAAGAAAATACTAGGTTGTGATAGCGATGGGAAAGCCAAGTGGTATGATATATGATATGGTATGGTATGGTATGATGTGGACACGTACAGTATGGTATGGTATGGTATGGTATGGTATGGTATGGTATAGTATAATATGGTATAACATACATAACATAGTATAGTATGGTATTGTATTTTATCATGGTATTGTGTTGTATTGTATTCTATTGTTAGTATGGCATGGTAGAGTAATGATATGGTGCTATAAGTTATGGTATTGTATGGTATGGTATTGTATGGTATGGTATGGTATGGTATGGTATGGTATGGTATTGTATTGTATTGTATGGTATTGTATGGTATAGCATGGTAATGGTATGCCATGATATGCGGTTAGTTATGGTATGGTGCGCATGATATGTTATGGTGAATTATAGTACTTAATTGTACGGTATTGTATGGCATAGTATGGTGTGGTATGTGTTCCAGTGTAGGTAGCAATGAACAATATTCACCAGCTTCGTTGAAGGATTTAACTACCTGAAAAATATATAAAGCATTTTGAGTGAAGATTCTTCTTCTGGAAGTTTGTAGGCGTTAGAAGTCAGTAGGCCCTTCGTCTGGCGCTTCTAACTTCCAGACGAAGGACATTCGCTCGAAACGTCCTTTTCATCTTTTTCAGTTCAGGTAGTTAGATCCTTCAACAATGCAAGCTCGTGAATAACTGAATAAAACAATACAAACCTTCACAGTTTTTCCCATCTCCCTTATACCCTGGTTTACACGTGCATCTATATTCTCCTGGAGCAGTATCTGTGCACGTGGCATCCACATGACAGTCATCTTTAGGAGTGCCACATATATTGTTCTCTGGAAGATGAAGATGCACATTTGAATGAGGAGTTGCATAATGATTTACTCTAACCCTTTGTTAATCTTTTCGGTCCGAGCTTAGTCGAGTGTTTTAAACTTTCTTTATTAATATATTATAAACAAATAGTAGAAGGTGTTTGTGGATGGAATACTAGACCTAGCCAGGAGCAGTTAGGCCCTCTATGAAAAATGCAACTTAGGCCCTCTGGCAGGAATTGAACCTGCGGCCCTGGGATTCCGGTGCAGCGCTCTAACCAACTGTGCAGAGTCTAGTTGCTGAGCATCAACTGCAAGTTCGGTATATATGATGGGAGTGATGCCAGTATTAGGTATGGGTAAATATCAAGATTTTTTCTCGTCATCTCGTTCGATAGGACTAATGGTAGATGGTGTTTATGGATTGAATACTCGAACGAAAGTTTATATACATTTTTAGACCTAGCCAAGAGCAGTTGCGAAAAAATGCAACTTAGGCCCCCTCGGGAAGGAATTGAATCTGCGGCCCTGCGATTCCGGTGCAGCGCTCTAACCGACTGCGCTACAGAGTCCATGCAGTTGCTGAGCATCAACCGCAAGTTCGGTATATATGATGGGAGTGATGCTAGTATTATTTTGTTTTAATTCGCGCGGTATAAAAATTCGCAGTCTGGCCATAGGCGCGCGAAATTAAAACTGAGCGAAAAATAATCCTCGTGTAAACGTTTGCCACCTCATGCAACACAAATATACTGAAAGTTTGACAAGCAAAATTTCAAGAGTTCAAGAGTTCAGAACTATAAGAGTTCAAAATAGACTTCAACATCTGGGCTTTGGTACAAACCAAGTTTTGCAACCGTCGAAGGCATCTTCCTCGGACTTGAAAAGCAAGGTTTGCTTCGGCACGTTCAAACATTTGACATTTTTACGAATACGAATCTTATACCCTCGAATTCTCCACAACCAAATGTAAAAAAGTCAGAATTATACAAAATAATTCCAAGAGCCTGCCGTGCAGGATACAGAAAACCAGATTTGGATATTTGAAACGGATTTTTCTTGCTCATTTTCATCCTAAGACGAAAATTCTTTTGACTGAATTTCCAACTCCTCGAAACTCTCCCTAGTCGTTTTGAAGGTACACTTTACCCACGCGGTTCCTTTCAAATTGGCTTCAAACAATCACACGACTTTATCATTGGAATTAGCATTTCAGTGAATATTATTATTGCATGTTAAATTGATGTACCTACCTTCACAGGTTTTCCCGTCTCCTGTATAACCTTCGTTGCAAGTACATGTGTGTTCTCCTGGAGCAGTATCTGTGCACGTGGCATGTTCGTCACAGTCAGCTGCAGGCGTACCACAGATTGGAATAGCTGTAGAAAATAGAAGTATTTTGGTCACGTGGAATTAGATAAATGCAATGTATCCCACTATCTTCACATTTGCGACCGGACGAGTGTAAGATAGAGACAAGCTTTGCAGTTTTTAACTCTGCTTGTTGACCGTCGAATATATTCCAGCAGTTTGTTAGCTTTATTTATATACATTGAAGCGTTTTCATTCATAATAAAATTCGGTTGTGTGAATGTTGTTTATTCTTTCTAAGAGAAGCTACACATCGAGACTCTCGGAAAGCATTTCCTTAGCAACTGGGTGGGTATCAACTGAGCTTATGTTGAAAATTCAGTAGATTTTATCTCACTCGCATTGTAGTCTTCGCATTGATTTTTGGTAAACTTTAGCAGTGGTTTTACTTCTAAACAAGAATATATCGTTCTTATCGGCATTCAGTAGTTTGTGAATTAGAGTGGAAAATAGGTATACGTATTGTGCACATTGATGGCAAATTGTGCACACTGATGTACAGTCCGCTCTGCGCATGCGTAGATTGGAGTCTCCATCTAGTGATATAAAGAGTAGGTTCTATCTTCTTATAAAGCCTGATCGTACTATACCTTGATCATAATATATATATATATATATATATATATATATATATATATATGGGACTCACGTCCCTTGTGGTCGTTTGAGCACTCTGGCTCCATTACACTTTGCGCATGTCTAGATGTGTTGATGTCGCCGTGTTATACCACATGCGCTTGGAGAGAGTAAGCTCATGTGTATAAATACGGTTGACATCTCGTGTATAGACGTGTACCAAGCTGCACTGACGAGGCGTTGAACGCCGAACATGCATGTCTGCAGATTGTACTATTTACGCTCCTTCACTTTAGTGTTGTTGAGCACTCTGGCAAAGCTAATGGTGTCTAGTATTGGTGATAATGCAAAGCTCGTATATATATATACACGTGTAGGTTTAGGTTGTCACCACTTCGTTTATAAAGTTAATTATGTGGATAAAAAATAATGGATAGGGTTTATACATTATATTTAACCAAACATGTTCGCATACATGCAGCATTACTCGTAAAATACTTGTCAGATTGCGCACGGTGTTTTTTTCGCTGATAAAACACCGGTCATCCCTTCTATTCTATTATTTTATTTCAACAGCTATATTTTGGCACATAAATAACTACACATGCATTATTGTTCAAGAATGACACGGACTATTACATTGATTATATAAAGGATATGGACAACACTAGCCATAGCCTATAAAGTGCCAAAAGCGGCAAAACACAAACGAGACCGGTTCCCATGCCAAGCACCACTAGATGTGATAGTTGGATAAACGAGGGGAAAACAGAATAAGAAAATTATGGACTCGAAATAGGAAAGGAAACGGAAAGCTATAAATACAGTAGATCATAAAAGGCAAGTGGTTGAATGGGTGACATGGAAGGTGTTAGTTGTGATAGCAATAAATGCGAGCTTGGTAAGTCAGGAGTGTAGACAGCAGCAGTTATAGGGGAAATAAGTCTTATATAGGTCAATAACAACTATTAAGTACCTGGACAGAAACTTCGGATGAAATTATTAACATTATTAATTAAAGCTGAATAAGATTCTGGATACATTGCGTTTGCAGGAACCTCAACCATATCGCGGATTTCTTTTTTAGCGCTGTCCTTAGTGAGACCTACACCAATGGCAAACACGTCCATTTTACGTTGAAAGAATGGCTTAATTGCTACACCAACATACGTAGATCTTGAATCTTGGGTTTGTTCACCATCCGTAATGACTACCAATATTTTAGCAACATCGTCTTCGTCCTCACGATATCCTGCGCTCTTGATCACGACTTTTTCATCAGCCAATTTCATAGCTTTATCAGTTTTAGTGCGTCCTCCTGGCAAAGGCCCAGGCATGTTCCTAACCACTTCAGAATACTTTCCGGCTGTGTCACTTTCTTTAAGGGTAATCTGCACTGTCGCGTCTTCACTAAATGTTACCATAGCTCCTTGTCCAAAGACTTCGCCTTCATCATTTCGTACTCCAATCTGCAGTGCATCACCAACTGTTGTGAGAAATTTCCGCATTTGATTATAGTCCTCGTTTCTTACACTGCCAGAACGATCAATAATGAATGTAATGTCAGTCTTTCGACCACATTTTGCTTGTGATTGACCTGAACAATGTAAACAGGAAAGAATAATTAAGTGATAACATGGAATTCATAATTTAATATGATGATTCAGTAAAAGATGGCAACCGCTTTAACAGTACTTGTACTGTAACTATAACAGTAAATATAATTGTAAGTATGTATGTGTGTAAAACTTTATTTCGTGACGCTAGCCTCATCAACATATACGTTGGTTTTCATGAGGGGCGTCATTTTTATGTACAAAATATTTACAAGAAAAAAAAAGAAGAAAAAATTAACTAATTACAAGAATACAGAATACAGGAGGTGTGACCCAACATTAGCATAGTAATATTAATTATTAATATTTTCTTTAAAAATATAAATAGATTGCGCTTCTTTTGCGTCCCGAGAAAGGCTGTTCCAAAGCTTTCCTTCTCGGTTTTGGGAGAGCTATATCAGTATTGCTATTTCTCAAGTTATAGTTCGCCTGTGTTAAACTACTCCCAATCAATGACTCTTTCAAGTTGGGAGCAGTATAATCATTTTGAATTTTATACAGAAGAATGGACTTCATCTTCTGTCTTCTACTTTCTAAAGTTTCCCAACCAAGAGATTCAAGAACGTCAGCAGAATCAATTTCGTAACTTACGCCGGCAATTATTCTTGCCGCACGATTTTGAAATTTCTGAAGTTTATCAAGCAATTGTATGCCACAAATGTCCCATAGTGGAGAACAGTAGTCAAAATAAGGCTGGATCAAGCATTGTAGATAATTTGAGCTTACTGGGATGAAGTGCTTGGCCCTTCGCAACATTGCAATGCCAGATCCGACTTTTTTAAATATTTTTTCGATATGTTTATCCCATTTGAGTTTTTCATCTAATAATATACCCAGACATTCGAAAGAGCTAGTTCTACTAACTTTATTAGTTAGATTATATGCCGATCCAATGATCATGTACTTAGTTTTAGTAGGATGGTGCTGCAGTTTGTTACTGGCGAGCCACTCGCTAATTTGCTTTAAGTCAAAATTTAATTTATCACCATCCGTAATGACTACCAATATTTTAGCAACACGTCTTCTTCCTCACGATATCCTGCGCTCTTGATCACGACATTGTGAAATACACTCACATTGTGAAAAGGCAATTCGCTCACAATTCATGAGAATGAGGCTCCCGGGCCAAGGAGAAATTTGTGGTGTAAATATCGAAAGGGTGTATTGTAATAGCCTACGGAAATTTCTGTGCGCGCGCTCGCAATGTAGGTGTAACTTTAGCTGTAACTGGAACTTTAGAACTAACTAAACTGTAACACTGTAACTGTAACTGTGTTTGTATAAACCAATAATTCCCACCTCCACCCCAAAAAGGAGATTCAGAATCAGTCAGTCATTTTTCGTTGTCAGAAAATGATGATTACAAAAATGAAGATCTGGTTGGCATGTAAAAAAGAAATGAAAAAGCTAGAAAAGACACAGGTTACAACAGGTTTTCAGGGAACATGCCCCGACCCCCCCCCGGACAATTTTTGTACACCCCATAGCCAAACCATTAAACAATTAATCGTCCGTTGCAACATCGATGTACACAACCAGCAATTAAGGTTGTCACAGTCGATAGTAAACTCAGTGGCGTAGCCGCGCCAGCAAAACAGAAGTGGGGGAGGGGGAACAATTTATGACGTCATCAAGAAAATCATCTATTTTGGCGGAGAGCGGGGCGGCTAGCGATCGCCGAAGGCGTGAGCTTACTACGGGGTCCGAGGGCATGCTTTTTATATCTGAGGCCTCTTAGAATGCCGGAAATGCAATCAAATTTACTAGCGACGGTAAAATGTTGTTCACACGCCCCCCCCCCCCCAACATTTATCATCGGATTTAAACATATCTCGAAGGTGGTCCTGAAGGAGAGATTAAGATTGGCAAATGCCATGGTCGGGGAAAAACGTGAAGCTTTATAATTCATAACGTAGTTCTAGATATTTTGCTCGCCATGAATCAGTATAGCCGACTTAACCGTGCAAATAAGATCAATTGTACTGTTTCATTCATAAGCTAGAAGTTGAGAAACATTTGCTGCCAAATATTAAATGCCAAATGGGGATCAATATCGCCATGTGACAAATTACGTGAAACCAATTTAATCTAATGCGATTTGCCGCCACAGGGGACAAGAAATTGTATGACCCACACATCTCCACAATGGCCCATATTGAACACATCACGAATAATTCAATCGAACAGAGTTTTAATGTTCGCAGTATAAGTAGAACGAACGTCTCGTCGTCCGCCAACCTCAATTTTATATTCAATCAATGGCAATGCACTTGGTGTGAATGAGTAATGGTACGAAGTGCAGTTTGTGACCGTTGAATTACTTAAATCAGACGTCAACTGTTTCGGGTTTTCTTGCCAGAATAAAATGTGCCTTGAAGCTAAGGTCAAAGGAGTATTAATAAGGGTGTATAAAAATGGTATAATCCAACTGTCTTTGGCATGTTATCGTGTGTTTAGCCTTTAGCCGTTTAGGCATATGCCATATAAATTTACTTTTGACACAATAACAATGACTTAAGGCTCTTTTCCACTCGTCGCAAAAACCAACTCGCAAGCTCGCTGCGAGTACTTTCATCCAATCACAATGCTCGGCAGTTTATTTTAATTACATGCAAGAACTCGCAGCGAGTTTGTTTTGCGATGAGTGGAAAAGAGCCTTTAGGCTTCTAACTATCAAATGCTAGCCTACGACCGTGTATACTGACCCTTATTCCCTCAAGAAATGTGTTTCTACTGGGATCGATCCACGGACCACGGCGTAAGCTATCAAATGCATGATAGCAGTTTTGCATCGTTGCGATCAAAAATGGCCAAATACGATGATTTAAAATGGCCGGTCGAAATCGCATTTTTTTAGTGCAAACCTATTGTAAGTTCGAGTATTGAAAGTATTCTCATTTCGGATTCAGATTTAAGAGAACTCAAGTTTTGGTAAATTTAAAGATGGTTTAACTCGCGAGTAACAACGAAATTTCGTGGTTGAAACATTTTTAATACGAAACTGGAAGTTTGTAGATAACTTGCAATACCTAATGTTTCCCACATATAGGCAACCTCCATTTGGGCAAATGTTCGAAAATTTGGAGAATATTTTTAGGCACATGGTCATGGGCGGAAAAAGTGTTTTCGACTAGCAATTTCAATTCATATGGTATTTGGCCATTTTGTTCACAATGATACAAGCAAGGTATCACTTGACAGTTAAAAACTTGATCTGCAAAGTAAATCTATAAAATTCATTATTATAACCCACGATTACATTCCAATATTGGATTACCTTTTTTCAAGTGTTTCAATGTTTAAATTTCACGCATCTTTCACCCAAAAGGGAAAAAGAGTCAACTTCATTCCAAATTTAATTATATGATATATATTAAAGCATTCTCCATTCTATAAAGCGTATATTAGACATTATAGTAGCCGTATATATTAGTCACTTTGTCTTTAATTCTGAATAATTTTTTCACATTTTGAACGGTACAAAAATAGGATAATTATACCAGATATGGAAAGGTTACAATTATATATGCATGAAATCATTAACTAAATTGATACCTTTGAAGCAATTATATCCATATGGTGGGACAGACATGTTGAAACTGCGTCAAACAATTTAGTGCTAATTGCCATTTTAGTATAGAATTACTGGAGTGGTACGCTCCAATATTTCTGCAGATTGATTGTGTACACTCTTAAAAGCAGACAGAGGGGCATTGCGCGACAACGCCATACAAGGACCCGTTCACACGGGACCGGACGAATTCGGAACAAATCTGCACGATTTCGCCATTCGGGACGCACGAAACCAGATGAATTCGAGCATAACTAAATAACCGTGTGTATACAAGTGGAACCAGAAGAATTTTCCTCCGGTCCGAATTCGTCCGGTCTCGTATGAACATATAGTCTAAATTGTCTTCATTCATGACAAAGCCGATAATTTATATTTCTTTAATTTATAAAAAGAACTGCGCACACATAATAATTTCACGACAGATTATGATCTAGACCATTATCATTACTTGTATCTTGATATTATTGTGATACGCATGCTTATATTCAATAATTATATAGGTGTCATATTTTAATTGTACATTATGTATGATTATGATTTCACGACAGCATACAGCTGCTAAATGGCAACCAAGGCTTATTAAGTAACTGAAAACTACGTTGATTTTATGCTGACCTTTGTGACTATTCAACAATCATGCGTACAGAAGAAACGTAAACCGATAACCGCAAGAATATCAAGTTGTTTAACTATAAACATGTATTGAATTAGCAGGAACCGAAACACAAGCTACAATTTTAAATTTTAATATGCAAGATTTAATATGCAAAGACACTGTTGAATGAATATATCATTCTAAGACCCTATACTATAGTAGCTGCTATATATTTTGTCAGTTATGTTATGCTGGCAATATAATATAGGATCCACTAATGTGATAAAAAAACCTAGAAAATGACTTTCAAACAAGACATTTACTGATAAAATAATAAAATTTATTATATATATATAATAATATTCATTATTTATATATAGCACTCTCTTGTAAATAAGTTAAACGCTCTGAAGATGTTGTGATGTAAACAACGAAACGTAAGCAAATACATTTTATTCTTTTAACTGTATTAAATGTCTTGTTTGAAAGTCATTTGCTATAAATGCTGGGCTTTTATATTTATATTTATATTTAAATTGCGCTTTCCGCCTGGCGATCGCTACTGTTCTTAAATAACAGATAGAACAAATATTTGCACTAATATGGAAATATCTATATAACATAATTTGCGGAGATTATAGAACATTTCTGACAGCCTTACCTTCTGAGAGTTGGATTGATATCAGGACCAGGAAACAAAATTTTAACACTGCCTCCATGGCGACTAAGGCTTGCAAACCTTTCGAAATCAATGCGCAACGAACAAGTAGCAATTAAGATTTAAGTGTTGGAATCACGTAAAAACAGGCACTTCGAACAGAGATCCGACTGCCTGAATTTTGAATGTTAAAGCGTGAATGTTCGTGACAGGCGCCTTTCCTAGTCACGGCAAGCGATTGATCAACAACCGCATTCATGCACTACAACGTGAACACAGGCGCATTGTCAAGACACGAAAATTAAACTTCAACATTCCATGATCATTTCAATTTCGCGCACCCGAACAGCCAGGGGGAACGACATGGCGTAGTGACGTTAGGTACCAAGTTTTAAATCTACTTAATTTACACAAGTGTACAACAATTATGTTATTCTTTAAGAGGATTAACACTTCGAATTTTACGACAAGAAAATTTCTTTTTGAAAACCGCATTTTTACTTCCAGTTTTACAAATTAGAATAAAATTCCCGCTTTTTATCTCCCCGGTTCGGTTAGTGTATATTATTAAATCGTTATGTGTTTGAAAGTATCAAATTGCAGCTCAAAATGTTCAGACAATAGCTATTCGTGGGAATGCATGTGGCTTGTTAGTCAACATAATATCTAGGTAAATTATCTTTTTCTTCAAATATAGAACATTTATCTTCACGTACATTATTAACATATTTTGCGGCTGATTGTACAAGAAAATTTGTACATTTTATATATTGGACTACACAAAAGAGTCTGTGATATCACAGTTAGGTGATATATTTCCTTTCAAGTACACACGCACTTTCTATTAATAACCGGCCTTCTCGTGCCCTAAGGAATCCTTTCTTGATCTCAAATGTACCTAGTTAATTGCGCGGATAGATGTCATAAATGTGATTTTAAACCATTTTCACAGCTAGTATGAGCAAATTTCCCACTGTGTTCTAATGAGTAACGAGAAATATCTAGTGATAAAGATTAGCACATTTACAATGCGAAATAAAACGGTTTGGAATTTCTATAACTGAGAACTCTTGTGATATTTGGATTATTTCCGTCATAAATATGTGTTTTGTTTCTCATTTTGAGCGGAGCTGTATAATATTGAATTTCGAGTATTAAATTAACGTGCTAAAAAACACAATATAATATATTTTATTCGAATTTTGCCGTTCAAAGATGATTGCCCTGAATACTTGCATTTTACACGAGAAAACGTTCTGAATCAGTACGTACTAGCATAACACTATATTTGAAATTATTCGGCACTAATGCATGTAGTCATTTATTTCTAATGATGTTCTAGAATGGTTAATTGAAACTGTTCTATCTTTACCATGATATTAATAGTCCGTAGTCTATTGCGCTAACTTCAAGAGAAGCAAACTGCGCTGAATTCAATTCCAAATTCTTCGTCTTTGCCACCAACATCAAAAACAGCGACATCCCGGATAGGTAGTCGTGCTGTGTTAATCGTGTATACTTGGACTGTTGTCTTATGCCACTGACCGTCTTTTTTCTATAAGGAATTAATATAAGGTCAATTACTAATGCAAGAATCATCTGCGCGTAAGCCGCAGTTTCGCTGCAATAGGGCGGACTTTTATAAGGACGAATAGGGACGACGGTAGCTATTTTCCACCACAGTCATCGTATCCTTCGTGTATATAAGGAGCTACGTAGATCATTCACCCTTGATGAAGACATTAGACTGCAGTTTCGAATCTTTTCGTCGTTAATAATGTAATTTCTTTTGGGATTGCATTCAATTAGAGTACGAAAAAAATCCGCTTCTTTCTCGGTATATGAGCAACCGAAATAGGCGTTAGGGTTTGTTAGGGGTTAGGGTTAGTAGCTCATATATCGAGAAAGCGCCCCGGCCTTTTCTGTTCTGTACAGGCAATGTATAGCGTACAAGCATAATTTCGAGTGCAATTTGAGAAAAAATGCACTCCAATAAGTTTTTCAAAAACTATCAAAATCGCCGATTCCGACTGGTCGAAATCAATTCGAGGCCTTCAAAGAAAACCCACGAGTGCGTGTTTTTAGCTGGCTGTTTAACATGTTTTGTATGTTATTAAAACAAGTATTCAGAACAAATTTCACGTCGATACAATTACTCCCTCGCGAGGAAGGTTTGAATAATTCCATTTGCTGACGTCAGCATTATTTTGAAATGCCGTTAAAACTTAAAAGCTACGTTTTTTCCAAACCTAACCGGCGCGAAAAAAACAAATGCTCAAGGAAGGACGTGTTATATTACACATGTCTATATTCTGTTTACTGAGTTTTTCGCGTTAAAAAATAATGCTGACGTCAGCAAAAAGAATTATCCAAACCTTCCTAATTAACCCGCGAGGGAAGTATTGTATCGACTTGAAATTTGTTATGAATACTTGTTATACTAACATACAAAATATGTTAAACAACAAGCCATATGTTCCACGTTAAAGATTTTAGAATTTGGTGCAAAACCTCTATTGGAAGATAATTGAAGAACAAGCCAGCTAGTGAATGAATGTTTAAATTGTACGTACTACTCCCATGCAACCAATTAGAATTCAGCAATTTTGTGATGCAACAGATTGAATACTTACATTACATTCGTCGTTAACAACAATAGGTCTGAATTTCTGGGCACTAGACGCGTGATATTCCATGCCATTGTCTCCACGTAATTTGATTGAATTCGTTTTACTATTATTTTCATCATTCCAGGCAGCTGAGTTGCGACAATGATAGGTAATGTTTTGCCATCCTTTTGCTGAGAACATTTGTAAGAAACGAATTTGGCTTCCATCCACAGCGTATTGGATCTAGAAATGCAAATCCATCGGGTCATATTCACTACATGAGGGGTGGGGATTTGGGTGGGGTGCATTAAAAATAACTTTGCACCCAACCCCTTTCCACCCCTAGAAATTGCACCCCCAAAAATTTGAATGCTCATTGGGATAAATGACAGTGGTGTTGATGAAGTAAGATTTTGAACTAAGTAAGTTTGAAAAAAAGGATTTTTTTGACTAAAATCTTCAAAATTTTTCTGGGGGCCCCTTACTCCCAGCAGCTGTGCCCTAGACCCTGCTGCTGTTGCTCGCTCGGCGGCGCTACGCCCATGTCCCACCCCCCCCCCTAAATGGCACCCCTTTTTTTTTCCCACCCCCAGTGCAAAATCTGAAAATCCGCCTATGATTCACTATCAATTAATCATTGTGAAAAATCGATTTGTAATCGATTAATGGTAAATATTAAATAAGTGGGAATACGTTCTCAGTGGGTTGTTCCTTCAAACGCATTTCTCTAGTAATTTGCTTGATCCTGAAAAACGAAATATTTCCAGATATCCTGCCTCCTCCACAGGCTCTTCTAGCTGCTTTATGTGAGACCAAAATGTGGCCATGCGGGCAATGTCTGCGTGGTTTGGGGAAAAGCGTAAGAAACTGTGAAAGAACGCAAGTTGAGAGCCTCTCTAAATCATCATTGAGGGTGTTATTTAGATTTCATGAAAGTTGGCAGGCTGGGAACAGATTTATGTTAATAATAATCAACTGCAAAAATACATCGGGAGCAGCTCTAATCCAGCTCTACATCATAATTCAAACTGTCTGAGTATTTATAGTCGTGCATTAAGAATTATCCATTTTCTTGTTTTCAGAATATCAGAAATTAAAATAGAAATGGAACAGACCTCTTTTGTTTTCCTTAGTTCTTCTGAGAACCAGAGATAACGATCTCTGCCTGAGTACCAACTCTTCTTCTCAACCTGAGGAAATATATTAAATAAATGGAAAAACAAAGTAAGTTTAATCCCAAAGAATATGATAAGAATTTTAAAGTTAGATATATGCAAAACATCTCCCTCATTTTTCTTAAAAACAACATGAATGTTATATTAATTATGCTTTTTTTTCAAAACAGCATGTGATTTGAAAAGAATATATAATACGGTAGTTATTATATATAGTATGCTGTATGAATCGTATACATTTTAGTCCAAATTAAACTGACCATACCTCAAGCTTGTTAGGCAAGATACATGTCGCCGAGCTCTCGAATTGACAATGTGCTAATACAGCATCGTTAGCAACTCCACCATTGGGGTCAATCCAATAATTACCTAAATAATGAGAAACGTTTAAGTTCCTTGAAATTCGCAAATGGGTTCTTATAAACTTATAAACGGGAAACCCCAGCATGCATAAAAGTCTTCAGAAGCATCTTATAATAATATTTATTTCTAGTTTTAGACGTGTAGATAATTTATTAATTGTTTTCTATTTTTTAGAGATTTGAAAAATGAGCAGTAATGTAGGTCGTTTTCAACCCCCTTTTTTGAGACGGCGAGAGACGGTACGAGGCGACATGAGTTGGCGCACTCATTAGCATATGAGGGGCCGCAGCACATTCGCATATGAGGGTGAGCACATCATTAGCGTCCTATTCCTTTGAGACCTCATCAATATGACGAACAAGACCAGGCAAGTTTGGGCGAACAAACAATAAATTTTCTGAGTTCAGCGTATTTTGTAAATACGTCACAATAGCTAAGCGTCCCTATATATTTTGCCTACATTCATTTGAGCGTCATTTACAAGCAATACGATGGAGTGTCTACATGGTCTATCTACAGTCTGTACAACAACCCAAAACTATGGACGACCAAACTTTGTATGTTCTGAGCGAGAAAATCCGTGCGAACCTTTGCAATGGACAGATGTGTATGAACGTCCTAAGCCTGACAGTGTGTGCCAATATGGTCTGGTGACTCGCGTTCGTAAAGTCAAGAAAGATGGACCAAACCAAAATCGTCTATTTTACTCCTGCTCCAGAGAAGATACTTGTGATTTCTTTGAGTGGGTCGAGACTTCACTACAATAATCCACTACAATATCAGAACAACAATCTTGAAACAGGAGAGATATTTAACAGTAGAGAAGCTGATACTAAGGACGCGTACGAGGAATATCTTTTCCTCAAATCTGTAAACGCTCTTACGAGTGAACTTGATCAAATATTACAAATAGGATGAAAAGGCCTCGTACAATATTTTAGAATGTTTACAATATCAGTACCACGTATATTCTGTCCTCTGTAGACGATTTCTCCTTTTGTATTCCACGTCAAAATGTCCGTAGATGTAAGAATGGAGTGAAGGATTTCTTCAGCGCCATAACTATTTTCATTGTCAAGATATTGAAGAATGTCTTGAAGTCGCCACTGCTCAGGAGATGGTCTTTTGGTGCTATCCATCGTTGGAATGAGGATATGAATTTAATGTTGATCATTTTATACCAATTAACACTTTTATTTTTGTTAGTTAGATCAATAATATCGTGTTCGAAAGGTCTAAGTTTGTCCATTGTGTTTTTAGGAGGTGTGAGGTCCATAAAATTTTCTACACAACGACATATAAACCAAATCTGTTCATGAGATGTAGATCTCAACAGAGCTTGTTGTTGAGCTGGATGAGAAATACATAGGAGCTCTATAAACGACCTGTGCTTGGGAAGGCTAGTCATATCTGCTCGACGGTCAACAACGTAAATGAAGACCTTATTGAAAGACGTGCATATATAAGAATAAGGGGATAAGGAAGGTAAAGATAAGGAAGATAAAGATAAGGAAGATAAAGATAAATATAAGGAAGATAAAAGTAAGGAAGATAAAAGATAAAGAAGATAAAGAAGATAAAGAAGATAAAGAGAAGGAAGATAAAGAGAAGGAAGATAAAGATAAGAAAGATAAAGATAAGGAAGATAAGGAAGATAAGGAAGATAAAGATAAGGAAGATATAATGGAGAATGCCCAGAAAACCATAAGTCCACCTCCTCAGCGTATTATCTGGTGTTATGGTCAATGGCAGCCATCCTATTTTGATATGAAAACGATGCCTGGAATGGAATTCAATGAAGGAATACCTAAAGATATCGACAAAGCAGATTACCTAGATGTGTCTCAACGCAATTTGATCGTACTAGATGATCTTATGGCACAATCTGGCAAGGACTAACGAATAGCTGATCTTTTCACAAAAGGGAGTCATCACAGAACTAATGTCTCAACGCCCATTATATCGTGTTGTTTAAGTCACCAAGAGATAAGCAACAAATCTATATGCTTGCAAGACAAATTCATCCTGGCAGAGTGCGAGAGTTTATGAGGAGTTATGAAGAAGCCACGAGCCGTCCTCATGGATATTTGATGTTGGATTTAAAACCTACAACGGATGATCAACAACGACTCAAAACAAATGTACACCAGGCCTTGGTCGAATCGAATATGTACGGAAACAGTACTATCGTCAACCACCCCTTGTAAATGCAATGTATAACACCGAGCAGCGAATGCAAGAGATCATTGAAGCACCACAGCTTACCGCGGTTGAAAAAAGCAAGCTGTATTCTGACCAACTAAATCGATTTCTAACTTTTAAAAACAAGATGATATTCCGGTCCACCATCCTGCAATTGTTGAAACCCCAGATATCGTTGAACCACCAACCGCGCCTGAACCTATAGAGATAACACAACCAACCACTCCTAGATCCATCGAGATGACACAACCTGTGCCTGCTACTCCTAAACCTGGCTTCCTCACACCACCACCAACACAAGGAGAACGGCCCAAACTCAAACGCAACTTTTTCCACAATTGGAAAGACTCCACAGATTGGAGACCTAAAGATTTAGCAATGATGACTCCAGAGCAACGAGAAGGTTACGAACAAATACTGCTTCACGAGAGACCAAAATATATTCCTATGAAAGCTGAGGATATTGCAAGATTATCCCCCGAAGACAGACAAGTCTGTAAAATAAATTCTAATCAATAAATGTGTTTTAAACAATTCTGTGTGTGCTGTATGTACATTGTACAATTGTATAATTATATATTTTCAATTCATGCAAATCCGTGTTCGCCTAACTCTTAAGGCTCTTTTCCACTCATCGCAAAAACCAACTCGCAAGCTCGCTGCGAGTACTTTCATCCAATCACAATACTCGACAGTTTATTTTAATTAGATGCAAGCACTCGCAGCGGGCTTGCGAGTTGGTTTTGCGATGAGTGGAAAAGAGCCTTTAATTACCTCACCCTTTTGTGTCTTGCACGTGGGAAAGATTACCTTGACAACGCCGTGTATCAAAATTCTTACGCTTGTATCTTCGCATCGCTAAAAACTATATTTATATCTTTAAAAAAATTTGTTTGTAAAACCCTATATTAAAAAGTGTTCTCAGATGAAAAGATTCGATCTTAAATAGTCCTTCCTCGCTTGTATAGGCTTTACTGAATAAACGCTTGAAACTTTGTAATTTATTAGTATTGGTCGACTCAGAAAGAAACACTTCACTAGATACGAGATTGAAGGAGTTTATAAATCTCGCGACAACAAAGCCATATTTCTACACGCAAAATATGCTGATTTCAGCAATAATTATTGTTTGTTCGCTCAAACTTGCCTGGTCTTGTTCGTCATATTAATGAGGTCTCAAAGGAATAGGACGCTAATGATGTGCTCAGTCTCATATGCTAATGTACTGCGGCGCCTCATATGCTAATGAGTGCGCCAACTCATCCCGCCTCACGCCGCCTCAAAAAAGGGGGTTGAAGACGACCTACATTACTACTAAAATGCTCCCGTATCACCGTATTTCGGTCTAGTTACTTAGCACTATAAACCATATTCATGCCTTATTTCAGTTATGCCTTGTTACTTGACCGATATATACCTGCATATATCGGTATAGTACTTGAACAGTATATATACCGTATTTTGGTACACTCATGGACCAGAATATACCGTATTAACGAGTATATCATATTTCTGTATACTATATAGGTCTATTATAGTACAAGCAATCATTGGACTACATGGAATCCAAGTCAATTCTTACCACTTTCTAATGTTGGATGAGACATATGAAGTTCTTTGCAGGTCGATGCAGGATGTTTTTTGCTTCCATCAGGATGTTTGAGAAGATCAAGATCTCTCATTGCTGATGTTATAGAACGGAGAGGTTCCACCTGTGCAGAAAGCAAAAATTGGACAAACTATAGTTGTGTACAGGCGGTACAGCTTACAGTGTACAGGCATGTGAACACAATTGTCAGGTACGTGACAATAATATTACAAGTTGGTAATATTTACCCGTGTATCAATCTCGTTAGAGTGCTTAATTTCTTCAACTTGATTAAGTAGCTCTTCCTGCAAATTATCAAAATGAACTATTATCAACATCCTATATTTTTATACTGATGCAGTTAAGCGCTTGTCTTGGGCTTTGCTGTGGATTTTAATTAATAGATAGTTCAATTAAAAACTGATCTGATCTTTCTTCTATGGGACCACACAAAAGCATTTCATCAGACAATGCGGTCAGGAAGGTAAAATTGACCTGCTATAAAGCGAACTGAAATTTAGCCTCGAAAGCAACAAATAAGCAAGATGCGTAATTAATTAACCAACTTCGGCCAGTCGGTTGAGAAAAAATTGTCTTTATTTGGAGCTGTAATTTCGGCGGTTGAAATCATGTTAAAACAACACATGTGCATGTATGAGCTACGACTTGAGCAAAGCGGCCTTAATCTCCATTGTAACTGTTGCTTTAGACTTGTTAGTTGTTACAAGTCGAGATTTTTCTTTACGATCATCATCTTTATTATTCTAGACTAGACAAATTATAACTCATTATCGAAAAGCGGTTTAGTTCATTCTAAACTTACCATTCGGGTGCGATAATAGTCAGGTTCACGTGCAGGTCCTTTTGAAGAAGATGTTTCCACTAATCCCCCAACTCCTGCCGCACCAGTCTAGACAATAATGAAAACACACATCGATAGATTAATGCAATATTTTGTTTGGAATTAGGATAGCTAGAGTTAGAGGCTACTGTACCGACCCAGCAACGCAGTCCAGGTGATGACTGAGAATTTACTGAAGTAACAAATTGTTGCCGTTGGTCACGGTTGATCAAGCCGGTGTATATTAGCTTTAATGGTATCGCAGCCAGCTAGCTAGCCATGCCTGGAGTTTAGTATGAATTAATGCACCCTTCCCCCCAAAAAGTACACTTTATTTAGTCTTATAAATATTGCCTTTAAGGCGTTTTCCCAATCAACATTTTAAGCCGTCTTTTTGTATCGTAGTATCTCTAGTATGGCACATTTGTCTTAAACATACAAGAAGTTGACTCCTCTCCTGTGCACCTATTGATAGGGTTCTAAGAATAGATAAACGATAAACTGCGGTTCGGTGTCCCTCGTTCAAACTTTCGTGATTTAGGGTTGTAAATTTGTTACTCCGAACCAATAAATATAAGTAAACACAGGCTGACAGGCACGCGCTGTGCATATGCTTTCTTCTACTAAGAATGTACGCAGAGGAAAAAATTATTTGAAACAAACCACCTGTTGTCACTAACCACTGGTAAATAAACACTTTTTTGAAGCAATTTTTTAAACACACAAAAGGTAAAAAATAATTAAAATGCATTATATTTTTAGTCAAATTACATAGGTGATTATTGAAAATTCTCAACGCTGATTGGTTGCGCAACCTCGCATTAATACGCGATAATCACCTAAAGCGTTTTTAAGCCGCTTTTATCGTAAAATTATTATTATTATTATTTCAATTTATTTGATAACGGTGACCCTTCAGCGTCGGTGCTGCTTTTCAAATGGCCGTTAGTCTATATACATATATTAAAAATAAATATTAAAAACACTATAACATGACAAAAACAGTTTCTATAATTACAATGGATGCATGCATACTAACCCATATTAACTCATATTAACTCTCACAGACCCATTAGTTTTATAACCCCATTCCGAACAATCCTCCACATATATGTTGTCAGTGACTATCCCTCTCCAACTCGTTCAAGTAATTATTAAATAAAGTTTTAAAATTTCTTGTGGAGAGTTGCTTGTAACCATTGACAACATCATTTGGGAGATTGTTCCAATGAGGAAGCTCACACCATAGTTCCCACATTCACTTTTGTCACCTTCCTTATAAATTGGAGTTACTTTGGCCTGTTTTAAGAAGACCAAGTTAAAGATATAAAGTAAGGTCTCACATATAGTTAGCCTGCAGCCTTTAGCAATTTATTAGTGATTTTATCAAGCCCTGCTGCCTTTCCTTTATACTGTTCAGTATGCTAGTCCATAGGCGTACGGGCCCATATTTCCATTATTACTTCCCCCCATATTTTGCGCACGACTTGGGCTGAAAATTTGCCCAACTTGTCGACCTTTCAGTTTTTCTGGGGGACAATTGCCCCCCTGTCACCCCGCCTGCTACGCCTATGTGCAAATCAACTTCGTTGCAGAAATTTGTTTAAAAATAAATTGACTAGTGTTAGGAGTGACGTATTGAAAGGGATCCAGATTATTTGTAGGTATGGTTTCCGCGAGTTTGGGTCCAATCCCACAGAAAAACTTATTAAACTCGTTAGCCATATTTTCATTGCCAGTAACTGTTTGCTCATTAACTTTAAGCTGATTTATAGTTGTTGCTTCCTATTAAGTAGTTCATTAATATATTTCTAGCTGTCTTTACTGTTTGTCATTTTGAAATTCAGTTTCATTCAAGTTTTTAAATTGCCTTGTTTCTATTATCTTCGGCTTCTCTCTAGGTATTTCTATTTTTCTGCAAATATATACCACATCATGGTCACTTATTCCCAGCTCTAGTACACCCGATCCTATAATTTTGGTATCGTCAACTTTTGTAATTATGATATCTACCAATGTTTTTGTTAATTCGGTTGTTCGGGTTGGCTTGTCAATGTTTTGTTGTAATTGATAGATGTCTATTAGGCCCTGAAGGCGCTTGGTATTACTATTTTTACAATGGCTTTTTAAGAAGTCACAGTTGAAATCACCCGTTATTACTATTTCTTTGTCTTCATTATCAATCTTTTTTAAGAAATTTTCGAAGTCATTAAAAAATTCTATATTTGAACCTGGAGGACGGTACCATAATTTCGAGGCAAATCGCCTCCGCATTGTCTGGAATTAAATCAGCTCTATTTATATAAGGATTGATATTAAGTCATAACCTAGACTTGCTCCAAGTCTGTCTCTTATAGGGGAGTATATTAGGGCGCGCGAAAATGCGGGCGGGAGGCGGGCGGGCGGCGAGAAAATTGGGAGAGGAGAGTGTTTCTCCTCTCCCAATTTTCACGCCGCTCGCCCGCCCGCCTTCCGCCCGCATTTTCGCGCGCCCTAATATACTCCCCTATAAGAGACAGACTTGGAGCAAGTCTAGTCATACCTGTATTTTAACCTCAGAGTTGTTTATAGAGCTGTCAAGTCTTATTTCAATTAAAATATTGTTTTCAATAAAATATTGTTTTCAATTAAAATGATGTTTTCAATTAAAATATTTTTGAAATGTGCATTTTTTATTTTTTTCCAAATAATCACCTATGTAATTTTACTAAAACAATTATTCGCCTCAGGTTCGGTGAATACGGTGAATAAAAACCTCGACTTCGTCTCGGTTTTTATTCACCGATATTCACCTCGCCTTCGGCGTATAATTGTTAAATATTTTTATCATGCCTCTCTGTCATGCCTGTGGATGTGATCAACTGATCATGCGGAGCAACGAATAGTAAGCAACAAAGCATGAAACAAAATGTTGTATTTAAAGACTATAAAGTCATTTACTATCAATAGAGAGATTGTGCCATTGTGGAAAGTGTTATATAACGTATTTCGGGATTACTGGTATGTGCGTTTGAAAGATTATGGGAAGGCAAGACGAGGCCAAGATGAGGCTACAACAGTGGCGTCGTGGGTCCCCTGTTTTAGGGGGGAGTATTTTCCGACATATACTATGAATATGTATGAAACATTTGCTATTCTATTAACTTATATTCTCAAAACGTAAACTGAATCTGATTTTCCGATATCTCATCAACATGTTTTCGCATTCGTATAAGCAGGTATGCTTCACCACCAAGATTCCGACAACATAACAAATTTCCAATTTTCCGACGGGTCTCAACGATAGGGGGGGCCATGACCCCCCTGCCCCCCCCCCCCCCGGCCACGGCGCCACTGGGCTACAATCTCGTAGAAATGTCAGACGATAGATTGACATTGGCTAATGTCAATTTGCACAAATTAAATATGCATTTGTCCAGGTGCGTATTAAATATACTTGTTTTCTATTATTTTCGTAATTGTAGGATCTATATATCCTGCAAAGTTGCAAGGCGGTTTGGGTCTATTAAAGGAAAAGATGGGGAAATGTAATATAGTCAAGAAGCCGACTCTACACTTCAATGTCTTCAATATATTCCTTCAAACTGTGTGATTTATTGTTTATTTCAGAGTATAGCAATTAATTTTAATTCTATGAAAGTCATTCTGATAAGTCATCCTGCTAAGTGGGATTTCAGTCAAGTGGGATAAATTTTTCCATATGAATATTCATCCCATCTGACCGGGATGGACATTTTTCGCCGAATTATCTAGGCCTATGTTACTATGTACCAAATACTGAAAAATCCTAGCATGTTGGACATGTGTGTGCTGAGGAAATAAGGGATCATTGTGATTCTTGTTTTAAATTAACATGTGCCGTGAAAATCAGGCAACGTACACCTTATTATGTTATGTAGGCAGAGTGGTGTAGCCCAAGGGGTGCCCAACCTACTAAAACAGTAAAACCTCTAGGCCCTTCCTCTTGTGCCTCCCAAGGAAAGGTCAGCTTCTATAGGTGTTTATTAAAGTTTTGAAGCATTACTATTGACAACTGTGGTGGTGTTGGTGCTTAATCCAGGGTGCACATCCTCCAAGTGAGTCTGCATGAATCTACCCCTGGCTAGTTTAATGCACTAAACCATTGTTTGTAAATACAAAGCGCCATAAAAAAAAAGTAAACTACTGAAAATGTAACTTACATGAGCAGATGATCCTGGAGGGCCAGGTGGACCAGGAGGACCCTAAGTGATGAAAAATTTAGTGAGTTAAAACTTGGGACAAACAATTATAAAACATTGTAGTGAAAACATCCAAAAATCTTGCATGATCTTTCCTCAAATGTTTCCCTGTTTACCATAACCTTCTAAAACTTGTTGCAGAAACAAAATTCCTTCTCCACAAACAAATAAATATATGTTTCAAATAAGTTTAGAAACATGTAATTTCACATGATTGTCTCGATTATTTTCTCACAAGCATTTTTTCTTTAGTTTTCAACCTTTAACTTGTCTTGTATATCTGGACATGCCACAGCTAGTATTTGTTGCATTTATTCAGAAGTAATTTACTCTTAAACAGGAAATTGTCTCGTGCAAATTAGGTGCAGATTTACAAAACATGGCTATGTAGAAAATACTGTTTCCACAACAAGGTTTCCTAGTTTGCCCGGCTGAAAGGCATTACAAGAAATTTGTACAGGTAGCTTAAAACACAAGAAATTTTCAGCTATTTCTCAATGAGTA
The DNA here is from genome assembly GCA_016169945.1 of Trachythela sp. YZ-2020. Taxonomy (NCBI): domain Eukaryota; kingdom Metazoa; phylum Cnidaria; class Anthozoa; order Malacalcyonacea; family Clavulariidae; genus Trachythela; species Trachythela sp. YZ-2020. Next base: position 4,443,114 of record JADLSH010000371.1, on the reverse strand, counting down.
TTTCTCAATGAGTATTTCTCAATGAGTATAGGATGTTTTTGGTTAATTCTTACATGTTTATGCATGCCAAAATAAAACAAAATAAATAAAAAGCAACTTACAGCACCTCCATTGGGTCCCTAAAAGGGAAAAACATTTATATATAGATAACCGACATATTATTAATAAAGGATTACCGAATGGTTTTCCATTCAGGTTTGCGTGATCCTAACACGCGGGATGTTGCAAGACTTTCTGAAAGCGTAAAATTCGGTAATTATTTTATAAAATGACGACAAAGAAACAACAGCATTTCCCGACATTTTAAAAATCCCGCGAAGCGCCTAAAATTTTCTGTGCACATGATTGTCTCATCCTGCACGGGTATTGACCAATCACAGCTCGCGTAGTAAACATGTTATTTTATAAATATTTTTTCTTAACTGATAACTTATATTTATATGAATATAGTTTGAGACTGAGTTGTTGGTTAAAGTTTATTTCTATCTCATTTCTATTTTTTTTTGGAATGAAAGAATTTGAGAAAAAATGTAGAACAGAAACAATTAGTAATAGTTTACTAATTTTCCAATATTTTCAGAAGCTTATGAATAATAAAAACATTGAAGTCTTACCTTTAAAAAACATTTAATTGAGTAGTTAATATTGTATAGTTAGTATATTAACTGATTAATATCATTATTAACAATTTTCCTCGTTTCTGATTGGCTAAGAACATCAAAATTTTCTCTTAATTCTTTTTACTATGGGTATTTGGGAGAAAATACCACATGTGGTATTTTCTCCCAAATACCCCTAGTAAAAATTGAGCAACGTCAATTGAGTAGAATTGAGTAAAAATTGAGTAAAAATTGTTAATAATAATATTAATACGAATATTACGAATATTTCGCCAAACACGCGTGCAATTTTTCATTAATACTTCTCGAACCGTGCTATTTCCTATACTAATTCCATAATAAGGAATAGTATATGGAAATTACTATAAGCAAGTAAGCACTTCCAAGATAACAATATCTAGTTCAGTGAGAAGATATAATTTATTTTATGCCATTAGTTCTACTGTAAGTGAAATAAACACTCACCTTCAGTCCACGATCACCCTATTGAAGTGTCAAGAAAAGAAAAATGAAAGTCAAACGATAAATCACATGTGTTATATCTCTATAATATTTTAAATAATATTTAGATAGTACATACTAGTGAACCTGCCATCCCATGACCACCATCACCTCCCTAAAATATACAACACCACATTAAGTTCATTACCATACTGTCAACAGATTGAGTAACTTTGTCAAATATATTTTTGTAAAATGTGTCTGCAAATAGACTTGTCGATAGAATATGTAACTCACTAGATGTTTGTCTATGTATAAAGTTCATCCCTATTGGAGCTTTAGACAACCTGTCTGTGTCGGGCCATGAAGGATTTCGGATGATTTGTTCACTTTTTGTTTGGGGAATATGGATTATGGATTTTTTTGTTTAATGCTCAACTGAATACGAATTTTTTCAATATGTGATGTAGAATACATAATTCTCAGTTTAACAAATTGATACGGAATTCTATATATTTTTCCAATACCAATTTTATCGTGATTATGCATGATTTTTTTAAATAGTTAGCCCTGGGAATATGGAATTTTTAAGCTCCAAAATTCCACCTCATCCCCCGAATTTTATTACAATATACACGAATATAGATGTTTACTGTTGTTGTTGAACAAGTTCTTGTTGTTAAAAATGCATTTTCAGCCCACATTTCGATTAAAACAAAAAATAAACCAAATTACGAATGAATGCATCTTGCAAAATCCTACATATAGACTAAAGCAAAAATGACAGGCAAAAATGACAAGGTCACTAATTACTAAAGATTATTAAATCCCTTATTAATTTTGTCTTGTTTTTAGTACAAATTATCTTGGACTTTTCAAGATGCATTAATTCGGAATTGTTTCATTTATGCTGGTGTCTTTAAGTTTCATGTGTACCTGTTTCCCACTTCCTCCCATATCTCCAAGCTCACCAAGTTTACCAGGATCACCCTGATAACGATAAATTCTCATATTATTAATAGAAGGTGTTTGTGGATGGAATATTCTAACGAAAAATTATATACATTTTTAGACCTAACCAGGAGCAGTTGCGAAAAGTGCAACTTTAGGCCCTCTGGCAGGAATCGAACCTGCGCGGCCCTGCGATTCCGGTGCAGCGCTCTAACCAACTGAGCTACAGAGTCCAGTTGCTGAGCATTAACCGCAAATTAGTGTCCTATCGAACGAGATACCGAGAAAAAATCTTGATATGTATCATATTATTAACTCTATAGAATATGATAGAAGTGATGAAGTGATACAGTTGTGATCAAACACACTCTATCATTATTACTCTATTATAGTTAATATTTAGTAATAGTAACCATCAGTCACCTACTTGAGGTCCTTTCAAACCAGGTAATCCGGTTCCTCCAGGTTCACCTTTAGCACCCTAAAACGAAATCAGAAATTACTTAAAATTACTGAAATGGATGTTTACTATAATTATAACGGTAATTGATACATCATGTTGGCGGTTTTGAAAAATAATTAAAACGATATAACCGTTACGAAAAAACCCCGAAAAAACCGACCTTTCAAAACAACACAACAATGTTATGTTTACATAAAAAAACAAAGATGAATACATTTTATTTCAGTGAAAAATAATGTTATACGCGTATATTTGCATGGAAACAACCAATAATGTGAAACAAATGTCTTTTCCAAAATCTAAAGCGTCAATGTTCCTGTGTACAAGTTTTTAGTTAGCGTACGAACATATGGACGGTAACAATTTAGAGGTGTATGTGGCGTAGGCTAGTTTCCGACAACTAAGCTGGCACAGTCTAGTTTCATCTCAGTTTTCGGGGTTTTCGTTCAAATGTGAAAAACTGATTAACCGATCTTCAAAAACGATTTTTTCCGATAAACCGCCTCTGTCTAAATGCATGTGGGCAAAATGGGATAATTGTACAGTGAAGCTGCATATGCAAAAACATGATAGCGTATAAACATTTCCGTGGACCAAAGATGATACGAGTTCATGGTTCACTGCTCGGTATAAAATTTTAAAATGTTCTTGTACATTGTAAATTGAAATTTAATGAGAAAGGTAAATGGTCATGCATGTACTCTGGAAAAAGTTTAAAGTACCATGTGTTGTAGTTAGAATACACTCTTTAAACGAAGACACAAGAAGAGATGGATGAAATGTTGATATTATAAACTCGAGACACTGAGACTGGTTCAGACCACCTTGCCCTTATCTGGAGGTAACTAAAGCCTTAAAATGTTACTGAAAAGGAAATATAGTGCAGAATTGTTGGATAAGAGTAATATTATATTGAAATAGATTTATATTTAAGTTCTAGAGTTTATTGAAGAATATTTATTCAGAGCATATGCCTAGGCAGACTGTGCTTGTATTGTTTTGACGGGAAATGTAGCAATTCTCTTTACAGTATAAAATATAATTAATTGCGGCGTGCCCGTTTATAATACATGCACATGTCAATTATATATAAGACAAGATATTATATCTTACGAATTAAGCATGTTATTTGTAGTTTGTTTTGTGTAATAGCGCTTCTGACTGTCCAAGTGTATTGAAAGTATAAAAGGAGTCAAACCTCAAACTATTTAGATTTTTAGGTTTTTATGCATGCTTGTGTATTTTGAATCTATATTGCGCCAGCCAGATATGATATTCGATTGTGTATAGACTATACTGTGACTATTTTCGTTACTGTTGTATTTTCAATAACAAGTAAGGTCATTTATGTGGCGATTTCAATGCTCGGATAGGTGACCTAGATGATTTATTGATGATCCTTGTTTAACAGTCTTAACAGATGAAATGTATACTCCTCTCACAATAGATAAGCGATCCTCGAAATATTGTCATGTAAATTCTTATGGGCGGTCTTTAGTTGATTTGTGTATTGGCAATAGTATGGTGCCATTGAATGGTAGAACTAAAGGTGATCTCATTGGACAGTTCACTTGTCAAACATATAATGGAGCAAGTGTTGTTGATAATGTCATTGTTTCACAAGACCTACTTTCGTCAATAATAAATTTTTCAGTAGCTGATATCACTGAACATTCTAATCACTCCTATCTATCTCTTGTAATGAGAATTAAAACCCCCAAAGTTTCAAGGGATGAATTAAAGTTGACGCCTCATCCTATTTCTTTTATTTGGAATGAAAACCAAAAAGATTAGAAAAAAACTAGACTCATTGTTTCTACAGACCGATACATGTGAAAAATCAAACTGTGTTGATGTACTTGTAAATATTTTTTCAGAAATGCTATGTACCACATCCAAAAAAGTATTACGAGTTAAGACACAAAAGAAAACGAACAATAAAAATAAAGTGAAGGGAAAACAAAAATGATTTGAGGCAAATTGCCTAAATCTTAAAAAGAATTTCAGAAATTTAGGTAGTTTAATCACAAAATATCCTAACGATACGTTTTTACGTCATTTATTCTTCGCAAAAAGAAAGGAATATAAACGTTTGGTTAAGAAACAAAAAAGACAATTTCATAATTCAATACTAAATCAAATTGAAATGCTGTCTGATAATAACCCCAAAGAATTCTGGAAACTAGTGAATTCTATAAAAACACGAAAATCATGCACTTCGAACGAAATACCATCATTGGAATGGTATGAATATTTTAAAAGAGAAGATTGGTACCGAAGCTAAATTGTAAAGGAATTGGTAAAATTTGGGCAATTGGTAAAAATGACACCCTTGATAGCCCAATTACAGCCGAAGAGCTATGTATATAAATCATCAAAGAAATTAAAGAACAAAAAAGCTAGTGCCAGTGATTCACTGTCCGATGAGATCATTAAGGTAACGGTTGAAGTTTTACCATCTTGTCAAATTGTTTAATATCATTTTGTCCAACGGCGTGTTTCCGTCACAATGGTCGAACGGTTTTATTGTTCCAATATATAAATCAGGAAGTACAATCGATTCAAGTAACTATAGAGGAATATGTATAAGCAGTTGTTTGGGAAAATAATAAATATCAAATTGGTTTTGTGAATAAATATCAAATTGGTTTTCGGAAAAATTTTAGGACAGCAGATCACTTGCTATAGTCCTTAAAACCTTAATAGATGTTTACAAGTGAAAACGAAAACCGATATTTGCTTGTTTTATTGACTTCAAAATACCTACGACAGTGTGTGGAGAGAAGGCCTATTTTTCAAACTAATCCTTTATGGTTGTAGTAAGAAATTCATACGTGCAATGCTTAGTATGTACTCTTCAGTTATCTCTTCGGTAAAATTGGATAAAGGAAGTACTCCGTTCTTTAAATCCCACATTGGGGTAAAACAAGGATGTGATCTAAGTACTACATTTTTCAATATGTTTATAAAGATATACCTAATCGATTTAATATGTGATTCAGTAAAACTTGGTAAGACAAATATGAACTGTTTACTTTACGCAGACGATTTGATTTTGTTATCTGAATCCAAGTCTGGTTTACAAAACTGCCTCAAGAAACTTGAGTTTTATACCAAAAGATGAATATTAAATACTAATCTAAAAAAATCCAAGGTCTTAATATTTGGAACGCCAACCCAAAGACGTAAATACTGTCTTTGAAAGTTTTTAAAGTGGGTTATTTGGTTTAGTTTTATATATTTTATAGTAGATTTTATATGTATGTACCTAGATATACCAAAATTGGTATGTATGTTGCTGTTGATTAAATTAAATTTATAAAGTATGTGAACGCATTGATAGAGAAATTTAAGCACACGGAAGCCAATTTGATTGTTTTGGAATTTGAGCAATTTTTACGCATTTATATCTAGCGAGACAATCAGGAGATAAAGACAATTGCATAAGGATTTTCTTTGTGGTTTTCCAGCTTATAGAGTTGGAAGAAATAATATTAAAGGTAGTGGTAGAAACATGCTATACGCTTATTAAAACGTTTCTGCCATTATTTTGCTGCAGTTTCCGCGCGCGTGGTAATACACAATGGAGTTTATATTAGTGAAATGGTGCTAACCCTGCTAATGACGTCTTTAATATATTCATGCATAATTAGCATATGCGGAATTTTTCAAAATGGCGGCGACTGTTGAATTTTGTAAACTATGCAATTAAGTATTCCGTAGGCATGCTCTATTCGTTGCCAACGTCCTTTAATATGATCACAATATGAAGGAAATCCGAGTTTCTTAACTACAAAACTTACCAGTAATCCGGAACCACCAGCTGCACCCACACCTCCTTCGTCTCCTTTGCCACCCTATATTGTCAAACATTCTGATTACGGAAAACAGAGATTGTATTTGTGTGTCTGGTTTAATGGATGGCTGTTAGCTATAGGTTGCACAAAAAAGTGTACTGAAATCAATGCTCGAAATAGTTACTAGCTAATGACCAAAACAGTGATGTACAGTATTTAGTAGCCGGGCAACGGGCCACTGGCCCGGTTGTGTTACATTCTTGGACGGGCTTTAAACAAAATGTAGGAGATTCGGGAAAAATAGTAATGCAAACGATTTGTGTGGAATCAGAATAATGTCTCTGTAAGAAATTGGATCAGTTCTGTTGCTGAAAGCAATTGAATTAAATAAAAGAAGAAGCTACTAGCTCCCAAATATCTCAACATCCTTAATGACAAGACCCAACACACATCCACTTCTCAATTGCTCATCAAGGCTACAATGTGACATAAAATACATTATAGCTATAGGTACAGTTATCCCCAATAGTCCCCTGAGTGTAATGATGACAAGGATGCAATCTCGTAAATTATTCCAATGCATTTACAGTCAGTATAGACTAGCCAATGCTGTACATTGCAGTTTCTTTCAAATATTTTCATTCTTATAGTCACTGTATATAAACCATAACATTTTTGTTCCTGAAAATTATAATTTTTAACCTGTTTCATGAGGCTTCCCAAATAGCTGTAAATGGCAGATATTTCCAGATATACATTAAAAAAATTTCCTGGGGACTGTACGCCCCAGGGAGCTTTATATATTATGTGTTGATATTTTTGGGGCTCACTGATATGCCCTCTGGACGCCCTTGGATGGGCACGGTGGTACAATGAGCCAATGCCCCCTCTATATTTAAGACTGACCCTGCTACCCCATTTATTTTCTACATCACTGCAAAAGCAGGCCATATTTGAAGAAAGGCAGGCGAAAACAGTGGTATAATTTAACGCTTGTCCGCTTGCCCGGGGCAAGTGAAAATCATTAAAAGCAAGTAGAAGTTTCTTCTTGGTTGCCCGATCCGGCAAGTTGCTTTCTGTTTCAGCTTTGCCAGAAAAAGCTGGCCATCTCTAAGTTATTATCCCCAAGTAGAGTATTAAATGAGTAAAATATAGACCAGTTAACCGTTCATTCTGCTGGATAATTTGAAAACTGTAGATAAGATGAATATGCCTTGACGGACATTGTCCGACAATTATACGAAGGAAAATAAAAGAATGGTGATTCAGTGGTGTTATATAATGCAAATTGTACTTATCCACCATCATATCATGCTTACTGGAATCATTTGCTTCAAATATTGTTACTATGTGAACCAAAGCTAGATCTGATGGCAAGTGAATTTTATGCAGGGCAACCATTTTTCGTGTCCAACTTGCCCTGATCGCAAGTGGTCAAGAAAGTTAAGTTACACCACTGGAAAATAATTGTGAACTGCCAAATTAAAATATCAGCTGGTTGAGTGTTGTGAAAGCTAGTAAGGCTAGTTGTGATAGTGATATAGATGGGATAGGAACTGCATTCTGGCAGTTCAACAATGGAAATAGCAGGCAATAATCTATTTGATCTGCCAAAGAGAAAATGAATGTCAGGCTATATATTTTTTCCTATTTCCAGCACTAACTGAATTTCTCAATATGATTTTCGTAGAGGTCGTGCCAAGTCTATTCAATATGCAATTTTACTTTACCTTTTCGCCTGATATACCTCTAGCACCGCTGTCACCCCTAGCTCCTTGTTTTCCCTGTTTTGAAAGAAAATTTTAAAATATAGAAAGTAAAGATATTAAGTAACTCTGATTTGTGAAACCTGTTGCAAATAAGTTGAAACAAAGAATTCAGGTCATCAACAATATATTCAGCACGTGAAAAATTCAAAGTCTGAAACAAGCCACAATTATATATAACGTAATACATGCATGGATACCGAGAAAAAGAGTGTGTATAAACTCAACTCCTTGCTTTCTAAACCACGCTGTGACATTTCGTCAACTGAGCGTTAACAAGGTCTACAAGGTCTATCTGCATATTGCATGGTATTGAGAATTTAGTTTTACTAAATTTAGTTTGTCTAACAGTAAAACTAAATTCTCAATAACATGCAGATAGACCTTGTTAACTCTCAGTTGACGATTTTGTTGGATTAACAATACGAGCGTATCCGCTACAGAAAGGACATTTTGTTAAAAATTACTTACTTTGAGTCCCACTAATCCATTTGCACCCGCTTCACCAACAGATCCTTCTCCACCCTCAAAAATAAATGACAAAGTAATTAATATAAGCAACAATCAAAATACACATTTCAAATCACTATATTTTTGCAGCTCTTAAGTATGACAATTTCAGGTCAGTGGTAGTAAAAATATTATTTTTATCATCATTACTTTTAGCCCATCATGAAGAAAGGACTATTAAGAGCTATATAGAAATATGTTATCATTCATTTTCTCACTTGCAAAGGTGTATTTTTCGTCTACAAGGCATCAAATGCCATTAACGGGGGACGGGACCGCTGAGTTAAGCATGCTATCGACTTAACTCAGTCGAGGATAGAGTATTTACTTAGGGTGGGTCACTTCCCTGTGCTTGAAAACTCATTTAAATAGAGTATGGTTAGGTCGAGGTTTTGTCTGAGGGTTTTCTCTGGTTTTCCTCTCTCACCAAAAACCTTGTGTGATCACCATTAAATAAAATGCTGCTAAAAATAAATTACTACAAGTACCTCAGTTCCTTGCTCTCCCTTTGCTCCTTGCTGGCCCTTTGCTCCAAGGGGTCCAGAAATACCAGGATTTCCGGCTATTCCCTGCACTCCAGTGTCACCGCTTACACCCTAGAACAACAAAAATACAGTGCACGAAAATCATAACTGGGAAATTATTTGGAGACAAACGATTTCGTCTTTGGTTGCAATTTGAGTGTGCATCATTCTCTACTTGACAGTTGGCTTACAGATCCTTTTATGCCAGAAAGCTACTCAGAGGAAAGCTTCAACTGGGCTAATTTACTTCTAAGCGAACAACTCTTTCAAGTTGAAATGCACTGTCCTTTCTTTTCATCATTTTGAATTTACAACTATAGTTAATTGTGATTAAAACTATTTCATGTTTGTATTTGGTAATCTATTATTTTGCAGCATACAAACTTTCAGTATTTATTCGTTTCTACTACTGATGCATGCCCTCGACTCACAGTCTGTTAGCCCTCGACTAACTGAAAGTTATATACTTTATGTATGTTACCTTCCCACCAGCACCACCAAGGTCACCCTTGCTGCCTCTAGGGCCAACTACACCCTGGAGATGAAAAACATTAAATGAAGATCAATATTTACTGCATATGCTGCATGAGTATATTACTTAATGATTTTATGACGTCTACGTAGTATTCTGTTAGTAAATTTTTAGACGATATATTTGTTATTTATATAATTGTTATTTTCATGCACGGTTGACGTCGAGAGAAAAAAAATTTTCCTGGCACAAAATTCTGATCTTGCCTTTTTTTATATTTGCCACTTTTGTTGTGTGACTTGCAGGGAAAATACCCGACGTTTCCTATGTTTTTCAATGCTGGCACGCAAATACACTGCAGTATACATTTTAGTATTACAGTACGTGAATTCGGGAAACCGAGACTGAAACCGCAATGCTTTATAAGATTCAAACCGTTACTCCCGTTATAGTCATATTAATTTGTATGACTCACTTAAGTCTTAACATAAGCGAAAAATAGTCTATATAAGACCATATAAGTAGTCTATGCATGGGTTGCTATATATATTTATGCCTTTTGCGAGTTACAGAATATGTATCTTTTTCAATATCATTTCCAATTTTACGTCTAATTCCGTATTTGATTTCAGCGAGTTCCATTTTCGTGCTCCGGTATTTCTTACAGCCCTGGTCGATGTAAAGGCCCTGGTCAAACGAGGATAAGAGTTGATCATGTGACTTAGCAATCAAAAGATTTGCCTGAGAGATTTCTCAACTATGTTTCTGATGTCAAACGAGAACAAGAGTTGCACGAGATTTGACTGGATATTACCGCACATAGCGATCAAACGAGTAAAAATCTCATCAGAATTTGAACCAGCTCAAAATTCATAAGAGTTGATTAGAGTGCATGAAAGATGATGAGAGTTGGCGATCAAACGCAAGCGAGAGTTGCGACTCTCGTTGACTCTCATCAACTCTCATCCTCGTTTGACCGGGGTTTAACAAACTAAAATATTTTTTGTATTCTTCACAGATAGTGACATTTCGTGGGAACAAAAGATTAACGCAAGACTTACATCTCGTCCGTAACCACCTTCTGATCCAGCGTACCCTTTGGCACCAGAACGACCCTTGAGCAAAAAGTAAACACTGGTAAGCAATTATTATATGATTATTTTGAAATATATTGATTTATTGTATGGATATGAGTGAAATACTGGAAAATACGCCACTGGAAAAATATTTCACGCATATCACAATATGGCAACTTCTCGACAGTTTGTCAATGTTTATCCATATAATAAAAAGAACATTTAACGGTGGCTTTGGAAATATGACTTTTATTTTCTCGTGTTAAAAACAATATTTTACTCACTCGCTGCGCTCGTTCGCGGTAAAATATTGTTTTCACCACTCGAAAATAAAAGTCATATTTCCGCGCCACCGTTAAATATCCTCTATATATTGAATTGTATCTTATTGCGCCAGATTACTATGTATTGAATACTAGACAGCCATTTTTTGACACTTAGAAAAAATATGAAAATTGTATTGTATGAGATGCATATAATATGTGAAACATGTGTACCTGTTCACCTCCAGCTCCATCTTTTCCATCTGATCCTGCTACTCCTTTCATACCCTACAAAATACGCATACACCGTATATTACGACATTCAGCGGGTGTATGTTTGGGCAAGCCATTATTTGTTGTAGCTGAGCAATTTTCTCAAAATTATTTGCTCTACGGGCAAACGTATCTAACAAGTGTTTCCTGATTTGCCAACCTTCAGCAAAAAAGGCTAGGAAACTATGTTTCTGCAACAACGTTTCCCAGTTTGCCGTGGGTCTAGGGTTGATTAAAAGGCAAAACCAGGGTGACCGACGGCACATTTTGAGATACAATAAGGATGGCGCGATGCGTACCGCATGTATTGTACAGTACATATACTGACTTGTATACAAAATAAGTTTATGAAAACATTCAATTCCAGTAAATAATTGTTCATATTAATGACAACAACCATTCATGAACCAGTCAGTGGCGTGGTGGCTCCAACATTTCAAGGGGGGGGGGCAGTGTTAAATTTTGCGCCCCTAAGAGTTATTTCGCTAACATCTTCATCCCGTCTCTGTCATTGTTTACAACAATAGTTTTTGCAGTCGCAGCTAAAACTGTTAAGTTATAGAGGCTCTTTCTTCATCGCGTCTCCGTACTAGATTAAGCATTGGTTACAAGTTCGCCAACATATTTCAGGTAGATTGTTGTAACAACATGAACTAGCCTACATCAAAAATATATTGTTGTGCCGCAATAGTATCGTGTTCAGTTTATTACTAAATACTAATCATTATTAATACTAATTGAATACTAATTCCTTCTTGGTGATTTTGGCGCCCCACCGAACTAGTGAGTATAACAAGTACATGAATGCTGTAATAAATGTTCATATAAGAAAAGGGAAAATAAGTTTATGAACTAACCTGTTCTCCCGAGGGACCAGGTGGACCGGCACCTCCAATCTCACCTGCATCTCCCTAAATATAGAGGAGAACGTTCGTTGGTGTCAAAGATAAAATGTTAATACCCGTTACGGTATTTGATCGATGTCTTCCACCATTTACACTTACAAACGTTTTCTCTGAGTCGTGATATATATCTCAGGGATGGCGAAACCCATATGGTCTTTGTGAAAGTCTATCTACCCATTCTACAATATTTTACATACGAACCTTTTTACGCAGCTACAGTATAATTTAGTAATATTTAGTAATATTTAGTCCGTCGAATTTATCATTATCTGGTGCAATCATTTCGACAACTTAGATGTATATGGTAACATTCCTTGCTTTGATAAGATTGTACTTTTCTACTGCAACCTTACTGGGCAATGCATTAACATAATTGCCTTGTATAGAAACATCAATGAGAAGTACTTTCGCCCATAACATCATTGAGATGTAGTTATGTATGTAATATGTACAGTGTACGTATATACATATATGTCGATCCTGCTAGGCAAAAATAATAATTTGTTCATCATAATAAATTTACACATCATACCGGATCTCCGATAGGGCCGATAACTCCTAATTCTCCGGCGATTCCAGGAGGACCCTAGGGATACAGAAATTTAGCAATCATGTGCAATGTTTCGAAACAAACACGTAAATTATGCAACAGAGCATAATAAGAGAGCATAATAAGAGAGCATTTAGAGATTTCTATTTTCTCCGATTTCACTTGCGAAGTGGTAAATAGTTGTAAGCAGTGGCGTAACTACTATGGGTTCGGACCGGGCGAACCCGCGGGCCCCCAACCCAAAGGGGGGCCCCCAGGCTCAGACTGTAAAGCAAAAACAAATTGACAGGGAAGACTCTGAGAAACGAAAAATGCATGAACGCAACAACAAAATATCAAAAAGCAGTTAAAGCGTTCTCAACCGTACGAAAATCGAGCATTTTACGTAAACATAAACTCCACAATTCATCTATATATAAATGTAAATTAAAGATTTATGGTACAACCAAACAAATTGTAAATTTTGATATGTTAAAATGTCGTTTTCTGACCATCAGAATTCTGTAAATTCTTCCCATAAAGTCCAGGAAATGGCATTTCAGAGACCCTAGTACTAGGGGGGCCTTCAAAAAATTTGAACCGGGGGTTCCCTGATATAACGTTACGCCACTAGTTGTAAGTTGTTTATCGACATTAAAATTTTGCGATTCAGCTTATAAGCTATACGTGATTTTATAGTCAGCGTGTTTTAAAAACGCCAATTAAATTTCAGCGTACATTCAAATCTGACTTACATGTACGCTACTTTTTCAATCCCTGTTAACAGGTTTAGAAAAAGAATAAAGCAATTGTAAAACTGCTCAAATGAGAAACTAAAAACATCAGTGAGAAATGAGATAGTAAATAGCCTTGGCATAGCCAGATCATACTTACAGCGGTTCCCAAATCACCTCCTGTACCTGCTATGCCAGGTAATCCCGGTGGACCCTGAAAACAATTGAAATAAGTTGTTTAACAAAACCAAAATATTTCCAGTAGAAAATGAATGAAAACAGAAATAAGTGAGTGCATTCATTAATAGACAAATATAACATAATTTAAAGATACATTACTTGAGGGCCTTGCTCACCAACATCACCAAATACACCTTTCTCTCCCCTCACTCCCTATAATTTAGAAAAATATACGAGAGAAAAAAGACTTTTTGATTAAGGTGATCATGTTGTTCATATTATGTAGTTCATTCAAATTGGAAGGCAAATTGTCACTGCATTAAGCATGTCAATAACGATACCTTTTCACCATCAGCTCCAACTGATCCAAGATTTCCTGTCTGGCCCTGTTCTCCCTAAACAACCAAAAATAAATGTATAAGGCCCACTCATTGATTTATAGCAAAAATAGTTTTATCGCATTGTTGTTGTATTATTCTCGCTTACAAAGTGTTTTATGTTATAAATGTTTTGTTTGATCTAATAAAACACCAATTGGATTCATCTTCGACCTTCGGTCTCGCCCAATATTGTAGTCTCGACTTAATATTTTGCCATATTGGGCTCAGAAGAATCCAGTAAGATATAATGTAGTACCGTGTGTCTAACGAAAACTAAGCATCTGTAAAAATATTTGTTTAAAAGTTCAATTTAACTTATACAAATCTTTACAGAATATGAATAAAATCAATTGCTTTAGTTAACTTCACGATACTTTTAGTTTGCTACAATACCATGCTTTGATCATATTTACCTTTTGGCCATCAACACCATTTGGACCTCTCTCACCTGTGAGACCAACATCTCCCTACAGAAACGAATGGCACCTTGAGCTACTTGAAATGTTGCATATACAGTTGCTGGGGTTAGAGTTAGTAACACGTATATAATTCAGGGTTGCAACAGGAAACAGGTAAAAACAAACGTGTCACTTGAATGCGAATTCGAAACTGGTCAATGCAACATGATTCAAAGAAAATGAACTTATGATTATTTTATGCCACTGCATACAATTAACATTGGTAACGGCGCGCTGCCAAACATTTGAACAGCAACTAATAAGTTGTCACGAGAACTTGTGGAGAAAATCTAAAAATTTAAAAATAAAATTTGCTTCTAATTTTGCTTGGAACTTTGTATCTTCATCTCAAGATCTCCCAAAAGTATCCAATACGTTAAATAGTTTTATACTCTTTTCATACTGTACTGTAACCCCAACAAATTCTCAGCTTTTCACACAAACAACTTAAGAAGAATTGTAAGAATTTTCTGGCCAAGATCTTAAATGACCACGTTCTTGCTAAATGTCATCAAGAGGGCATGGAAAGCATCCTCATAAAAGTCGATGGTGATGCACTGGGCATGTGCTGAAAAAAAGACTGATAACAGGGCTCACAATTAGACAGCAAAAGAAAAAAGAGAGAGGAAGACCCAAGAAAACCTAGCGTTACACCGTTGAGGAAGAGTTAAAGTACATGAACCATATACCCGTGGTGCCACTCAGACGGTAGCTCAGAACAGACAGCAATGGAGCAACTTAGTTGCTGCCAGACGCCATAATGGAAAGCAAGTAAGTAAAACTGTACTGTACCTGGTTTCCTGCGTCACCTCGGGAACCTTTCTCTCCGCGGGATCCCACACGACCCTAGTTAATAAAATACATTAACTGCTTAGAATTTAAAGAAAAAATCTCAATTTCAATGCAAAATTCTTTAGACAGCCTGCATGCTGGTTTGTTTCAAGGATAATGTATAGTTGTAGTCTCACCTTCTGTCCTCTTTCGCCAGCTGCTCCTTGAGCTCCAGGAGATCCAACTTCACCCTAAATCAAAATTATTGATATTAATATATTAAATATATCAACAGAAATCATCAATTTTTAATTAAATATTGCATGTGCTTGTTCTCAGCTAAACGGACTTAATTTAATCTTGTGGTAAGATTAAATCGCCCAAACTACTCAGAGGGCCTGAGACCAAGTTGGGTGTCTAAAAGTAGCATTTAGACACACTTTGGCTTTGGGGTCCCGACCCTATATTTTTAAGCACTTCAGACTTAATAACCTAATTTTTTTTGTGTTGTACAGAGTATGAATTTGCAGTTCATCCAAACTTGATAAACGGCTATAACACTCCAATGTCAATAATTATTTATTAAAATATAATAACCGCACTGAATACCATAATTTACTAAATGTTTTACCGTAGGTCCTTTGTCTCCGGTTTCTCCAACTTCACCTGCACTACCCTGCACACCCTGTAAACGACAATAATATCAACCATCGTGCAGCCAGGGTCGTCGTAAGGGAGGGGAGTGTAACAACCACCGTAAAAGGTAAAAAAGAATCAGGTAAAATACGAGGTAAAATTTGGACATTTTCAGGTAAAATTTGGGGGATAAAGTCGTTATATTTTGTAAAGTGATAACTAAAATTGAATGTTAAATGACTTGAAAGAACCTGATCTCTTTAAAAACCTCCACATAACTAAAATTTTGTGCAAAATACAGTCAATTTGGATGCAATTTGTTTGCAAAATCGCTTCAGAAAACGCCGGTCCTGGAGCCTCAAAAATATAAAAATCTTCTGGGGGAGGACTTCCAGACCCCCTATCTTTTACACAACACAGTATTACAATGATAATCAATCAGAAAAAGGACTATTATAATCATTATACTTCAGGTAAATTTTAACATTGAAGTTCAATTTTCAGGTAAAATTATTTGACACCCCCCCCCCCCAACTCCAGATGCTTCGCTACGTCCCTGCATGTAGCTGTCTTTATCCCAAGATACAGATCAATGTACCGTACATAAAATATCGAATCATTTTCCAAGATTGCGAACTTACACGTCTACCCATGGCTCCTTGTTGTCCAACTAGACCAGGCTGCCCGTCTGGACCCTAATTAACAAAGAGACGATTTAGAAATGCGTTATGTTACAATCTTTGAAAAATTTCTTAATTTAAGTATATATATATATATATATCTATTATCAAACGAACTAATGCACATATTCCCAAATTCTGTAATAAATTAATATGGCGACTGTAGTCGGTAAGTGGTAATGTATATAACTATATCAGTATAATGTTTGTTGTTTTGTATGTTTGTTTTAGCTTTTTTATTTATATTATACTTTTTTTTATTTGATTGATCGTTGCGCATTTTCGTTTCTCCCACGAAGCACCAAAAATTGAATGTTTTTCACATAATATGAATTATATGTATATTTTTCTCACTGATGATTATCCGGACGTAATTTTGGAAGCTGGGCAGCTCAATAAATAAAACATGCTATTTCACAAGAAAAAAAGTACATAAAATAACCTCATCTACAGTTGTGATAATATTATTCAAGTAGCAAATACTTACGCTAGCTCCAGGTCTTCCACGTCCTCCTGCAGGACCTTGATCACCTTGGGCACCCTATAATTATAATACACGACAGTATTATCAATGATTGAGAAGAATTCTTTCTTTCTGTTGCACTATTTAAAGCCTTCGTTCATGCTAATTGCTTAATAAAATTTTCACGTCGTTTTCGCTTTAAATACACATGTACTTACACGTCTTCCGTTTTGTCCTGCTTCACCAGTTTCTCCAACTGCTCCTTGTTCTCCCTATGCAGGTCACAATTATACAAGTTATGAACAAATCTGAAATGTACCGATAGATGTATCGGGCAGAAAACGAAATTTAAAGAATTTTGTTTTTTTTACTAGTTAGTTAAAGAATTTCCTTTGAGTGTACTGTCATAGGATGTGCATTTTTCTGGGCTCGTTTTACTGGGCATACAAGCAAGACACGAATAGGCTCCGTTTTGGAGTAAATTGACTGTTGGGGGAAGAAACCCCCAAAGCCGCTCTATTTATTTTCAACTAATTTGAATTGACAAGAATGTCATTATAAAATACATATTATATGTAATTTTGCCCAGCAAGTGACGGGCACAAGATCATTTTATATATCAGGGACGCGTCATTTTCTAACATTTTGCTCATCACAGGGAATGCACTTGGAAACTGTCAAAACACCAAAATTATTAACCTTGTTCACCAGTTGTACAGTAAATGTTAAATTGGCTGACAAAAGGCAAAACGAAGGAAAATTGACTGGCAGCAGATTTGCTACTGTTCAAGAAAAATATCATCATAGCATTAATAATGAGTATTTTTCAATTTGACACTGTTTTGAGTAAATGAGATTCTCCAATCGAAATTTTGCTTTTCATTTTCACGATTTCAAATCAGATGGAGTTTTTATGTAAATAGTAAACAACTAGACTAGTATATCCTTACATTTTTTCCACTTTTGCCAGGCCTTCCACTTTCGCCCTTAGCCCCACGGTCTCCCTAAAATTAGACGGAACATAGATCAAAGACACTCATCTGAAGAATATACAAGTAAACCAAAAAGCCCTGATAATATTGTAGGCCCAAACGTCTAGAAATTACTGGGAAAGTAAGGACCTGTTAACACGTTATTTCTTTGTTTCATACTCTCATATTCATAGCCTCATATCAATTGATATGATAAGAGCATACAATGATATTCATTAACTATAAGCAATGACATGCAAATCTAACTCAGATATACCCCCTGGCTAGTTAGGCTCAAATGAACAGCTCCTAGCTAAACTATAGGGGATATGATAACCGTTGGACCAATTCGGTTCAAAACATGGAATTTTCAAGGATTTTTATTCAGAGTATAATCATGCTCAGTTTTACTCACAGTTTTTCCATTTGCTCCAGGTGGACCAGGTCTACCCTGAACACCTTGACTTCCCTACGAAAAAAGACAGAAGGAAAACATTGAAGTTGGCATTCAGTAAATCGTTTATTCTGTATAGAAGGGAAAAAGGGGGGGATGGGTAAGGGTTCATTTTAATTTTGGGAAAAACTATGAATTAATAATTGTCTATTTCTTCTTTATGTTGCATTTGAGGTTTTCTCAACTTATAATCCATGCAGAAACATTGAGAATGATAGCTTATTGTTCAAACGACAATATGCTAGCTGTATTGCAGAACGTATTTTTAGGTTTCGAATATTTTTTACCAGAAATATTCTAAAGCCTATTTCTTCTTAATCCTATTAGTGGACTTGAAATGTTCTTTTAAATATGAACGATGATGATCAGTACTGTTTATAACTATGACGACATGATTGCATTAAATCATCATTTTTGCAATAAAATTACTTACTTGCGACCCTGCATCTCCTGAATTACCATCAGAGCCTGCCGGACCGGCTATACCCTGTTGAAACAAGAGGATACCTAATATTTTGGTATTATAAATCTTACAGTACACTATATAGCTACAGTTACTTGAGGTCTAAAGATTATATGTTTGTATATTTGTTAATAAAGGAACTTCAGGATTGTTAATGTATGTGGAAAAACATTTTCTATTTATTTCTATAATTTCTATAAATTATTTTGTATTAGATAGATAGAAAGTCCTTGTTTAAAGATCAGGAAACATAGATTACTAGATATAAAATTATATCTCTACTAATAGATTTACCACGAATTTACGAACACGCAAAAATTACATTGCAGTTCAGATATAGTAAAAATACCATTATATTAGAATAAACGTCTTGTTACATGAGTTCTCACGTTTGGTAAACACAATTTCTGACAGCCGAATAGTTTGTTCCATTTTGTTGAAGATTCGTGTATTTGTTGCTTTAGTTAACTTGTCAAATGATAACAAGTTCTTAATTTATCTTCAAGTTGTAGAAATTGTATTTCCTTTTTGGCTAAAAATTATATTTTGACTTTCTTATCTGCATGTATTGTAAAGTACGATGTATTGACGATTATCTCATTCATTCAACATTGTAAGCTCGATCAAATAAATAAAGTTACCGTCGTCGCAAATGTGCATGTGCAATGTTGACATGTACTAAAAGAGAACTGAACAATTTACCTTCGTTCCTTCAACGTTCATATATTAATTGAAACAATGACTTACCCGTAATCCATCTACTCCTGAATCACCAACACTTCCTTTCATTCCTTTTGGACCCTAGAATATGATGAAGGTTTTTTGAGATCTTTTCACAGCACAAGATTTTGAAAGATTTAGTAACAAACGTATTCGAAACGTGAATCTATTATTCTATAACCAATATTTTACAATTATATAATTGTGTTTTTTTCTCGTTGTAAATTTTATTTAAAGATATCTGACCGGTCTCCAAAAGGTCCTATCAAAATACCTGGTCTCCATCAGGTCCGGATGAACCAACTTCTCCTTTGGGACCCTAAACGATATAACAATTATTTCTCTTCGTTAAGCTGTACAAGGACCATTTCAAGATTATTGTACAACCAACATTTTGAAATTTAGTTGTGAAAGATATATATAGTTTTCTAACTGTAAGTTAAAATACTCATTAATAATTCATAAGAAAATTCAAAAGAAATCAGTGAATGTTTAATCAATATATGTAAATGGTACAGATTGGGCTTGATTTACATAAACTTTAGCTTCGATTTTCTCGGCTAAAATGAACCATATAGGTAAACTTGATAACTTAGATGCATTTTGACTTGTATTTAAGTAGAATAAAGCATTCGGCTCGCCTTGTAAATCAGGTACAGTACAGATCGGGTGATCATGTTTCGATATTACTTGTATTTCGCTTATCTTACTGTTGGTTTGTCGTAAGTAATAAAAACCACATTTCATACAAATGTACAAGTACCATACCGTTTCACCAACAGGGCCTTCTGCACCTACATCGCCAACCATTCCCTATATCAAGAGATAATAAGCTGAAAGTTGCAATATGAAGAGAGAGCTGCCTCAAAAGGCACGAAAGCCTAATTTCTCGATATATTCACAGCAAGGCTTTACATCTATTTTTTCCAAGTGTGTTTGATTATCCAAAATCAACTTTTCTGGAACATTTTCCCACCTCATTTCAAATGTTTGCATGGCACTCGTAAACTGCTCTATTTGCTCATTTGACGTAACGGCTTTTCAATAAAAACGGAAACAAGTACATCAATCGGTTGAAAATTGAATTGTTTAGATGTAGCTTCAATCAATGATTTAGCCCTAGAAAAATGCAGTCTGGCAAAAATTAAGTCGAATATGAGTTTAATTACAATCTTTAGAAAGTTATTTTACAACGTTTCGAACAGCTCAGCTGTTCTCTAGCTGTCAAACTTTTGTATTAGCTAAAGGAAGTAGCATTAGAGAAATCGGTGCCAACCGATGGGCCATGACACTGGTTAGTACGAGGTATCTTGACAGATTTGTTATGAGCGGGAAGACCTATTATTCATTACCTTGTCTCCAACTTCACCATCTCTTCCTGGATTTCCCCGCTCACCATCTTGACCCTGAAACATTAATTTATACTGATTTAGAATTAGTGTTCGTTGTGCTCTTAATTATATTTAGGGTGTAAAAGCGTATGCAAAAATATTTCTATCTGCATGCCTATATTATAAAACAATTATACCGTTAGGTATTGCGCACCTCATCGGCTAACAACTCATATGACCCGAGCTTATCGTACAATGTTAAATATACAATCAATATACATGTAACATAAATACAGTGAAGTGTACTTTATTTCTGCACTCTATTAATGCCCAAATGTACGATCAAAATTTCCATTTTTAACACAGTCTTGGCGAACATTTGAAGAAAAGGGCAAATTCAGGCCCCGAAGAGCATTATATAAACACGTTTTCTTGATCTGACAACATATCACGTTGATGGGGCAAATGGCATTAAGAAGAAAAGACTTATATAACTTTAAAGCGAGATGTAGTTAAATAATTTATTTAATATGCGCAGTGATTCTTGGGAAAATGGTTAACTTACGTCCTGACCAGGAGTTCCAGCGTTTCCTTCTTCCCCTCGTTCACCTTGTTCACCCTATATGACATAGTAACCGGAAACCAGCACATGAATTACATATTAAGAGCTAGAAATATATAATCTGGTAAAGTGTTTATTTAAAGGTTAACAGAATGGCTTGCATGAAGAATTGTGATACTTAGTAATATATAGCCCACCTCTTCCCCGATGTATCCATGTATGCCATCTTCTCCATCTGGTCCAGGACTACCCTACAAAACAATTGCAATTGTATATATTACAGTATTACACCGTTTACCGTATTTATAGTATATCAGAAGGATATTCCTTTCTTTGTTAGTTGTAAAGTAAACTAAGGTAAATCAGCAACATGAAACGTTTAATTTACATATTTGCAGTTATTGTCTTAAGTTCTCAAAACGAAGAGCTCAGCAGGGTTTTTTTTAACGTGCAGTTCTACACAAAATGTGCAGTTCTAAATCAATTTGTGCAACTCTAAAAAATATTTTGTGCAGTTTCAGGATATGGATATTTATTGTAGAAAACTAAAGTAATCGAAGGAATAAATGGAATACATATTATATATAGCTTCAATAACAAAAGCAGTACCAGAATTTCTCATAAAAAACTCAACAATATAATTTTTGTTGACAATTTTCAGCATCGTTTCTATTTGAAGGGATGAGAATCAGTTAATGAAAGTTTAATAAGAAAAAAATGGTGCCATTTGCGCGAGTTGAATTTCATGCTATGACATGTCGCAGGGCCTTTTTTAATTAATATACTGGGGGGCCAAAGCCCAGCTAATGTTAGCCCCAGTAAACTATCCTCCCAGTGAAGGTCCCTTTTGTCCAAAAGTTCTTAAGTTTATAGGTCAGAAGAAAGTTATGATATTCTCATAACAAAGCATTGCTTTTACACCAAAAGCTCAGTCTGTTTAGATGGGATATTTCAAAAAATGTCTCTGAAAATGCAGGAAATCAAGCCACAGAAACTCAAAAATACAAAAATTTTCTGGGGAGGACCCCCAGACCCCAACCACATCCACACACCCTCAATATACCACATTCTTGTTAGGTCCCTTTTCGTTGATGCCCCCCACTAACCATTTCTTGAAAAAGGCCCTGGCATGTTGGGACAGTATGACAAAATGTGCAGTTCTAAATTTTTCTTAAAAAAAACCCTGGAGCTCAGTGGTGCATGTTTTTCCAAATTGAACTCAAGAACATGTTATTATTTGCACTTATAACTTACAGCTGGTCCTGGTTGTCCTTGCTCTCCAACCTCTCCTTCTCCTCCATCCTTACCCTAAACAAAATATTTATTCCGATCAAGATATCATATTTACTTACTTTTTAGGACATTTGTACTAAATTCTTGTTTATAGTGTATCAGTAAGATTATCTGAATCATGCAGTTATATACCATAAATTCTCCTTGGGGAAGGGGAGGGGTTATTTATTTCATGTACGTTTGAGGGGGGCTTATTAGAGAGGGGGCTTAATGATTTATTTGAAACTTGTTGATTAAGAAACGCAGTAAATTGACGCGAGTTTTCAGACGAAATAACATATCTAATCAATACACATGTATTTCTTTGTTGTGAAGGGGGGAGTAGCAGGGGGGGGGGCTTAATAGAGAGAGGGGCTTATTAAATGTCTTCCTCTAAAATGGGGCTTATTAGAGAGAGGGGTATTTGTGAGGGGCACAATAGAGAATACGGTATGTTGCATTTTTAAAAATACTACAGTTTTTTCAAACCATTTTGCTTTATTACCGGATTTCCTCTGGTGCCGTACTCTCCTTGAATTCCACTAGGACCTTGTTCACCCTACACAAGACAATATCACCGGTTATCATTCTGACAACTGTTTATAATAGCTGCCAATTTTTATCATCATTATTATGTTTAAATAGCTACAACTCAGTCTATATAAGAACTTCTTATAAAAATCTATATCTTAAAGTTATGTTAGTTATATGCAAGTGGCCAGAAACTAACCATTTCGCCAGGGACGCCAGAGAATCCTTGATCACCAGGTTCACCCTATATCAGATTAAAAAAACCCGTTAAAGATTCACTATAATTGATATATGTACAAAAATCCCACTTTAATTCTATTGTGATGATTGTCTCCAATTTATAAGTTTGACCGGCTTAGAGTAAAGTACATTTGGAATAAAATGTATTATTGGAACAAAAAATTGTATTAAAGAAAATACTTCCGTGACCGTCACCAAACTGTCACTCCTACATTGACATTAACCGTATACGGCTGGTCCTACCGCCTTTTATAAAGGATAAACGATCAATTGCTAGAATTTATCGGAAAAGATCAGAAAGTTCAATATTTTATCATATATCGTCTAACGGTTTTCTCCTCTTCATCTACTTACACTTTCGCCTGGATTTCCATCATGACCTGTCGCTCCTTGGGCTCCAACAGCACCCTATGAGAAGAAAAAAGACGCACATGAGGTCGAATTGTTTCCTTTGTAACGACTATATAGTCGTTACGTTTGTGTATACTTCCATAGAAACTGAGTAAATACTTTATAATATAGAGTCAGATGTTCCTCTAGTGTAAACGTACTTGCTCTCCTCGTTTTCCGTCTGCTCCACGATAACCTTCTTCTCCCTGGCAAAAGGAAAATTATTATTACTTATTTCACGACCTCTGTTCGCTGTTTGATCAGCTAGAAAGGATTACAAAAATTGATTGGCCATTTAAACGGAACCTCTTTCTCAAGATATTGTCTACGCCCACAACCTTTCCCCTTAATTTTAACAATCGCATATAGAAAAGGATAGTGGAATAGATTATGGAAATTAATAGAGTTAACGTTTTCGACTTACAACTCTTCCAGATTCCCCTTCTTCTCCAGGGGCTCCTCTGTCTCCCTCGGGACCCTATAAGTATGGAAACTACAAGGTTGTAGATCTACACACTTAACTGCATTAAAAATTGTTATGTTCAGTTGGTTTGGTTATCTTACCACATTGCCAGAAACTCCGTCTGGCCCAGAGCTTCCTCGCTCACCAGCGGGACCCTAAAAACAATATACTGAATTGGTAAATATACTCATTTAGTAGGTATATATACTGACTGTTATGCAAAAATACAATATATAATGTATTACTATAAGTGTGTTTTGGTTTACGAAATGTCGGAGAGTGCCCAATATATATATATAGCATATATAGCAAAGGGTAAATATATGGTTGGAAACACAATTTAGTTAAGTAAACAACATAGTTTGCATGCATATTAAATTAATTAATATATTATTAATTTGTAAAATATTATTTTGATATATATATATATAAATATATAAGTCAGTCTTAATAATAAATCACTTTAGCATGTGAATTAATCTTCTTAATATTAATCTTGCTCAATTTTTTCAGTAAATTTTTCAGTACGATCTCTAAATGACTAAATGGAACACACATGCATTTAGGTTAAATTAAACCGATAGAAGATTTGGAGGTAAATCAACCTATATTACGGTATACTAATGTACCATGTTAAGAATTGCGTTTATTTATCGTACAAAAGCTATACAAGATCATACAACTAACAAGAAATTTAAAGTAAATCCAACAGTTTTTTTTGGTTGTGCAGTCAGAGACCAGACCTCGTGCAGAGCAGTCACGCTATATTTTGTCAGCCAATCAGAATCCTGTTCGTGCACAATTATCATAATTTAACTATTTAATCTAACATAATTATTATACTTCTAACATTGTATTACTGTATGTATAAACATATCTATATATATTATTCTTAAAAATTATATTAGTCATTAATTGTTACCAATTTAAAATACATTGCATGGAACGTAGTATTAACTGGCCAATATATAATTACCAAAAAAATTCATTGTATAATAAACAAATAAAATAAATAACCGAGACGAAGTCGATGTTTTTATTCACCGATATTCACCGAGGCGAATAATTGTTTAGTAAAATAGGTGATTATTTGGAAAAACAATATGTACATTTCAAAAATATTTTAATTGAATATTTACGATAAATGCGGCTTAAAAACGCTTTAGGTGATTATCGCGTATTAATCCGAGGTAGCGCAACCAATCAGCGTTGAGAATTTTCAATAATCACCTATGTAATTTTACTCATATAAGATAATTAAATAGCATAATTAATTGTATAATTAACTATTAAAAACATAAACATAATTTCCTATGCAATGAGATAATTAATTTTTATGGCAAAAAACTACAAGGTTTGGCAAAGTTTATGAAAGTGTAGTAATCTAAAAGTAACAAGAACCTGTTGCAATTTCAAGTTTTAAAAGGTTTATTATATACGACGGGGGAATAAATGCAATTAGTAAAATTACATAGGTGATTATTGAAAATTCTCAACGCTGATTGGTTGCGTTACCTCGCATTAATACGCAATAATCACCTAAAGCGTTTTTAAGCCGCTTTTATCGTAAATATTCCATTAAAATATTTTTGAAATGTGCATTTTTTATTTTTTTCCAAATAATCACCTATGTAATTTTACAATTATTCGCCTCAGGCTCGGTGAATATCGGTGAATAAAAATCTCGACTTCGTCTCGAATAATTGTTAAATATAGCCTAGCAGGCTTCATATCTTTATTTAAGTTATAAGATTTTGCTATATTTCCGTTATATGACCATGAATTTACCTTCAAACCATCTTTTCCAACTGAACCTTGGACACCAGGTGCGCCTTGTTTTCCCTACATAAAGAAAAGTTAATTAAGACATTATTTATGTTATGTAAATTTCAAACTTGATATTTTCTAACTTTACTGGTTCTACACTGTTTGCCATAGTGATCGTAGTATAGTTGACCAGTATAGTAATCGGATATTTTTTTAATTAATTAATTAATCAATCAATCATGAATCAATCACTGAACAGTATTTAAACTGACTAACAAGTGGCCCTCGAACTAATGTACAATAAAAATCTAAGTATATATATACTATCTAAAAACAACAATTTTATAAAATATCTATGATTATAATATACAAATTAGGTTAAAAAGAATCAAGAAATGGCAAAACGGTCAATGTCATTATACGTATTAAAAAAGTAATTAACAGACAGATTAACGACAGATTGATCGGACGTTTTTATATAAGGAGGTAGACAGTTCCATGCGGAGTTAGCACGCAGAGACCTGGAAAGATCTTCCTCCCTCCGTAACACGGCTGTAGTGGGGACAGACTAGGTTTCTTTGACTGTAGCGGCCTGACGAACGGGTTTGAATGTCTGCATTACAAGTCAAGATATCCTTGATATATGGTGGACATTTCATAAACTTCAGCAGGTTGTAAAAAGCCTTCAGCAGGTTGATAAGCAATGTGCTCTCTTAACATTTATTTAGTGAACTTACTCGTGAGCCTTCGATTCCCTGTTCACCTGGAAATCCGCTTACACCAGGATCACCCTAGAAAAATTAATCTGGTAGTTATATCTTTTCTTAGTTATGAGGTCGGGCGAAATGTTGGCACGCGCGTATATGTTGGCATCGACATGGTTTTAAATTTTATAGAACTTACGAGTTAACACCTAAAATAACAGGGTGATAGTAAACTACTTACGACAGGTCCTTTATCGCCAAGTTCTCCTCTTTCACCATTTTCACCGGGTTCGCCCTAAGGACACAAAAAAATAAATGTTAAAAATGTTTATCATGAACCAACGAGACATTGTCTCCGCAACAATAATCATGCTTGGAAAAAATTATTTTCCAGAATTTCTTGGTAAATATTTTTGCTTCCTAGTAAGCAAATTTTCTTTCTGCATGTTGCCAAAGATTGGTGAACAGGGGAACATTCTTGGAAACATGGGAGTTCTCAGCTGTTTCCGTAGTAATTTTCCTACCTAGCCCGCGCCTTTAGTTTCATTATACATGCTCACCTTTGCTCCAGCAGGTCCTGGGATACCAGGTATACCAGGTGATCCCTACAGAAAAGTATCAAACAAATAATTACATCACGTATTTACTTTGAGCGCTGAGCGTTATAGAAGTGGTTTTCGGCACGTTGTTGCTTTGAGATTATACAGGCTGAACTAAATTTTGAAATTTAATATTTAACAACAACGACAAGGATTTGAGTGTAAATGGGGAGTTTGAATTTCCGCCACTGAACAAAACTTTCCAGATTTCTATGTACAAGTTGCTGTTACTGAATGCCTCTGTGACTTTGGCTGATTTTGAGAAGTCAAACTATATTATTTGAACTTACATCTTCTGCTGGTGCTGAAGCTACTCCCATAGTACCAGTAGTACCAGCATCACCCTGAAAAATATAAACACGCGCGTTAAGCGACTGCCTTTCAATACAGTAACACAAAAATATGCATTTTTAAATTAATATATTTCTAAAAAGCTATAATTTTTCATTCAAGTGTATGTATTATTGCCAGTATCACACGAGAACGTCTTTCAATATCTTTTGATTTTGTTAATTGCCTTTTTAAAGGTAAATAATGTCGAAATGATCATATTCTCGGTATCCTTTTAACTTAACAATTCCTTTTAACAACGTATCCTTTTAACAATTCCATGATATAAATAAGTAAGAATTCAACATTTTATAACATTTTTAATAAATCAGAAACAAAATATTGAAAACATTTGCTTTGAAGTTGTTACCTCTTCTCCTTTCTTCCCACGAGGCCCCACTTCTCCATTACGACCATTTTGTCCACCTTCTCCCTGCGCTCCTTGCTCACCCTGGGCCCCAGTCTCTCCGGTCACTCCTGGTTTACCAACATTACCTGACCGACCCGAGAAGCCTTTTGCTCCCATAAATCCAGGTTGTCCATCTTTTCCAGTTGTACCAATTAAACCCTAGAATAGATTTCAATGTTTTTGTCTGTTAGAATGAACTACTGAGCTACTCTTTTGAAAAATTCCTTACTTGCGTATTTGGCATTATAGAACCTTTAGTTACCGAAGTTTTTGTATTATAAACAATCTGCAGTATATTGTGCTAAGTATGTTTGATGCTAGCAGCTTTATCAATAGTGTTTCATTCTCGCCCACCCTTAACCAAATCAGTTACTGCGTGTAACATTTGTAATTGCTGCGCTTTAACATTTTAAGGGGAAAAAATTTGAACTTCCTACCTGTGGCCCAGTTGGACCTTGATCTCCTCGTCCTCCCGTTAATCCAGTTTGACCTCCTTCTCCAGATAAACCAGCCGCTCCTTGTCTACCAATGCTACCCTATAGAAATTTGAAAATACAAAATTATACCGAAGATTGAAGTGTAGGTAATGCATTGTTACATTTATTTAGGTAACCACTCTAACAATGGGCATAACAATGGTCTCAGACTCTAACATAAGACGGTTGACGTAATCATTTCAAGCATGGATCATGGGTAGCACCTTCAATGTCCCATAGATATTCTACGACGTTAAAATAGTGTTGTTTTTGCCTCAATTCCCACCCACCAGCAGCTTGCATTCCATCGTCGATGCCATGAAATATATACACTGAAGGCAAAGTAGTTCTACTTCGCGGATCTGAGTATTATATATTCGTTATAATATATAAAGTTAGGTTAATTAGTGGAAATTAAAGAAAACTCTTACTTTAGTTCCTCTTACACCACGTTTTCCAACGAGTCCTGCCGCACCCTGTGGGAAAGAAATGTCAGTCAACAAATATTGGGAACTATGTTTACGGTTATTGGACTTATTGCAAACATTGTATTTCCAATTCATATTGTACATTTAATTTCTATGTAAATATATCTATTGAAAATGCATGTGTTGCTTTCATTATACGACCTGCTTTTTGTTTTTATTTTTTATCGTCTAACATTGTAGTTGTTTTATATTTGTCACGTGATCAAGTTTGTGGTTTTTCAATAAGAGAGCGGCATATTGAGCGGCATGTTTTCCTCTT
The DNA here is from genome assembly GCA_016169945.1 of Trachythela sp. YZ-2020. Classification (NCBI taxonomy): domain Eukaryota; kingdom Metazoa; phylum Cnidaria; class Anthozoa; order Malacalcyonacea; family Clavulariidae; genus Trachythela; species Trachythela sp. YZ-2020. The sequence goes on along the minus strand of JADLSH010000371.1, from coordinate 4,413,793 downwards.
TTATAAGCTGCAAAGAACGTATTCTATATATTAATCTATAAAGATTACCTTTTAACAAGTTGGAAGATTTTTAATAGGTATTGTGTTAATACAACACTACTGTGTTAAAATAGCACGAGATATAGTATATATACCCCCGTTTCCTTACCTTGTCACCTTTTTGCCCTGCGACGCCTGTTCTTCCGACGTCACCGGAATATCCCTGGTACCAGAACGTAAAATATGAAGATTAGGTCTATTTAGATTAAGGGATTACTACAGATATATTAATCTGCTAGCGACCTTTATTGTTGTTAAAGATTAGTAGTTCTAATCTGTTTTAATTAAGTTTAAACTCGAATTAAATCTATAAAAACACTGACTGTTGAAATACTTAATAATAGAATTGTAATTGTTTTAGTATCATAGTACAATAAATATTACATTGTTATACCAATGGAGCCAAAAAAGACAGGACTCATTCCCATTTATGCAAATACAAATATCACATGAAGCAATATTGTTTAAGGGCGCGCTATTAATAATTAGTGAACTGTACTAGCATGCTTGTTATTTGATTGTTACATTACCGCCGCTCATAATTGTCTAATTGTCGATAGATAGCGAGCCATTATCTCCCTCAGGCGCGATTTTTTAATTTTATCGAATTTAAAAATTATGAAAAAAACGTTTTGAATTTGAAATTTTGTTTGCTGGTTGGTTTCTAAAATAGATTATTCGCTCTCGATTTCTATGAGATGATAGTTCATTCGGGCTTCGCCCTCATCAACTATAACCTCATAGAAATCTTGAGCTCATAATCTAATTGTTAATTAGTACTGTATAGTACTCTTCAATAAGAAGTAAGAAACAAATGAGCATAAACATCAACTTCTCGAGGAACTGGCAAGCACTTGGAAAAACATTTAAAAAGAGTGTATAGAAAATAACTTTCCAGTTTAACCCTAGACTAGGGCACGTGTATTAAGAGCAGTTATGTGTAACACATATTATGAAACATACCGTGTGTCCTATCATACCACGTCTGCCTGACTCACCCCTTTCTCCAGTTTCTCCCTAAATATATATTTCGTTATATACTTGAAGCAAAGTGCATGTTCAGTCTCAAGATGATGGTCCCCTCTTGTTGTATTAATATCCATGCAATAAGCTATAATGTTATACAATATGAAAATCACATGTGTCATCTACATTAATTGTTTCAAATGTATATACTGTGCTGGATACATGACAGCATGACGTGCTTGGTATCGAACATCAAACAGCCATTAGATATATTACCGCAGCTCCACGACCACCTCGACGTCCACGATGACCATCTTGACCAGTATTGCCCTAAATAGAATATGCAATAGTTATAAATTGCAGTATTTTTGCAAAATGCATGATTTACAGGTTATAATATGTATTTTTAATATGATTACTTTAATTAATTTAGATTATATTATCAGGGCCAAATGGGAAACAGTCCTTATTGAATGGACCCCCATAAATAAATAAAGATCAATCAATCAATATAAGGCATCCCAATGTAATGTCGAGAAATTTCAAATTTACCTCCTTTCCATCGGGACCAGGAACTCCAGGCTTACCCATTGGACCATGAGGACCCTAGATAATCAAAATATGTTTTAAAGTTATATTGTGGGAAAACCTGGGTAGATCGTTCCTAGAAAAGTGTATGTTGATGTTTTCGAAAGCTATTGTATAAACAGAACTGGATTATCTGAAATTTAATTTGCAGATGAGCACGAGCGTTCAAAATGGGGAATGTTGCAAGATGGATCATAATAAATATTGACCTAAGCTGTATTCCTGCCTGTTCTACCTGTTCTAAGTAACATCCTGATTACTTGTTTTGTTCTGAATCTTGTCACTCTGTAGGTTGCTACGAAGCACTATGAACAGGTTTTGTGATTGGTCGATTAAGACAATAAAAGACAATTGTCTTAATTACAAATTATCTTTCTACAAACATCGAGTATTTTAGTACATGTGCATTTTAGGTTCGTATTTTCCATTATCTCTATTTAGATTTTACTGGTTTATATCCGTGTGACCCAGCGTAAAACATACCCTTGCAGCTCTAGCGCCTGCAGATCCCTTGGCACCAGGTGCGCCATTTGGCCCCTAAATAGAAAGATCAATTCAATATATAAGAATTCGATGTACAATATAGTGCTCATGCATTGAAGCATAAATAACACATTTATATTTTAAATTAATAAATTCCAAAGTTGATTTGGATTCATTTTCTTACTGTACTTCGGTCGTACATTGTGCATCTTTCTTGGGTACATTAAGTAATAAGTACGATTCTACATTTTTATCTGGACTATAAAAATGGTTTGCATTTGTCACATATCATTATCTAATTGCAATTTTCAAAATCTAACCCAGAACATCTGGCTTAACTGTTGAATAATGTAATGGTAAGAAATGAGGCTTACTTGGGGACCAGTTTTTCCTCTCGGTCCACGAGGACCAGGTTTTCTATCCTATTATAAAAAAAGAACAACAGAGAAACATCACAGTTTTTTCCAACTTTACTGTATCTAAGAAAAATTCCAATCAAGGATCAATGAATGGCTAACAACTTCTATATTTATAGCTATAGTGTCGTATTACTAATGAATAATATACAATGTATCATGTCGCATATATGACGAAGATACGGAATAAACATGCATTTGAATATGAAATTTCGCTTACACCCAGTGAAATAAGGACTCGTTCTATTGGTCCTTTCGGTGCTTCTGCTGGGCTTCTTCCTCGATCGAGGTAACCAGCTGCGAACGAGAGCACCTAAGAAAGACGTAAAGAGTAAAGTTAAAGCAGTTGGAAAAAAACTCGTGAGAAATGAGACCGTAACTTTTTTTATCCTGTGGTGTTTGGAAAAGTCACACTGGAAACACTCTAAACCTTTTTCACATGCAACTGAAGCTAAAATCTAATCAGAAAACTGCATACTAAAAGCATAGAAGTGAAGGTATACATTGAATAAAGTGAATAACCGCTGCAGCACAAACACCCACTTTTAAAAACAAGACATAATTACATCAGGCAATAATAAAAAAATGAAATATACCAATCCTCCTGGTGGTCCGGATAAACCAGCTTCACCATATAGACCAGGGTTACCTTCTCGTCCGTCGGTACCTTTTCGACCTCGACGTCCCTTTAAACATGAAAACAATTATCACCTTGAAACTGTAAACTCAGTGAATAGACGTTTTTCTATTTATATATATATATAAACTCCACATATATGTTCGTAGGGTGATTTAAGGGGTTGTTAGAATACATTGACAATTGTCCAGCACATTGGTGTTGTGTTTTGGCGAGCCAGCCTAATCAGACATTTTCAGGTAAACACGGATAAAATGCGTTGCAATAAAGTGAGCTTTACACACGTAAGGTCTCATATCTTGTTGACGTATTAATTTGTTGACGAGTATTCTGTAATTTAGCCCAGGTTCGTAACAAATTGTTTTTGCGTGTATGTTAATTAAGGTACGTTTACACGCTGCGATTTGTCGGGTCGATTTTAGGTTTTGCTGAATGTTAATGACGAATGTTTTGAGTTGATGATGTCGTCATGATGACGTTTGCCACGTATTTTTCAAATATCATTAACGTGCATCGAAAATCGGCCCGATAAATCGCAGCGTGTAAACGTACCTTTAGGGTCTCACTAATACAAACATGCCTCCTTTAAAGTTTCATTTTACTTTACCCGTGGTCCTCCTGTTCCTCCAGGACCAGCACTACCATCTGCTCCCATTTCTCCCTATGAAGAGACAGAAATACGTGAACATGAAGTTGTTGCCCAATACAACTTACTACACATGTGGGGTTAAAACAAAACATACTCCGAACACTGAACATGCACCATCTTGTGCACTCAGGATTCGAGTAAGAAAACAAGATATACGGTAATATTTCGACTCTATTTCAAAATCATTAGCAAGTTTCGAAATATCACCATACTGTATATCTTGCTTTGTTGTTGATTACTCGAATCTTGACTACACAAGATATTTCGGGTATGTTTTGTATATATTTCTTAAGTTTTGTCGGCAGGAAATGGATACGCCAGTGGGGATACCTAAAAATAATTTTACTTTATCTGAGACTAGATAAATTTATGAAAGGAAACTTCTATTCCAGCCATGATCTTGGAGAAGAGAAGTTCAGAACACTTTTCTTTGAAAACAGCAAATTTTAAGAGATTATATGCAACACACTAGTTTTAAATCTACTACAATGTGTCTGTACAATTTTCAAATGGCCTATAAACTCAAAAATTAGGTAACCTTGGCTTAATTAGGCATTACATCTACAATGGCATTGCGGGGGACTTACATCATTTTTTTTTCTTTGTTTAGCAGTTCATACTTTCACAATTTCAAACTTTCCCCTATGTCTAATGATTATATGCCATATTTCATGCGATTGGCAAGACAGCCCTGTTGTATGCTACCCATGCATGCATATTCACATAAAGAATTTTCAGTTTCGTGGCCGTATGAAAATCGTCTACGTTTTTATACTATAAACCCTGTATAAAGAAAAAGATTCGGAAGAAAAAAGCAATTCGTGTTTTTATATTCGTTTGGGAAACAATTTTCAATTGATATACACTGTTTTTATTCAATGAATAATTTATTGTTTACAGCATTCCAGTTTTCATATAAGATGGAAAAAATCCGTACCTTCTCTCCTCTAGCACCTCTGTCACCTTTTGGACCTTTTTTCTATGAAAATAGAGTATAATTTATTATATGGCAAGCGTTTGTTTTGGTGAGTCGCGCAGTTTGATTGGCTGCTCGGCAATTTTTAATGCCCTGTGGCATTTTCTTGTATGATACGAATAAGTACATAAAGGTATTAATGTTCTCCTTATGATCTTGCTACAATAACAGTATATCTTGAAAATTTTTCTTCTTTTTTTTCTTTCATTTTGTCAATTTTTGCATCTGGCCTCTGTTGCATTATATACTCTTAGAAATAAGACCCAAGAGAACCACCTTAATTAAGACTTTAAGTGAAGCAATTTGATTAGTAAAAGAGTCTAGAATGTTGTAGTAAAAAGTAAGTGTACTTACTATGATTATAATTCCTGAAATGAAGAAGAAATGTTCATCAGTAAAAATAGGCATACGAAATGATTAACACATCAAATTTTGGATCATGAAAATTAAAAATAATGTTTTACAATTGTATTACATCAATGACAATGTACTTTGATTTGATAAAATCGAAATAAATTATTTTACTAACGGTCGCACTTAATCTTTCCGTCGCCCTTGTAGCCTTCATTGCAAGCACATCTGTATTTTCCAGGTCCAGTGTCTGTGCATGTCGCATATTCGTGACAGTCGTCTTTAACTGTGCCACATATCTTGATTTCTATTGAAATAATTTGTTAAGATTCATTTAAGATATCAGACTCCACTTTGTTTGGACAAATCAATATGAAGGGTTAAAAATAATAGTTAAGCACCATGCAAAAGTACATTTGTAATAGCAAGTAAACAGTTGTATTTTTCCATTTTTTCTAAGCGATTAGCTCTCACCTTCTAATTTTTTTAAAGCAGCTTTAAAACACTCAATATCATGCTAACAGTATGGTGTTATATACTTTCTTTATTTTTGTTTGTATAGGACTCTAAAGTTTATCATTAGCTCAATAACATGATGCTGCGCTGTATAGCAATGAAACGTTCGTTATAGTTATCAAGTAAATCCTGAATACAATGTACGATCTTCTTCACTCATTTTGACTAAAAAATACGAGGATCTAACCAAATGGGCATACATGTGACCTAAATAGCGCGTCGTAATAGAATAGCCCAATTTTATAAAAGAACAACCAAGTACCAAACACAAACACCTTGGTGTTCTTCTAGGATCCGCCACCTTGCGTATCACGACTCTTTTTTTAACTAAATGACTTTCATTAAAATATAATTTCATTAAAATAGATTATTGGCTAATGATATAAATGTATACCAAAGTCCCCTTGCTATATCTGTGGATATGGTTGATAACCATGTAGGGGGAAATATTTATCAGTGAAAGTTCAATAAGAAATTTCCAGACACGCGGTATATATTTGACCGGCATGTATGTTTTGAAGTAACAAACCTTCGCAGTTTTTTCCATTTCCTGTATAACCTTTATTACAAGTACATTTATATCTTGCAGGACCAGTATTGGTGCATGTCGCATGTCGATGACAGTCATCTCGTGGTGTCCCACATATCTTGATTTCTTTGAAAGTTAAAATTATTGTGAATTAATAGAATTAAAGCACCATGCAGAAGAATGAACAGTAAATCTAATGAAACTATACTGTTCGAATGTCTTTCAGTTGCCATTAATTCTCTTAATTTAAATTATAACTAAATCTGTTTTTTTACGATTTTCTCTTTTGCGAAATAATGTTTATATTTAAGTGTTCAGGTTGTATAATCCGCCAAATACGCTGGTTTCTTCCTGTCTCTTCTTGATCTTCTTGGTGGTGGTAATTCAGGTTGTGGTTTCTCGGTTTGTGGGATTTCTGGTTGTGGTAATTCAGCTTCAGCTTGCGGAACTTATATTTCTTGTTAATTGAAACGAGAGAATGCCTCGCATGGGTCTTCGAGTCCCGTTCACATTCTTTCCGCTTGGATTTTTGTTACTTATCCAATAAAGTTGTTAAATTAAAAAAAAAATTAAGTTTCTAGTTTCTTCAACTGTGCTATTGCACTCGCCACTCGGTGTGTACTCTTGTTCTCCGTTTCTTCCTCAAGATTCTTCATCAAGTTTTCTCTCTCATTATCTGGAATTATTTATTCTTCATCAGTACGTCCTCGATGTTCATTTCCACGAACTAACAAATTCACAAGTTTGTACTGGCTTGCATCACGATAGACTTCCCGACCATCTTTAATTCGTTTGGCTGCGATGCTTGATCCATCAATACGGTTCGTTGTTTGTTTTCTTCTGCTTCAAGAGGACATGGTCACCAACGATGAAGTTGTGCTCTTTAACGTTTCTCTTGTAAGCGGTGCGAGTCATCTTGTTTTTGTAGTCTACGTCCTACCGGTTGATTGTGGTATCTTCTGAATTCTTAGGATCTGATGATCTAACTTGATGGTCCAATTTGGTCCTCACTGTTCTATTCATCATTGCTTCATATGGCGTTGCACCGGTTGCTGGGTGTGGTGTTGATCGAAATCCAGTTAACATTTCTTGGATCACCATGGTACTGTTCTGACCTTGTAGGCGTGCGATCTTCTCTGTCTTACCGTTTGCCCGCGCGTGTCCTGGGGTAACCCGGTGGTGGTTAAATCCTTCGGTCTCTGCAAACTCTTCAAATTCTTTGGACTGGAATGGTGGTCCGTTGTCGCTTTCAAGCTGTCTAGGGGTTCCATGAGTGGCAAACATGGCTTTGAGCTCCTCTTTCGTTTGGGAGAAAGATGTTGAGCTGACTCTTGCGACTTCGGGATATCTTGTTCGTTTGTCGATAGCTACAAGATTATAATGACCATCGGGATATGGTCCTCCAACGTCCACAGCAATCACATCCCATGGTTTCTTCGGTATCACCGTCGGTTTTACCGGTTCTTGCTGATGTTGCTTTGTAGTGACTTGGCATTCAAAACATTGTCCAACAATCTGTTCCACCATTGTGTTCATGGTCGGAAACCAATACTTCTCACGAAGCATCTGTTTGGTCTTGGTCATGCCCAGGTGTCCTAAGTGATGTGCTGCTCTGACAACTTTCCTCTGTAGCCGTGTGGGAATAACAATCTGGTCCATCCGGAAAATGATGCCACTCACAGAATACAGCTCGTATCGTATACCATAGAAAGGAATGATGTCAGGATCCTTCCTGTGTTGTTCCCAATCTCCTCTTAAGATTCTCTCGGACAGCTTCTGGAGTTGGATATCTTTCTGTGTCTCTTCTAGAATGTGATCAAGTACAACAGCATGCTCTTCAGTAACAACTTGTTTTACAACTCTCTCTACGGTGTCTAGACCGGTCTCTGGTAATATATGTCTTGATAGGAAGTCGAGTGGAATCAGTGGATCTGCTTCGTCCTTGCCTGGTTTGTACACAAGTTCAAAGTCAACGAAGCTTCATGGTGGCTTTGTTAAACAGTGGAATTAGTGGCTTGTGCGCAGTGATGATCTTGAACCGTGGTGCCCCGAGGAGGTAGATTCTGAATCTGTTCTTGGCCCAGTGTACTGCTAAGGCGTCCTTTTCGGTCTGACTATACCGTTTCTCTACTTCCGTCATCGTGCGGCTGATAAAATGAACTGGCTGCAGTCCCTTCTCGGTCTCCTGGAATAGTCCCGTAGACAGTCCCTCATGATAGCTGGCTTCGACTCTCACGATTATTGATCTAGTTGGATTGAAGAAGGCCACAGTGCTTTCGCTGGTGATGCTCGCTTTGATTTTCTGAATGCTTCTTCTTCCTTCAACCCCCATTGGAACTTGACATCCTTATGGGTTAATGCTCTCAGCGGTGCAGTAAGCGATGAATATCGAGGGATGAACTTCGACAAATAACTGGTCATATCCAAAAAGCTTCGAACCGCCTCCTTTGACTCAGGAGCTTTACTTTCCTGGACCGCTCTGATCTTTTCTGAGCTTGGTTTGAGTCCGTTTTGGGTGAATCGGTGCCCATAGAAGTCGATTTCTGTAACACCAAACTGGAATTTCTCGAGATTGAATGTGATTCCAAAATCAGCTGCTCTCTGCAACACGGTTTCCAATGCTTTGTCGTGCTCCTCAGTATTTCTTCCACCGATCAAGATGTCATCTCGCTGGCTAAGACATCCCCGTATGTCTCCAAATATGCGGTACATTGCTTCGTCAAACAGGTCTTGCGATGATGTCGCCCCGAAGATCAATCTCTTCGCTCTCATGTTGCCCCACGGGGTGCTGAAGGTTGCAATCATTCTTGACTCAGGATCCAGTAGGAGTTGATGGTAGCCTTGTTTCATATCAAGTTTGGAGAATACGGAACAATCGTGGAATTTGTAAATAGAATCTTCGACGGTGGGCCCTTGTATTATTCGATGTCTCTCCATGAACTGGTTGGGTACCCTTAGGTCGACGCTGGCTCTAATCATGTGTGGCTCTAATAGATCCCTATCCGTTCCACTGAACCTTGGCTTTGGTTGTACTACAAGTGGTGAACACCATGTTACTGGTTCTCCATTTGTTCCAGCCATTTCTTCAGTGGTTTCTGTAAATAATAAGGAACTGGTCTTGGCTTTTGAGCAACTGGATTTGTTTCTGGCTTCATGGTAAATTTGGTGTAAAAATTATTGTCATTCTTTATGTCTCTAATCTTCCCAATGCCCTTGAACACTTGATTATACCGATCAGTGATTTCCTCGATTCGTGGATTGTGGTCTTTATTCTCTGTGACCGTTTTGATTCCCGATGCTGGGTCTGCGATTCTCAATGTTGTTCGTCCGTGTGAACGAACCATCCTCTCTGATCTGCAGCATCCTGCCCTTGACTACGACAAATCTTGCCACCGTCCTACATGTCGTATTCTTAACCGTCGCTTAGAACCAGGGCGCTTATATATATATAAGCGCCCTGCTTTGAACTCTCCTTTCACAGCCAACTTGCTTTGCAAAGTGTTCAGTTTTGTCTGACTGGATCGTAGCATTGGTTGGTCTTTACCACATCGGTTCACTAGTGCTCTGAACTGGTGTTCGTCCATCAAATTAACTTCTGCCCCACTATCCGGTTCGGCTCTGACTTCGACATCCTCAATATGTATGGTCACCGTCTTATTATAATTGTCACTTTGAATTTTCTTGACTTGTTTAAGATGTCTTACTGCTTGACAGAAAAATTCATCATCTGAGCTTGTTGCTGTATCTGTTGCTTCTTCTGACGTTTTCTTGATTGATCGCTTTTGCTTGTGGGATACCTGTTGATTGAACTCTTGCTCATGACTTGGTTTTCCCCGATCGCCTTTTGGTGCATCCGATTTACTTGATCTGCATACTACCGCGAAGTGATTATACTTCTGACATTTCTTGTCATACGCTGGACAATTCTTTCCGTTGATGTGAGTCCCTGTTTGTCCACAGTAGTTGCATGGTTGTATTCGACGTCCCAACGGTTTCCCTACGTACGGTGTCCGTCTTTTTCTGTATCGTCCTTCGTTGTTTACGTACTTTACTTCGTCACACCCGGGTAATTTCATATCACGTACTTGAAGCGATGTATCCTCCATTTGAGCCGCTTCCGTGAGAAATTGTGACAGATTCCACTTCTTGTTGATAGCCTTTTGAATTAGTACTCGATTGTGAGTCGTTTGAATAAGGTGTTCTAGAATTCGTTCGTCAGAGTTCCCTTCGAATTCGCAATCATTAGCCTTCTCTCTCAGTCGACTTGCATATGCCGCTATTGTTTCGCCGTGGTTTGGTCGAAGTTTAAGGAACAAATATCTGGCGTGATGTTTGTTCTTCTTCTGTGTGAAATAGTCATTCAGTTTTGTCTTCAGCTTATCGAATTCATTGAGTACCACTGCTGGATTAGGCAAGCTTTTCTCAAGTCTGGCCGTCTCTTTGCCACCATAAATAATTAGTGCGTCTTTCTTGTCGATCGGGTCGTTTATTTTGAAATAACGAAGCTCTCGTTCGATTTCTTCTAACCAATCGTCCCACGCTTTACCCGTAGTAATCTGATCGTCTCCTGGTGCGAAAGGTCGTATTTTCAGGTTTCTTGTTTCTGTTATTACACGAATAGTCGATGCTTCGGCATTTGCTGCTGGTTGTTGTTCGCTACAGACATTGTTTGTCGATTTCTTCGAGTGTTCTTGACGTTGTTACTCGAAAACTATTTCATACTTCGCTGCTAAATGCGAGTCTTTACTGACTCTAACAGTTTTTATCCTCGTCGCCAATGTGATGACCTCAACTCACCGAAGATATAAAAATGTGTTTAATGAAAATACTTCAAGCCTTTTATATACAAGCCAACAACAACACGTTGAAAATGGAATACTAATTAATGCATACTAATGAGCTAATACTAATTATACTGGATACTACAGTAACTTTTATAGGAATGACAGAGATCGTTCTACCTCAATAGTCAGTAGTATTATGCTATAATCAGTATGAATCTGATCGCTTTTATATACAGAAGTTTTTTATTACTTTTTATGACTTTTTTTATCTTTATAGCGTTTACAAAAGTACACATGTGACCTATAAATACCCCGCCGTAAATAAATCCCCTACCCTCGACCTACAGTGCTAGGCTTAAGGGCAGCGCACTAACCTCATCTGTCATCCGTGTTCGCCAATAATACGCATAACATGCTAATTAGTGTAAAATGAATACAGATGTAGCGTTGTAAGTTGCGCAGTTTTATTGTTTGCATATATTTGATTAGCAAGTACATTTCCAAGGAACAAACCTTCGCAGTATTTCCCATCTCCTGTATAACCTTCATTACAAGTACATTTATATCTTGCAGGGCCAGTGTTGGTGCACGTCGCATGTCGATGACAGTCATCTCGTGGTGTCCCACATATCTTGATTTCTTTGAAAGTTAAAATTATTGTGGTAGAGTTAGAAGTAAAGGACCATGCAAAATAATGCTAGTATAACAGCTAGAAAGTTGCAAATATGAGCTGTGATATCATATGATTATTTCCATGCGGACCCTTCTGAATTCTTCTGAACTTTCAAAACTTTTCAAGCTTTTTATATTTTTCTTGCTTCATAGTGCAGTGATATAGTATTACAGTACTTTTAGACTGAACATGATTAGCTCAATATGATGCTGCGCCGCACGACAATGTTACGTTCGTTACACTTATATACTCATTGAATTTTGAATTCAATCTACCATCTCCTGTCATTTTGGTTGTTGATTGATCTCTACCATTTGGTCTGATAATAATTCTACGAAGTTATAGTGAAAAATTGTTGTTGGTATAATTATCCGTCTGAATTTACAAATAATTTATTTATAGATGTGTAAATTATTAACTAGCTCAGCGCTTCCAGATGCATCTCATGCGATAACATTTCGAACACCTGCGGATATTTAATGAGTTCTTTTAACTTTTACGGATATCATTTCTGTAAAAACAATATTCGTAACTTTGATAGGGATGATAGAGATCGTTCTGCCTCAATAGTCCGTATTATTATGCTATAATCAGTATGAATCGGATCGCTTTTATATACAGAAGTTTTTGATTACTTTTTATGACTTTTTTTCTTTATAGCGTTTACAAAGGTACACATGTGACCTATAAATACCCCGCCGTAAGTAAATCCCCTACCCTCAACTACAGTGCTGGGCTTATAAGGGCTGTCATCCGTGTTCGCCAATAATACGCATAACATGCTAATTAGTGTAAAATGAATACAGATGTAGCGTTGTAAGTTGCGCAGTTTTATTGTTTGCATATATTTGATTGGCAAGTACATTTCCAAGGAACAAACCTTCGCAGTATTTCCCATCTCCTGTATAACCTTCATTACAAGTACATTTATATCTTGCAGGGCCAGTGTTGGTGCACGTCGCATGTTGATGACAGTCATCTCGTGGTGTCCCACATATCTTGATTTCTTTGAAAGTTAAAATTATTGTGGTAGAGTTAGAAGTAAAGGACCATGCAGAAGAATGCTAGTATAACAGCTAGAAAGTTGCAAATATGAGCTGTGATATCATATGATTATTTCCATGCGGACTTTTCTGAATTCTTCTGAACTTTCAAAACCTTTCAAGCTTTTTATATTTTTCTTGCTTCATAGTGCAGTGATATAGTATTACAGTACTTTTAGACTGAACATGATTAGCTCAATATGATGCTGCGCCGCACGACAATGTTACGTTCGTTACACTTATATACTCATTGAATTTTGAATTCAATCTACCATCTCCTGTCATTTTGGTTGTTGATTGATCTCTACCAGTTGGTTTGATAATAATTCTACGAAGTTTATTGAAAAATTGTTGTTGGTATAATTATCCGTCTGAATTTACAAATAATTTATTTATAGATGTGTAAATTATTAACTAGTTCAGCGCTTCCAGATGCATCTCATGCGATAACATTTCGAACACCTGCGGATATTTAATGAGTTCTTTTAACTTTTACGGATATCATTTCTGTAAAAACAATATTCGTAACTTTGATAGGGATGATAGAGATCGTTCTGCCTCAATAGTCCGTATTATTATGAATCGGATCCCTTTTATATACATAATTTTTTAATACTTTTTATAACTTTTTTTATCTTTATAGCGTTTACAAAAGTACACATGTGACCTATAAATACCCCGCCGTAAATAAATCCCCTACCCTCGACCTACAGTGCTAGGCTTAAGGGCAGCGCACTAACCTCATCTGTCATCCGTGTTCGCCAATAATACGCATAACATGCTAATTAGTGTAAAATGAATACAGATGTAGCGTTGTAAGTTGCGCAGTTTTATTGTTTGCATATATTTGATTGGCAAGTACATTTCCAAGGAACAAACCTTCGCAGTATTTCCCATCTCCTGTATAACCTTCATTACAAGTACATTTATATCTTGCAGGGCCAGTGTTGGTGCATGTCGCATGTCGATGACAGTCATCTCGTGGTGTCCCACATATCTTGATTTCTTTGAAAGAATTAGATAAAATTCATTAAAGAGCTCAAACTGCACATGTTTCAGTGGACAGTCATTTATAGGAATCATCTCTTAAAAAATTCTAACCTATATTTATAATCATGATTGTACTATATCCTATTAACTCAAATGCATAAAGCAGTAAGACATATTCATAATTGATGATTTTTAACCTGTCTATTTTGTATATTTATTAATAACTATACCGTTGTGAAATTGTATGACATGTACTGGAAGATCGTAGGCTATATACATTATATAATTTGTTTTTTAACCATCCCGAAAAAATGCAGATCGGACGAGAGCCCTTCGCATTTCACTCGCTCCGCTCTCTTACACGAAACAACGCTAAATAATGCTCTCATGGAGACGCCTGGATACAAGGTAGAACAAGACATGTTTTTTAAATTTTGCTTTGTTTGTTTGTTTGTTTGCCCGATCAGCGTTTAACTGCCATCATGTCAACATGTCTTAAAACAACATAATATAAGGTGCTTGATATTGTTATAATGCTGCGCTGTAAACCAGCGATTATAAGTAACAATCATCCTTGGTGTTCCTAAAGGATTCACCCAAGGTCTACTCTTGTTTCTTAATAATCATTTTAGTTGAGTTATTGGTGGATAATACAAACTAATTCCACACCCTTCCTTTCTTTTTGTAACGTATGTTGCTTAATCATGTGTTTGGTAACAAACCTTCGCAGTATTTCCCATCTCCTGTATAACCTTCATTACAAGTACATTTATATCTTGCAGGACCAGTGTTGGTGCATGTCGCATGCAGATGACAGTCATCTTGTGGTGTGCCACATATCTTGATTTCTTTGAAAAAAATTCATTAAGATCTCTAATTTATTAATTTGGACAGAATTAGTCTTTCATAAGGTTTACGAGTAAAGCACCAAAGAAAGTGATATATCATGAAGTAGATAAATTTTTCATGCCGACTGTCGTTGTGAGATCCTTCTGAATTCGTCTCTTAAAAACATTTTAAATTTGTGAAAATATATATCTATTTTATCACAGTTAGCGATTCTATGCATAGCACAATTGCGATAAATTGATTACCATTGTTAATCAGTCATTACGTCATATTTAGAACTTTATGCTTACAACAGTACAGTAACGCGACTAATGAATTCTATATACACTATATAATTAGCTGTAATACCAGATTAAAAATTCAGCTACAACTATAGTGATAACCAGGTCCATTATAATGTATGAAGAGCAGAGAGGATTTGGATGTGCATTCTTTGCGCATCACTTGCTGGCCCGCTCCTTTTTACTGCAATAACGTTATTGCATATATCTTCATGTATTATAACTAATGACACTATAGTCAATGATATCTATTTATAGAATTTAACGGACCCTAAGTAGCTTTTGTTTAACCCTTTCATGCCTTTTGTTGTTGTGAAATGCAAAGTGTTCTCATTAGTGTAGGAATTACCTAATGTATGAAGAATCAATGTTTTAATGCAAATAACAGAGTTGAGAGTAATATATGTTGAAGAAAAGCTTATTTAATTATGCGACTAAAATCGTCGTCTAAAACCACACGAACCATAGGGTATCGAGCCACATTAAATACACTTAACAAATTCATGAATAAGGTTAATAATCAGAACGCCCCATTCAGGTCAGGTGCATATGATCTATCCACATGACTTTTGTATACTATCCATATCTCTATATTGTACATATATCTCAATATATTATAGAATATAGATCAACTTGATTTTTAACTAAGAATACTGGTAATACTAACATCACTTATAAGCTTTATTATTTTGTTCATTTATGAATAACGTTAAGTTGTTCGTGTCTCAACAACGCGCCTTCGAAACCAAGAAATGGTCTTCATGCAAGACAAAAAGTATATGAATAATTTGTGCATGATCGCAGGGGCATCATCAACAACGTTGTCATTCCGAACACAACGTTAAACTAAGCATTTTCATGTTTTTCGAGCAACGTGAAAGTTGCGACGTTAGATGTGCTACTTAAAGTCGAGCTTATAGCAGACACCACATCGTTTTTGTCAAACTTAGCTTTTAAGGCTATTTTGTTTGTAATTTCTGCTATACGAACCTTCACAGGATTTTCCATCGCCTGTATAGCCTGGATTACAAGTACATTTGTGTCGGCCAGGACCAGTGTTCTCACATGTCGCATGTTGATGACAATCATCTCGTGGTGTGCCACAGTTCCTGATCTCTAGGTTGGCCAAAATAAATTGTTTCATTTACTGAAGTGGTTCTACTTTCCACAGCATAACTAAATTTTTAAAATTTTCTGTTAACCAATTAAAAAGCTGTTTTTCTCACTTTTCATTCACGCAGTTCGATTCCCAATTCTTTGTTCCCTAATCTATCTGTTTGTCCAAGAACGTCTAGCTTTACCAATCAGTCTACGATCTGTGTGCTCGCATTTTTTGAATAATTCTTTTTCCGAAATAATAAGTTTCCGTAATAATAAGGTCCAGCACTACACTTTTTTATGACTACTGTCACTAGGATAGCTCGCCACTCCTATGGTCCAGCACTTTATGACTAGTACTGATGCTGAAACCCCAGTTTTTATAAAAAAGTATGACGTTTCATTACGTTTCGTTGCTATCACCGCGCAACATCGAACTTACAACTATTTTTAAAATAAACACTGAAATCGTGTGAGCAAGCCTTAAAATAGAATTAAAATTACAGTATAGCGTTACGGTAGTCCACAATTAAATTGATGAGATTTGAATATTGATAATATTCCCTGATTTCCCTCATTTATTTGAATATTTAATTGTTCTTGCTCAACCTGAATAATTCCTGCTTTTTCCGAAATAATAAGCTCGCAATTTAAAGAATGGTCCAGCACTATTAGTTTTATTGAATATTTTACCTTCACAGGATTTTCCGTCTCCAGTATAGCCTGGATTACATGTACACGTGTATTCCCCTGGGACAGTATCTGCGCACGTGGCATAATCATGGCAGTCATCGCTGTCTGTACCACATATCTTCTCCTCTAAGAAAAGAGTATAATATATATCGTATTTATTTTAATATACAGTATATATTTTAATTAAATTGTCAGTCTATTTCTCTTGTGGTTACTGCTTCTTGATTTTCGTATGCAAGAATGGTCTTCGGCTGGCTTTAGCCTTTTTTACCCAATTATTGTAAGCGTATATCTACTGAGGAAGTAAAGATCATTTGCAGATCAACTTACATCGCCATCGGTTGATTATACAAATAGGTGCCAATTTTGAAAGTTGACATGCTTGGCTTTCCCAGACAGGTCAATAATTAAGGCCAGTAGGGCGAAATTAAGGTAATTTAACAATATTACTGTTAGCCTTGATCTGGTGTAAGATGAAAATTACAACATGAATTGTGATTAGAACATGAATTACATTGAGATTAGAAAATAATTGTGATTGGAGTATGAATTATGATTAGAATATATATGAATTTGATTGAGATTAGAACATGAATTGAGATGAGATTAAAACATAAAAAATTATACAGTATTCAAAATATAATGTCAAGCCACACCTACCAACACATGTCTTTCCATTTCCAATATAACCTTCTTTGCATGTACACTTATACTCGCCGGGATTGGTATCATTGCAGGTTGCTAATTCCGGATGACAGTCATCTTTGTCAGTACCACAGATTGGTGGCACTAAAAACACAAAACAAATACGAATTTTCAAACTTTTTGGCATCTCGGTCGACCCAACACAATGATTAAGGTATCTGTAAATGGACGTTTTTAAAGCTCTATACACATTATAATATAGAGTTTTGATTGGGGTCAAGGTCAAAGAGAAATATATTCGTGCGCGTAACATATAACGATATTACCCAGTATACAAAGTACACAAGTACCTAACTAAGAGTCCAGCAGCCAAAGGCCAGCGAGAAGTTCATCGAAATCGAGATGATGCCATATATTACATGACTCATTGGCGAATGAATCGCGGAGGCGTAGGTTCGATTCCTGATGGACGGCTTATCTATTCTAGTTGTTCTCGATTATGTTTCAAAGTGCATAATTGACATAAAATGTTTATTATCTTAAACAAAATAACTCTTAAAACTGAAAAGTAATGTATTTTCTAGATTTCTAGTTTCATGTTTCGTTTTTGAGATATACAACCTTCGCTAATATTTTGTTAAATGTAAATGACGTCAATATGACGTCACGTCTGTTGCATTGCTTTACCAAAGAAAACGAAATATCATGGCCATCATCAGAACTTCCATACGTCCTTCCCATGCATGTGCTTCATAAACCCTGGCTGAGGGATGGAATGCGGGTCTGGCATGCGGAAAATATCTTTATTAAAATCTTAACAATTTTTACCAATAAGCATTTTACCTATTTGATATTTGAAAATTTCTTGGCGATTTTCTTTGTCCAAGTCAGGAAAGGGTTAAATGCTAAAGAGTATATGGAACCACTCTATAAAGAATCTATTCCTTATGTATACGTTAATTTTTACATGTTCATTTCTATAATATATGATTTGTTTTTCAGTGTTGTATGTCTTGGATTTGATATTTTAAGTGTTTTGGAATCCCGCTTAACTGGAAAATATATCTCTGTGTGCTCATTCTAGCCACCCTGTCCAATCTATGTGCAGTTATAGTGTTATATATTTGTACACAGTACCTGGACAAAATCTCCTGACGATTTCATTCACTTGATTGATCAAATCAGTATAACTCTCCGGAAAAATTGCATTGTTAGGTTTGTCAACCTCAACCATATCATTGATTTCATCCATAGCTATTTTTTCATTTTCCAATCCTACACCGACTGCAAATACGTCCATATCCCTGGCAAAGAAAGGTTTAATGGCCTCTTTTACGGGAATGTAATCTCTTCCTCTTGTTTGTTTACCATCTGTAATCACCATGAGTATACGATTTACGTCAATATCATCTTCACGATATCCAGCATCTTTTTGAACCAATTGTTTGTCAGCTAAATCCAAACCTAAATTAGTTTTTGTACGACCACCTATATGGGGACCTTCCAGCTTGTCCACAATGTCTACAAATGCTCCTGGTTTTCCACTGGCGTCTAAACGAATCTCAATCTTTGCATCTTCACTGAAAGTGGCTATAGCTCCTTGACCGATGACCTCACCCGCGCCATTTTGTACACCGATTTGTAGTTTATTGGCAACAACTTTTAAGAATCCTTGCATTTGCCCGTAGTCATGGTCGCTAATGCTCCCTGATCTGTCCAATATAAAGATGATATCAGATTTCGCTTGACATTTCCAGTTGTCTAAAAAGGGGAATGACTGTAAATGAAGAATTTAACTGAAAAAGGTCTTCATCGCCAGTTTAAATTTAAAATCTGTGATGAAGTAATTGGTTGTTTCATGGGGACGAAGTCAGGGGCGGATCTAGGGGTCATCAAATCAGTCACGCGCTGAGGTAAAAATTGCGCAGATAATTGTATGCAAAAATAGTCCACTATTATCTTTCATGCTACGTGGCTGCAGCTGCAGAGATAATTAATATTCAAAAATAGTCTAGTTATCAAATTTCATCCAGCGGCCGAGCCTTCTATATAGTAAGTAAGTAAATAAGTAAATAAGTAAGTAAGTAAGTAAGTAAGTAAGTAAGTAAGTAAGTAAGTAAGTAAGTAAGTAAGTAAGTAAGTAAGTAAGTAAGTAAGTAAGTAAGTAAGTAAGTAAGTAAGTAAGTAAGTAAGTAATATACATTCATGAGAGTACCTGTTTTCCATGAGTGCCGTGCAATTACTAATATAAAGATAAAAATTTGAAAATTATCGTATGAAGTTGCTGCAGTAAGACTTGAATTTACGTCAAGTGCTAGCTTGTCGTAACTCGATCGGATGGAAGGGTGTTCCACAGTACCGCACCACTATAGCTAAAACTATTTTTCAAATAGTTTGTGCGTGGTTGAGGTAAAGCTAACTTGCATACGGCGTCTCTCAACGTATAATTTGTATAAACGCTACTGCGATCGACAAACATTTCCGTTAGGTAATCTGGTACGAGACCATTCAGCGATATATACACCATTATAGCCTTAGCAATTTTACGCTGAGATGCAAGGTTTTTCCAACCAAGTGACGTCAGTACTCTGGCGGCACGATTTTGGAGTTTTTGAAGTTTATCCGCAAGAGCACTACCGCAACTATCCCAAATAACGCAACAGTTGTCAAAATAGGGTTGGACTAAACAACTGTAAATAAGTTGCATTGGGGAAGGAGAGACGAATGGTCTTATACGCTAAAATTCACCTATGTCGGAAGCAACTTTTTTACACAAATTTCTAATGTGAACGTTCCAAGACAAGTTCTCATCAATAGGTACATCAAGTGACTTTGCGGTATGTTGGACTTGCTTAACTGGAAAATTATTAATTGCCAATGAAGGAGTTGAATGAAAAGTATTAATTCTTTGACGAAATCCGATTAGCATGAATTCAGTTTTAATCTGGTTCAAAGTAAGGCTATTCGCGGTTAACCATTCACTGACATTAGCAAGATCTTCGTTAAAGTTATGATCAATGTAATAAATATTATTACTTGCGTACGTCAAATGAGTGTCATCTGCATACATGCGTGCTCGGGAATGTGCAAGACAATTAGGAAGGTCATTAATATAGATTAAAAATAGAAGAGGACCTAATATAGTTCCCTGGGGAACTCCACATCGAAGTAAACGATTTGTCGAAAAATGTCCATTAACAAAACATTTTTGTTTACGTTCTTTGAGATATGATCTATCCTTTCGAAAACTTTAGCCACTACATGGATAATGGAAATCGGACGATAGTTATCAAGGCAGTTACGTTTCCCATGTTTATGTATTGGGACGACTAAAAATTAGACTAAAGGACTCTGCGATTAAATCAGGGCACTCACGGAGTAACCTGGATGATATGTTGTCCAAACCAGTTGCTTTTGACCTACCTACAGGTGTATGTACCACAGAATACCGCAAAAATTTACATGTTCCATATCTTTGTCAAATATATATAATGTGGCTTCTTAATATTTTTTGTTATAGTTTATCGATATATTTTTTCTTCCTGGGGGTTTCTGGGCTAGATTTCATAGACTTCAATATTTTTTTCAATTGAACATTCTGTGGAACAAACTCTAATGTACCACAGAATACCAGTGCGGAGGTAAATAAGCAACGGTTTATTAAATTGTACCAGGATTTGGTGTGTCATGTTGTGTGATAATACTGTACTGATATAGCTAACTTAATTTAGTGAAAGGTAAACACCAAAATCATTACAGCATACCAGTGGTGTAACCAAAGTATACCAGGTTTATCAATAATTTTGAAAAATTCAGTTTTTCAATGGTAAAATTGATCCCGCGGTGTGATTCCTGTATAGTAATAATGTTGTGTTGCATAGAAAAAGTAGTGATCAACATAAATTATACTGGTTTGCAAACTTATTTTTAAACTTTCGAATTTTACAGGCATTATGGGGGAAAAAAGTATCAAAAACATACAATGTTATTTTTTGTTAATCCTGATTATTTTAAAGAAATTTTAAGAAAATATTCATTTTTTGTTTTTTATATGTCAATTAACATTAAAACTAATGTTATTCACAAAAATAAAGTATACAATATGTTTCCTCCAAATTTTATAAGATCAATTTTATAAGACTGGTATTCTGTGGTACCGTGGTATTCTGTGGTACATACACCTGTAGCTTGGATCAGTAAAAGGACAAAAACTGTTGGGAAATTAGTTTCTTTGAACTGAAAAGTAGCACTATTATTTTGACTAGATAAATAATCAAGGTAGGACCGACTACTTTCATTATTCCAAGTCTTTTTCGGATTGCCTTTATTTTCACAAAAAGGTTAAAAGCATTTTTGAAATAGGTTTCCTTCGCGCAAATGATATTATGATTAACAGGATTGCGCATTTATTAAAAAGAAGCCAATCTTGAGGATCGTTAGAACGAATTGCTTTGATTTTTTGGATATCCCTTTTGTGCATTTCGTCTTTTAGATGGGACGAAATCCAAGGCGATTTAGAGGCCTTGACACGCTTTGTACGTAGTGGAGCATGCTTTTCTACAACAGAATTGAATGACTGTGTTTTTCCAAGCATACCACATATCATTAGGATTTTCAAATTCATTAATAAGGTTCCAGTTCTGTTGACTAATATCATCGCCAAATTTGGTATAATCAAAGTTTTTAAACTTTCTATAGTTTACTGTAGAGTGTCCCCTGGTCGGTATACTAAGAGAGAGTTTTCGAAAAGCATAAATAAGACTGTGATCGCTTATCTTGACATGAGAGACACCAGAGCAAACCGCCTTGTCCGGAGTGTTTGTAAAGATATGATCTATCAATGTAGAAGATCAATTTGTGATTCGAGTGGGTTCATTTATCAGCTGATAAAGATTATATAATTTGGTAATATACATGAGCAACCTCGAATTATGATCCAAGACAGTAGAGCTCAAATCACAATTCAAGTCACCCATTAGATACTAGATAGTACTCAACACTTTCGGCATCAAGGATACCTAGAAGCGTTTCAAAAAGATTGAACATTTCTACGGTCGAATTTGGTGGCCTATACCAAGTCGCTATGAGAAAAGGCTTGGATCCATGTTTATTAATTGAAATGCACAAATTTTCCAACTGATCAAATGACAGATCATAGCGTACCGAAAAATTGATGCAACTTCGAATATAGTAAATTTTATTTCAGTGAAAAATATTTTTACTATTAAACTATTTTACTATTTTTTAACGTATTTTTACTTTTACTATTAAACAAACTAGTATACTAAAACAACTCTACGCCAAGATTGGGCCGTCTGTGCCTCAACAGCTCTCAATATAACAGATACAGTTGATAAAATTTAGCTAGGATACCGAAAAAGTCACACATTAAACCAAGGCGGAAGTGTACTAACTGATGAGACTTTGATGAACAAATTAGTAATAATGTCGCTCTATTATCAGCAAGTACTCAGTATGTCTTTAAGACATTGCAGACATTGCCTCATTTAATCATTTTAGTACATTTTCTACCTACAGGAAGAAGAGTATGCCCTGCACTGACCGTAGGGTAATTCTACCTCAATTATATATTTGGCTGTGGTTTATTTGCTGTCAGGATTAATTTTGTTCTCTGGCTTTTGTTCTAGAGATCGGTGCCTAGCCATTAAGTTTTAATGAATTGCTTTCACCAAGTAGAGATATATCTTCAGCTATGTTTTTGTCTTACATGATGTGAAGGCGACGCGACAGTCGTGCAGGGGTTTTTTTAAGAAAAATTTAGAACTGCACATTTTGTCATACTGTCCCAACATGCCAGGGCCTTTTTTAAGAAATGGTTAGTGGGGGGGGGGGGGCATCAACGAAAAGGGACCTAACAAGAACGTGGTATATTGAGGGTGTGTGGATGTGGTTGGGGGTCTGGGGGTCCTCCCCAGAAGTTTCTGTGGCTTGATTTCCTGCATTTTCAGAGACATTTTTTGAAATATCCCATCTAAACAGACTGAGCTTTTGGTGTAAAAGCAATGCTTTGTTATGAGAATATCATAACTTTCTTCTGACCTATAAACTTAAGAACTTTTGGACAAAAGGGACCTTCACTGGGAGGATAGTTTACTGGGGCTAACATTGGGGCTGGGGCTTATTTAATTAAAAAAGGCCCTGCGACATGTCATAGCATGAAATTCAACTCGCGCAAATGGCACCATCTTATTAAACTTTCATTAACTGATTCTCATCCCTACAAATAGAAACGATGCTGAAAATTGTCAACAAAAATTATATTGTTGAGTTTGTTATGAGAAATTCTGATACTGCTTTTGTTATTGAAGCTATATGTATTCCATTTATTCCTTCGATTACTTTAGTTTTCTACAATAGATATCCATATCCTGAAAGTTCGTATTTTTTTCAACTGCACAAAATATTTTTTAGAGTTGCACAAATTGATTTAGAACTGCACATTTTGTGTAGAACTGCACGTTAAAAAAAACCCTGCAGTCGTGTAGATTTTGTGCAAATGTTATGGTTCATGTTTTGTTCGGTTTTGAATTGGTATTTAGTTTAAATGAATGAATGAATAAACTTTATTTCACGAGGGTAACACTTAATAGGGTGCATAGCACTAACAAACTCGTGGCCCTCGATTCTTGACTTGCACACAGAAATTTCGTTTCCTGTATAGACTGCGAATCGGCGGGCAAAAGCTTGTTCTGTCACGTGGATTTCCCCGAGAATCCGGGGAAAACTGTGATTGGCTAATCCGTAATTATGCAGAATAATATGACATTTAATAAACAAAGATGGCGTCTGTTCTAGACACTTCCTTGCTGGAAGGACAGGATTTTGAGAATGCGCCTTAATTAAGGCATATTTTAGCCTTAATTAATGCGGAGTTTAACCACGTGACAGAACAAGCTTAGGGTAGCGGTTTTTTGAGACACCCTGTACAGTATATGAAAATTGCATAATTCAGTTACTAAGTGATCCCAAG
The DNA here is from genome assembly GCA_016169945.1 of Trachythela sp. YZ-2020. Lineage (NCBI taxonomy): Eukaryota > Metazoa > Cnidaria > Anthozoa > Malacalcyonacea > Clavulariidae > Trachythela > Trachythela sp. YZ-2020. The sequence goes on along the minus strand of JADLSH010000371.1, from coordinate 4,389,596 downwards.
GGTGCGTAAACACAATTCATGCTTGGGGATGTCGAAATTCGTAATGTTAGGGTTAGTAACGTAAACACGAACCCATGAGCAAAGTAAATTGTGTACATCAAACAAACAATAAGATTTTTAACTCACTTTGTGTGGTTATTCTAATTTCAAGGAAAATTCGAACGTATTTTCAAATCCCAGGAGCATCATAAGTTGCACAGGCATTGCAATGCTAATTGCAGTGGATGTTATGCAAATTGTAGTGCTTGCAGTTTTTTTGAGACACCCTGTACAGGGTGCCCCCCCAAAAGTCCCCCTTTAGAAATCACTCTTGTGCGTTATTAGGGACCGTTCATTATTTAAGAGGGGGATGGGCCGGTAATTTTGCAGCATTGATTTATAATATTTTCTTGACCCACCCATGAACAACGGTTAAATTTTTGTGACCCATCCCATGTCATTGAACACAAATTCATGGCCCACCCCCAATATAGTTTGATCAATTTCCCCCTATCAAGATACACGTATATCCATTTGAAAGATATTATTATTGTAAAATATGATAAAACTGGACCAATTGTTTAGAAATAGAAACAATTATCTTTGAGTGATATTTAAATAAAACGTTTTTTAATATGAAAAACCTCATTTGTACTTTTTACTTTTCCCAGATGGCTGCATTATTAAGTAAATTTCAAAGAGTGTGCGATTTCAACCTGGTACCCAGGCTTTGTGCGATTTTACTATGGTCCTAAAAAATTTATTAAATTAATCAGGTAGGCCTACCCCCTTTCCTTAGATATAATTACCCTGGTCCACCCCCAAAAACCATGTTTAAAACTTTGGCCCACCCCCCAAATCGACCGGTCCAATAAAATTATAAATTGTGACAAGTGACTGAGGACGAGGCCGAATCAGGGTATGACTAATTAGCGGAACTGCAGACCACGGAACCTGCGGACTGCGGAACTTGCGGAACTCAATAATTTCACCTTTTTCTTCTTGTAAAACATAGCTCCTTCAACAATCTATGCGATTTTAGGGTTTATTTACATGATTTTGTTCAATTTTGCCGGTAAATCTGTTTTGTCAATAAAAAAACATTACGAAAATGAGGGGCACTGTACTTGTTGTAATTTATTGAACGTTTGCTATATCAATAATACCAAACTATAATATACTGTAATATTTTATTACTTAGGTCTTACTCGTAACATGAATAGAATATGAACATAATTATTCGAAGCAATAATATCCACTTTTGCTAATCGTTCAGACAGCTTTCATAGTACGCTGTGGGAGCTATGAGGATTTATAGTAGGGGTGGGGGGAGGTCACAATAAGATATTGAGAGCAGTTAATTTACGATTTTCGCATGTATTCTTTTTCTATTAGCTTTTAACTATTGTACCAGCCACTTTACTTCCTCATTATAATAAGGTTGAAAATGGTCTTGGCGGACACAAATATTTTAGTGAATGTCGGAGATTTACGGCTTTTGAGTCCATCGTAATTGGCCATAATGTATAAAACCACATGCTCCATGCGGCCTATTTCTATTCTGTGATGCGGCCATGCCTCCACAATGCTAAAAAATACTTCAAACTTTTCTTTTGAAATTTATCTATCTTTTGAAAGTTGAAACTATTTCTTTCCAAGTGGAAACGCTGGAGAGTACGATTTTGTTATTGACAACAGATTACCGCAAAATTGAACAAAATCATGTAAATAAACCCTAAAATCGCATAGATTGTTGAAGGAGCTATGTTTTACAAGAAGAAAAAGGTGAAATTATTGAGTTCCGCAAGTTCCGCAGTCCGCAGATTCCGTGGTCTGCAGTTTCGCTAATTAGTCATACCCGCAGAATCAATATTTCTGGACATAAAATTAAATATATATAATTATCTATTGACTAAAGCTGTATCAATTGTTTGTAAAGATCCCTTAATTTTGTTTCTAATTGAAGCAATTCATACTGAAGAATAGACTGCGATTTTTCATCAATGAGGGCCACAAGTTCATTAGTACTTCATACTATTAAGTGTCACCCTCTTTAAATAAAGTTTCTATCGTCTATCTATCTATCTATCAATGACTATGATATGGATATGTAATTATACAAAATATAACACTAAGCATGAGGCGATATCCACTTCGATTGCACAGTCACTTATTGTTGAAACTATGGTTTAAAGTTACAGTCTCACAAAGTTTTAATATTTTATCACGCAATGTATATTTAGTAGAATAGACTGAGATTTTTCAGCAATGACTATGATATGCAATTATACAAAATATAACACTAAGCATGAGACGATATCCACTTCGATTGCACAGTCACTTATTGTTGAAACTATGGTTTAAAGTTACAGTCTCACAAAGTTTTAATCTTTCATCACGCAATGTATATTTAGTAGAATAGACTGAGATTTTTCAGCAATGACTATGATATGCAATTATACAAAATATAACACTATTCACTAAGCATGAGGCGACATCTACTTCGATCGCACAGTCACTTATTGTTGAAACTATGGTTTAAAGTTACAGTCTCACAAGTTTTAATATTTTATCACGCAATGTATATTTAGTCCAAATGCATGGCAAACCAGATTGCTTTTTATATTGTATATATTTGGACTTCTCGTACTTATTTGTATCCCAATATTTTGTCTTGTCGAATTTTTTGATAATTTGTGCCATCAAGTCACGACGATAAAAAACGCATCTGACCGGTGATATATTTTTTGTGTGTAAGAGGAAGCCATGCCCATGCCTAGTCGTCGCCTCACTTCATGCAGACTTCACGAAATGTTCCTATGCATGGCTATGGCGAATTTAAGCGCACGCATGACCAGTTTTATTTATATGACTAAGTCTAAGAAAAGCTCATGCATTTTAGCTCTATATCGACGGTTCATGTGCCAATACTATGGCCAATACAATGCATTTTCCCAGGCTCTTTTTGTTGCCACAATGATGTTTACCTTCAGTCGAATTGTCCGGCTATCGTAGCCATAGATAGTCTATGATCGTAGCTCATAGTCTGCAGGGCAGACGGTCTACCCGCGAGGCGTCTATTATATATAGCGTGGTATTCAGTTGTATGCTGGTTTCCTTTTTTTATGAATCATTTATTATTTATGACTTTGAGAATAACTTCTATCAGTCTTCAAGCTCATAACTAAATTATCCAGTTGCAACCCACACACTTTAGCGGCGAAAAGGCAATTATAGACAATATAAACAGACACGAGTCCGAGATCTGTACATCAATTGATCAATACTTGTAAAATTGTACATATTATATAATTATCTTTATCCGCTCTGACTGAACAGCCAGTGAGACAATTTTCTAGCTGTTTTACCCAACCAGTCAATTTACAACTAAAATTTAGATGCCCCGATGACAGATATTTATAGAGCTGCTTTGTATGCCAATATCCCTATAATTCGTTAATTAATAAACTCAATCGGCGCATACATGCATATGGCAAATATTATGCACACCTTGAATCTTCTCAGAATCATTTAGTAATTTCTGTATTTTCTGTATTTTCCGAATTGGTATTTGAAAACGCGCACACGTACGTACTATAGGAACATAACCGACCGCAGTAGACGTTTGAAGTAGATATCATACGGCTGTGTTATGCGATATATTCAGGTTATATATTGCGTTTTCTAAACATCCAATCGACCATTTATGCCTTGTTTTTTTACACTCAAAAAGAATATTCGTAAAAAGACGCAAAAACTAACGACCCAAATATATTTATGCGTAAAACACACTGGCCCATTATGAAACTATGGCGAACAGAGATACGATTACAATATGTTCATTGTACATCGGTGATTACAACTAAAGATATTCTACTAAACTTTTGTTGTGAGTTTATAAAGAAAAAGACAAAACTTACCCACTTTTTGTGCATTGATAGAACTAGCGAACACTAGCAATAACAAGAATCCCAACTTCATGATTTTACCAGCTAGAGCGCACGAGATAGTTTTCAGTAACGTTGAACAATGCAAGCTAGGCCAACAATAAACACGTTAAGAAAACGCTGCAGTTTCAATCCTTTCTGTTAGTGTCTGGTGTTATAAGCCACAGTTTGAAAGGACACGCAATGCCGTTCGCAATACACTCTATCACGAAATTCGCGTTCTGATCTTCAATAAATTACACCATTCATGGCCTGGCAGGGGAAACTAAAGAACACAGATGCTTTGTCACAGCGTCAGAAGTATTTCAAAATTCCTCCGAGGATTAATACTTCAAAGTTAAGTACTTTAGATAAGTTTTTTACAAAATCCGGTTGTTACCGGGGGAGAACTGTCGCTTGCATGGAATTCAGAAATTCGTAAAAAGTTATAAAATGTAAGACGAAGAATTCTGGAAAAACATGTCTGAAACTTTTCGTGATCCAAAGTTCCACATTTGTGGTTGTCACTCGTGTTTTGTATCATAAAAATGACAACCATGAAATGTTTCTCATTTTGCCCAAGTCCGCATTATTCCCCGGAACAGATATAAACTGATTAAGATACGTATTTTAGTTTGTCTAGATATGATTTTATAGAAAAGAAGTTATCAGATTTCGCAGCTATACTTACATTTTTGACAATTTAGGCTAAATTGTATTTAGGTGTTCGTTGTTGTCGTAAAGTTTTCGAATAATATTGAATTGCCAACCTAGGAATTCTTGCAAATGGTTGCATAAGAAAATAATGGGACTTCTGCTCTACCATGCAAAAGCGTAATTCACATATGTATGTGATAAGTAAGTTTGAGTCTCGTCTAAGAGTTTGATAATATGTAGAAATTTTCGATAGTTATCAGTGAATGCCAGCATAACAGACATTCATCAGTTAAATTCTTTCAATCAGTTGTTTCCATTTAATAACGAAAACAATTTGGATTTCCTGCGCGGAAATGTGGCTATTAATTAACTTCTCGAATTTCGTTTCCCTATGCAGGAGCGAAACTTCGATATTACAACTGGAGGGGTGTTACGTGTTAGCTTCTTCTGCCCGACAAAGAGGGCGTGGCTCAAGTGAAGCCCGACCGACGAACTGAACATGATTTTTGAACATGGCTTATATTCTTCTCTAAGCCGAGTACTAGGGCAGCTAATATGTTAGCCTGTGTTCACGATGGTGTAGTGGACTGTTGGCTAATGAGCAATGAGCCTGCTTGTCACGTTCTATATATCCGACACCTTGAGGGCATGAGGGTAATATGCCCATGTTTAAGCGCACGCGCGTATTTATTTCTCTTTGATCTTGACCCCAATCTTATCCCGTCCAAATCCCTAACCCTAACTCTATTGTGCGCGTAACATGAGCATATTACGGACATGAGTCGTGCCCAGACTGCGTGAAGTTCCTATGATATTAACCTTGGTTACTATGTAGCCTATGTATGTAACCTAGGAGAATATACAATTGGTATTTTCCTTGACTTGTCAAAAGCATTTGATACTATTGATCATAGTATTCTGCTTAAAAAGTTGGAATACTATGGAATAAGAGGTGTTACACTTAAATGGTTTGAGAACTATCTTGCCAATAGAAAACAAATTGTAAAATATAATGACACTAAGTCTGAAGCAATGACAATAGCTTTAGCGACCACCATCCTGAGCCGAACCGCAGTTTGCGGTTGGCGGTTTGCCGTTAGACGTGTTTGCAGTTTTTGGCATTTTTATTGACGTTGCATTTTCAACACCGCGTAATGGTACGCCATTACTTCATGTTTTGTTTTGTTTCTCACTTGCTCGTAATAATCGCCATAACTAATAATCTTATTATAATCTGATAAAGTTATAATCTAAGGATAAAAGAGACCAAAGAACTCAAAGCTAGTAGTTAAACGTGTGTTTCTAAACTTTTGTTAGTGTTATTTAAAACGTGCTGTGTTCACTTACCGCTCTCTTACCGCTAGAACACGGCCTTGCGGTTCGACGTCAAAAACGCCAAACGACCACGACGACAAGACCAGGGTCACGTGATATTTTGCGGTTTGCGGTTTGCGGTTTTTGCGAAAAAACGCAATGCTAAAGGTCTCTAATAACTAGTGGTGTCCCTCAAGGCTTAATTTTGGGGCCACTTTTATTTTTATTATACATAAATGACATCCAAAACTGCAGCACAGTAGTTTCCAAAATATTGTTTGCAGATGACACAAATATTTTTCACAGTCATTCTTGTTTAGAAGAATTAAATTTGATCATGCAAGATGAAATAAATAAAATAGCTGATTGGATTAGCAGCAACAAATTATCACTGAATGCATCTAAAACAAAATTTATTTTATTTAAATCATCAAATAAAAAGGTTAAACACAATATAACAATGTCTATAAATGGACAACCAATTAAGCAAGTTAAAAATACAACATTCCTTGGTGTTATTATTGATGAACACTTAACTTGGAATGATCATATTGACTTAATTACGAAGAAAGTTATAAAATCTACGGGAATAATATCCAAAATTCGACATTTCACAAATTTTAATACTCTCAAGCTAGTCTATTATGCTTTAGTTTATCCTTATTTAATATACGGAAATTTAATTTGGGGAAATACATATAAGAAACGATTACAAAAATTAATAAACATCCAAAAGAAAATAATACGATTAATGATGTTCAAATCATATTCTGAGCACTCTGAACCATTATTTAATAAATCAAACATTCTGAACATTGAAAAAATTAATGATTTTCTAACTAGTTTATTCATGTTTCGATATCACTATCTGGATAATCTACCAAAATATTTTACAAATTACTATGTTACTAACAGCGAAATACATAAACACAATACAAGGAACGCATCTAAACTTCATAAATCATACTCAAGAACTAATTTTGTCAAACATTCACTTTACAATAAAGGTGTAAATATTTGGAATGAGTTAAAGTCTGAATTAAAAATTATAAAATCCTATCACATATTCAAGAAAAAATCAAAAAATTATTTCTTGCTGTTGCATTCGGAAACATAGATTTGATATATCCCTCATCTATCTCTTGTATGTAAATTATATAATTATGTCTTCTCAAGGAATAAATTTTCTAATTTGTATATATCTTTGTTATTATTTGAAATATTGTAAAATATCTCAAACTCAACTTCTTCTTCTTTTTTTTTATCACCTCTCCTTTCATTCTCTGTATCTGATCATCAATGTAAATAATTGTAAATAATTAAACTAGGAGTCTTAAGCAAAAGCCTTTAGCGGTTTCTAGTAGACTTCTAGCCCTAGTAACTGTAATCTATGTTTTATTTTTATTTTAAACTATGTATGTATGTATGGGCGAAACTTTAATAATAATAATAATAATAACCTCATCAATCATTCTGATTTCTTCGTAGCGTAGGCGGAAATGAGTCAAATGGCATCACAAAACAAGGGTGCCGTGCATTCTGTGGATTAGATTAGGGTTATCAAAATTAACTTAAAATTTCATATACAGTAATCACAAATAGTAAACCCTAATCCCAACCCTAATCCTATAATTCGTGATTACTGGACATGAAATTATTACCTAAAATTAATTATATTAATCATGCATAAATTACGTTTCCGGAAGACAGCGATAATGTAACGATCAAGTTACGTCAATTTCCGGTCGTGCTCGAAAACCTGACCAAAACAAGTTTCAAAGATAGAAGAAACCTGTTTGTGCCTTTCTAAATTTTGCATAGAAACATGGCGGAAAAGGCGCCACATAGTCGTTTTAACCCAAATGAATCGTGGCTAGAAGGCAGAGGATCGTGGTTAACTTATGGAGTTATCGTTTGTATAACACATTTGGCTATTCTTAGTATTCCCTTTATTGGAACGGCTACTGCTTGGACTTTGACAAGCATCATTCATTGCATTGTAAGTCGGGAATAAATATATTTTGTACTGTACAAATAGTGTCCTGGCTTAAATTTTGTTGTTTTATAATTTATGTCTCTTCTGACATCTTCATAAATCTGGAAAATATCAAGGAGAAACATTTGTAATCATAAATCCTGTCTAAATAGAAATATCCCAGGATAAAGCTTGCCTGATATTTCGAAAATTTAATAGCAACTATATCGACAACTCCAAACCTATGTACCCTATGCCTTGGTTGCATATTAAATGCAAACTTTTCACCTCGTGCTGGGATTATGTTCTGCAATTTGCCTTCCGGAGGCCTTCTCTGAGCAACTTGATGGAATTCCATGGTGTGCGGCAGCTGCACCTAAATAAAGCAGGAACTTGACTGCACCTGACTGGAAAGTTTTGACATTGTACGCCCGATATTTAGATAATTTCATGGCACAGAAAACATCAAAGTACGTGCCAGATATCTCAGTAATCACACAATACAAGTAGTGCAGGGTTCGAATTAATGGTGTGTAATTTGCACATCCTTTTGGCCAAATTGCATAAAAAAATAAAATTGCATATATATCACTTTTCCAAACGATGTGCAAATTTTATTTTGCAAACTCAACATTTAAGGTTAAATTTTGCTTAGTAGGGTTTTGTTCCCTATTTTATTTTTGTACTAAAAGGATGTGTAAAAAGCAGAATATGGCTGAAATTCATCCGAAATATTTGCAACAAATGGCCAGGTCCTGCACATGCTCGGAGCCAAATAGCTATCAAAAAGAGGCCAAAATCTACCAAAAGAGGCCAAACTACAATTTTTCTAAAGAGGCCAAAAAAAAGCTAAAAGAGGCCAAATTAAATTGCAAACTTGTGTCCAGGAATTTTTTTCCTCAATGGAGCTCTTAAGTTGTCAGCAAAAAGAGGTTAACCGAATGATTTCAAATGGTGGCGTAACGCTCATTGGGTAGAGTTAGTTAAAAAACTAAGGGGCCCGACAGTTAGGGCCCCCCATCAGCCACGGCCTATCGCCCAGAAAATTAGAAAACGTAGAAAATGCAGGTTAAGAATCAATGGGAAAATGCAAAATTACAGTCGATTTCAACTCACTTTTCACTCAAATGTTCCGAACTTCGGAAATTCGTTGCGAAGTTCAAAAGTTCATAATGAATTCAGAACCGGTTTGTAAACTGAGCATTTGATTGGCTGCTTTTTCTCTAGTAACCAATCAAAGGGTTTGTTTACAACATGGCATGTGAATTTCATAATGAACTTATGAACTTCGCAACGAATTTCCGAAGTTCGGAACGAAGTTCGGAACATTTGAGTGAAAAGTGAGTTGAAATCGACTGTAATGCTAAATAATAAAGCCTCCATCGACAACGGTAGCTGATCTCAAATAAAACAAAAGTTATTCTTATTAGTTATTGACATTGACATTGTTCAGTTTTATTCATATAGCTAATGTGGTGACTAGTGTACGTTATAACTGTATATAATGCTACCCTATGACAAACTATCAGTGCCTGATTTACAATTGGCTGAATTTCATCAGCTGTGATTGGGTGAAAATACAACTAGATTATCCCATATGATTATTTTTGAAAATTTACATTACAAATCAACCTCTCACATCATTTAGTACACATCTAAGTGATTTTTACAACTAAAGATCAATATAATTCTAAAAAAAAATTTTGAAGTGAAGAGGCCAAAAAGTAGCCAAATGGCCAAAAAATTTTTCGAGACCAAACAAGAAGAAAAAAGGCCAAAGTCGAGTTATTTGGCCTCAAAAAGGCCAATATACCAACCCTGCAAATGGCTGCCATGTGTTTCCACTTTGCAAAATTGCAAATCGATTTTTCTTCTCTAATTTGAACCCTGAAGTAGTGACTGCATATAGTATGTATAACATGAAATAAGCATATTCTTGAAAATGTGTGAGTAGAAATTCAGCAGCACTAATGCTAAATCCTGGGTCAATGCCATTTGCTTGGTAGAAGATGGGGAATGAGAAAATTAAACCCAATATATCAAACCAAGATGAAGTTTTATGTGAATTATAACAAAAGAAATAAATTTCTAATTGAAGACTGGTAATGATGATCCTGATACTGATGATCAACATACTAAAATACTATGATTTATGATGATTTACAGTATAGCATCTGTATAAATATTTGATTTATGGTATCTGAATGTATTTTTATTCATGAGTCTCTAAAGAAATTATTTTTTCTAGGCAACCTACTATTTTCTACACTATTTAAAAGGAAATCCATTTGAGAACTCAGTTGATGGCGGCTCTCAAGGAAAAGATCGCAGGTTGACTCATTGGGAACAGATTAACCAAGGTGCACAAAATACATCCACAAGAAAGTTCATGACCATCGTTCCAGTCATTATGTAAGTTGCAATTTTCTAATTTGTTAAATAATTTAGTCAGATTTGTTTTTTTACAAAATCAATAATATTACCGTATTAAATTAGATACTCAAATTATAGTTGTGAATTCAGGCCTTAAAATATCGGTCAGCAGTGCCATCGGTCAAAATGTCCGGTGTCTTTCAGAATGGGTCGGACATTTTTATAATTATGTCCGATGGCCTTATGTTTAGTTTGGCGCGAAAATGTGTTCTTTTAAAATCGTATACTGACGCTAAATGTTGGAAGTAAACGTGCGTTGACTTACGATGCGACTGGTCAAACTAATACCCGGCTCCGCTGTCACGCTTAGCGGACCACATAACAGCTCTGATAAACATTTACGGGGTAAATTTAAATCTGACAAGGTTAAAGTTTGGTCGGACATCAATACAGTTGGGTCGGACAAACGGTAAACCTCAATTTTCCTTCGGTCGGACAGAATGTCCGGTGCGTTTCATTCTTGGTCGGACAATTTCACGAATGGGTCGGACAATGTCCGTGACCGACCGATATTTTAAGGCCTGGAAGTATAAGCAGCTGATATGTATGGACAGTATTAGTATTTATTTAGCACAGATAAAAGAGATTGGAGTAAGATCCTTGAAGTTTAATTTTTTTAAGGAATGTGCATGGAACATGAAAATATGATAATAATTTTTATAAGAATAGCATAAGATTCTTTCTCTACTTAATATTTACCACATATTAAAATGGTTACTTTTATTGTTCTCGTTGTTAGTAATTAACCATATGTCAATGAATTGATCTGATGAGCAAGTTTGTTAGAAAATTGATCAACCTCCTTTGTTTATACTTACTATTGGTTCCCAATTTGCTCCCTGAAGCTCAAAACCATTGACCCATTCACACATGGTAGTCTTCCTAAGGATGTTTAAATGCAAATTGATGTGTATGAGAACATGATAGGATTCACACTTCTACGAATGATAGGAAACACTTAGAACTATTGCAAATGGAGCAACTAACTTTAATTATTTCTTTAGATTCATCCTGGCCAGCTTTTATACAAAACATGATTTACTGCATTTCCTTGTCAATACTGTGGCCCTTGCCTCTGCTCTTATACCCAAATTACCACAACTACACAAAGTTCGTCTTTTTGGAATAAACAGATACTAGAATGAACATATGTGCACTGGCTGGTGTTTTCTGTATGGCTAAGTGGCAATGTAATAAGTGAGAAGAAATCTATTGTCAATTTATGATCTTGATCAAATTGAACAATATGTATACGTAAAATTAGGATTTTGTACTTGAACTGCAAATGAATTTCCAACATCACAGTAATTTAAGTAACTTAAGAATAATGACAAAACTAGCTAAGTTAAAAAGAGTTACTGTAAGAATCTTTATCGTAAGGAGCAACTGATGCAAGTATGCTGCAAGTGAATAAGAAAATAAGAATTTATTGAAAACTGACCTAATATTTAAAACAAAATCATATTAATCATAAGAATATTAAATAAAACATCTCATGTTACATATATAAAATATTTTGTAAGCTGTATAGCGACCTATAGCCGTATAGTTAGGGTAGTTTATTTTTCCCATGATCATATACTGTACTGTAATCTGTACATAGTAATAGTTTCGATTGACGTCACAAAATTCTAATATAAAGCTACAAAGCTACCTGTTGTATATGTTCCGTATATTGTCACTATGAGTGTTCACAAAAAAAAGAGTCGATACAATTATTCCTGCTTGAGTTATACGTCAGCATTATTTCAAAGGGTTTTAAAACCATGTTATACACACAATTTAGTTTAAAAATGTTTGGTTAATGTTAAAAAGTGACTTCTAATATGACCTGCTAAAATTCGCTGTTATTTTAGCTGTTATTTTAGCGTTTAATAATGTTGGATGGCAATTGACACAATTCTGATGCAATTCAACATGGCGGTCAAAAATTAAATGCAGAGTCACTTTTTAACATTAACCAAGCATTTTTAAACTAAATTGTGTGTAAACATCGTTTTAAAACCCAGTGCATTTTTTAAGAATTCTTCAGCGGTGGGGCAAAACATGCAAAAACGTCCACGGCACCGCCCTAACTCCTGATATCACTTTCTTGGGTATAACAGACGTATAATTATAACGTCTACTTAGTTACTTATAAACATACACGGCGTTCTCGAGCTGAGGCCCTTGCAAAGTATTATTCAATATGTCAATCAAGTTTGATCAGAATTGACGGTGTTTTCAATCAACCAGAAGATACGGAAAATTTTGATAAATGCACTTTCTGCCGCCAAATTGAAGAATTTGGACAGAAAAAATCGGCTACAATTTCCATTGGTTTTGGTGGATTAAATTGCTTGGTGGGGGCTTATGTACTTGCTTCTTTCGGTCGGACTTGGTTATATAGACTTAGTTATACTTCTTTCCACCTTAAATGTTTCTAGTGTGTATTATACAGTACACGTGACACGTGTGTATCATCATTACAGTACACGTTATTTAGCTGTAGCGAAATTTTGGTTGTCACTCAGTGCCTGCTACGCAAAGTAACAACTTCCATACATCTGTTGTCAGATGACGGGTGGGGACTGAATTAGAGAACGAATTATAACTAAGAAAGCTTTTGTTCGCATTTTACACTGTTCATTAAATAAAAAAATATTGTAATGTTTTGTTATCGCCTTTTGGACAAAGGGCCTAATCAACTGGGGCAGCAAGCCCATTTTTTCCTTCAGTGGTGGGGCAATAGAATGTGCCCACTGGGGCAAATGGCCCACCACGCTACGGTATTAAAAAATGCCCTGTTAAAACCTTTGAAAATGATCCTGACGTCAGCACAAATAGTTTTCAAAACTCAACTCTAGCAGAAATAACTGTATTGACATCAATAGAAACTAAAGAATTGCCTGAATTGGGACTCACTGCATGCAAACATCTTGACAAAAACACTACGATTACTATTTGTGGAAAAATAAATAGTGAAATCTTTGAATCGTTTATTAAATCAGTGAGGAGTTGGAGGTAGGCTGCGACACAGACTCCATGCCCGTATTTATACTTAAAGTAATTTGCACTTAGCCTTGCGAGCGAAACAAGGCGAATTACAGTATTCCGTAATTACCGCGGGTATTTTTAGACATTAGACCTAAAAAATCAATTTGGTAAAGAGAAAACTTCAATCAGGGCCTCAAGATTTAAGAAAAGACACCTAGTCTTCGTCCCTTCGATACATTTATCCGAGGTGTCTGGACGAAAACCATGCAAATTTGACCAAAAGGCAAAAATATACTGTCTTACTGAGAGTTTCAACGAAGACAGCGCATGCGATACCTTCTGACCAAGGTTTGTAGTTACAGGGTTCATGCGTGGTAATGCTACTCCTTGAGGTCCTTAAATACTACTTGGATGAAATATTGACTTTTAAGGGCACTTTAAAAGCTGTTGAAACCTACAGTTTTCTAAAAACTCCTTAAATTATTTCTTTTCAGAATAGAAGTAAAATCCACAAGACCACAGTATCAAAATTTGCTTGTTGACATATAATTTCACGATATTTTGACAGTTTTCCTATTAGCCAGATTAGGGGTTAATTTTCTTTGGTATCATCAGGAAGAATACTCCTTGGTTATTTTTCTCCTTTAAAACTCCTAGCTTAATTACTCCTTGGATTCAACTTTTCAAGACCAGCACGAACCCTGTAGTTAGCTCAAATCCCTTTACAGGTAGCAGTACAGCGGCGACGTCACGCACATGGCACTATCTAATCGATCTAATATAGATAGCGTGTGGCACAGGTTTAGTTGGAGGTAGATTTGTTGACAGAATAACAAATTTCATCACTCGCAAACGAGTGGAGCACAAGCCAGGGGCGTGCTAGCTGGGGTCTTCAGAAGAACACAGTCTGACGGGGCCCAGACGCAAGATCAAGATATGTCCTAGGGATGGGTTATAATTGGTCCAATTTGAGGTGATGAAAAATAAGAACTTTCAACCCTTTTTTCAATTTATAATTTTGGAGGCCCATGACGCCAGGGGCCCACGACGAGTTGTCTCGTCCCTGGCTAGACTTTCTCAAAGTTCTCTCGCGACTTTGTCGCTCGACCTCTCCAATTTCAGACATGGAAAGAAAAATAAAAGAAGTCGACTTGTGGCAAGTCTAGTCCCTGGCCGGCACTACGCCCCTGACACAAGCGCCGTGTCAACTTACAATGTCATTAACATTAATTTAACATCCTTGAACACTTCGTGTGAGATTACATGAAGTATATAAGCTGGGACGTCGTAGAACCATGCGATAAATCAGTAAAATCACGGATAAAATATGAAGTACAGATTTCTAGGAAAGACGGGATTAGAAGTATCCATCCTCAGTTTTGGTGAGTATTATAATTTGGCGTTGATTTGCATCCTATTTGGAACTGAGTGTAGGCACAGTATAGAGACGACCAGTAGGGCCACTCGGCGATGCAACATGTAGCCGGCTTTTTATGCAAAAATATTCAGTTTACTGGCCAGGAAAGTTAGTCCAGCTTGCTTATTGGCCAGCCCCGTAGCTGGCCCTCATTTCTTGGGGGGGCACTTTTGGTTTTGCCTTTATAATTTATCGTATAAACCCTCATTTTGGTCCAAATATCGACTATACCACACCAAAACTAACATTAATTTTTTTGTTGGGGGGGCACAATTGTATTTGGGGGGGCACAATTGTATTTGGGGGGGCACAAATATTCGGTAGGGGCCTTGCCCCCCCAGGCCCCCCCTCAGCTACGGGCCTGTTATTGGCCAGAAAAAGCAATTGACTGGCTGCCAATGCGTAATGAGCGGCCACACGAAATTTCAAATGAGTGGCCCTACTGGTCGTCTCTATACTGTGGTGTAGGCAGTGAGTGTAGGCCCTACCTTGTTCACGAGACCAGGACATTGAGCTTTTGTATTTTTGCACCTTTGATATTTGCATTTTTCCGGTAAGGTCAGGAAAATTTTTCTTTAAATATCCGAGCAATTTTTGTCGTATTCTTGTTCTGAGATAGGGTAGGGAGGAAGGGGGCGGGGGGGGGGGGGCAGACTGCTAACTTTGCCTATTGCCTAAGTGCCTTACTCATAAGCTATTTTATACTTACTCATAAGCTATTTTACACTTACTCATAAGCTATTTTATATATATACATTTTATACATAGTTTTACATTTATAGCTACTGGCACAAAGGTCTAGGTTGCAGGTCTCTTTAATTCTCCATTTAAAAACTATTTGTGGGTCCAAATTTCATTGCATATTAAGATGATATGCCATGAATTTTATGATTGTTTCACGTGCTGTGGCAACGCCAACCAGCCCGGCAATCGATTACGTGGCTTGCCCTATTGCCACAGAAAATGCTGTGCTAGTGCAACAAAATTTTGCACAGAGATTCCGTATTATACCTTTGCTAACTTTTATATGGCATGTATGTATCAAGTATACAAGACATTATAATGGAATTTTTGTCACAATAAAATGTACTCAAATGAAATGAAGGGTTAAAGTGTTATACTATATAAATGTAATATATGTGATTATATATATATCATTGAAATTTTAATGTCAGGCATGAAAATTTAATGTCAGGCACCCTTGGAAATTTATTTTCAGCAGGGACGGATTAGGCTACCGGGCGATGCCCCTGTGGGCCCCGCTTTTCTACAATTGAGGGCCCTTGATTTCATACTGCACAAAGACAGACAAAATCTCAAGACAGCATCACACCTTTGTAACAAAATACCAAAATACAACATCATAGTTAACTAGCATATTTCTTTTGTTATATAGTTATTCTTCACTACCATGCAAAGTGAACACTAAAATGACCTGGTGTATGCATGTCAGATCTTCCCTGAATGTAGGAAATACCATTTCCGAGAGTGCGGATTCCAAAATTTTCCCGGGGAAGCACCCCCCCGGGTCGGACCCCCTAGAGTTTCTCCAGCACGCTAACCAATGTCATCGTCCCTCCTTCACTGCTAAAAGTCTTAACAAAATATTACAGGTTTAATGAGTAGAGATAGTGCACAGACTATCATAGTCAATTGTTTTAATTCATAGAAATCGATAAACTTCAGAGTTATATTTCTATCAAGTTTCCAAACCTTCCTTATATTATTAACTATGTATAAAAAATATTTAGTAACATTAAAAATTGCAGACGCCTTTCTTTCCCTCAAGGTGCATCATCATTGGGTAGTGTATTTCATTCAACTCAAGAAATAGAATCCATTGAAGTTGTTCATGAAGCTCTAAAGAGTGGTATTAATTATATTGATGTGGCGCCTTGGTATGGTCATGGAAAAGCTGAGACAGTCTTGGGCAAGGTAGCTATCGTAGTTACGAAGTAATTAGCTTTATGTACTACTTATTTTATATTCAGCATTGGTAAAACACCAAGCATTGCATGAAGTAACACTAACTGTCTTGCATTTCAAAGTATATTTATTTAGTTTTACCTAACATTAGTTCTGACTGTATATACATCGCCATCAGGCATTTGTTTGCCTTCATTTTCAATGATCCTCAACAAAACAGTTCCCTACTTCGCTTTTGTAGTTACAGCTAAATAGTTACAAGGGAGAAAGAAAGATAACCAATCAAAATAACGTGGCAATAAAAAAAGTAATAGTAAGCAATGGAGGTTTTTATTTAATGCAACGAAAGCAGTAGTTTTAAATTTTGTAGGAATTACTATGATCATACTGCCTACTGGGACGAATTCTAAAAAATACAGTATTATGTCTTATGAGCAGAATCTCCGTTTTGCCAACCAATTTCTGAAAAGTGGCCTGGGAAAATCTACTTGCTGCACTGCCTACACACCCTGTATATGATACAATACACTCTTTACAATACATTATTTACAATTTCCATACGAATCTCCGGTTTACGAATTATGATTATTGAGGTAGAAATTACTGTATGAATAGTAAAATACGCGACGTTTCCATGTTTTCAGAAAGGTTTTAGTCATGTTACAACAACAACATGTACAGTCATGCGCTAGGACGTAGAAAGTAAAAAGCGATCAAGTATTCAAGTTTATCAAAAATGAATATAATTGACTACATATACAACGTAATGTATATATGCTTTTCTGCTATTACAAAATACAAACAAAAACTGAAATCCTTTGGCTTTACTTGGCAATCTAATGATGTGGTATAAGTTCGTTGGACCAATAAAAATATCCAGCCTGAACATGCATGAAAATCTTTATAAAAAACTAATTTAATAAAAGTGTATGTTTCTTACAAATGATTTACTTGACCATGATGTACATTAACATTATCAGGCCCGCATTCAAAAAGCTCTAATGCAGAGCCAATTTCTAACGAGCCGATAACAAGTGATATTATATTCTTTGTCAAAAATACCGAAGATTCATAGTGATGATCAGCCCAAATGTACGCACGTAAAATTAGAAATGGTAAATTTATTAGCCCCATTTGAATCCCAGCTTTGATAATGGTTGTATTTTTTCTCGGTTTCACGTCGCCTTCTCTGTTTCCAGTCAGTTTGTACTGAAGCAAAGCTAATGGGGAAACCACAAAATTCAAACACGAAAAAAATATAATGCATGTGGTTGTTTCAATAGAAAGTTTAAGAAAGATCGGTCCAGTTTGATGTTGAATAAGGATCACTTCCAGCATTTCAATTCCATCAAATAAATCCAACGCAGAGGTGACTGACAGAGTTAAGACAAATTTCCAATGCTCTGACGAGATTGTGATATTCAGTAGCAGGATAAGTAGTATGGGAGTAACACAAAGCATAAACCGTAATGCATTAATGCCTGGAGTTTCATCATTTTCAAGTTTGTCAACTACGAAACCAAATATGATCGCCACTATTGGCACAAAAGCAAGTACAATGTATGTAAACCAAATTCCCCAAACATAAAGTACTTGACTGTCGTTTATTGCGTACTCGTACTTGAACAAGAAGTAAAGAAAAATGCAGATTGATGGCAGATACGCCACGAAAAATGCCCCCAAACTGCTACTTATATGTTCAGCCATCAATATAGAGAATACCACTCCTTGAGCAAAGTATAGTGTAACATAACTTAATCCGCCAATCCAAAGAAGACGTTGAGAGCGAGCCATATTTCAGAGATTAAACACAGATACCAAATCGCTGAATTTACTTGAAACAACTTTGCTTGTTCGGCAAGTCACACACACCAGGTCAGCATTAAATATTTATTATTATTAAACATATCGCTCTCAAAGCAGGTACCGTATTTACCACATAACTCCACAGAATACAATGAGTGAAAAAATGAGTAATGATCTGCAGTTATCTGCAATCGTTTAAGGTGGCTCGATACAGTTTTCAAAAATTCAAGCGTACAACATTTTGAAATTTTTAAACTCCATATTTTTAGGTCTTATTCACCGGATATCGGGGTTTTATATATTTTGATGCTTCTATTTTCAAGTTATGTCAGTTTTAGTAACATATTGTTGGTTGCTATGGCGACATACGCGTGCGTATGAATTCACTCTAAAATAGCCTGTCGCCTCGTGTAGTTCGTGCATCATTTTACTCATTTACTTGGAAGACAGACTAACAATAAACAAAATATTAAAAAATTTTGTATTTTTTTGTAAATTATTTTTAAAAAAATCAAAAATGTCGTTTTCCTCGATAAAATTTTTTTGCCATTACATAATTTTTTATTTTTGGTATAATGAAAGTTTTTCGCGGTGCGATACAGTATGCAAAATTTGAACATAGGTCACCGGACAAAATAATGGATATAGCGCATTGTTTTTCAATGACGTCAGCAATTGACACGAAAACGGTATATAACACGCGAAATGGCGCGAGCAACTGCTCACATCATGTCAGTTTGGAAGTTCTTTCGTTAATATTCCCGCGCACACAAATTGTCACGCGGGTTTATCCATAATTATATCATAAAGTTCTATTTTCGCGATTCGCATAAGGGATTTCGTGATTACTATACAGATATGGAACTCGAGTCGGAACCACATTGTAGCTAGCTACAACCAGTGAGCTCCATATATATCTGGAGTAAGAACTTCTAATGTTCGGCCAATAGGCCAAGTGAAGCCAAAGATGGCGGCAATTGACGTCCAAACTCATGAAGGTCATAAACAGTTTTCATACCATTTTTCTAGCTAATTCCAGTTTATACTAACAGATCGCATCGCTAATCAAGTTATTAGTTCATAAAATCATGATGTTATTGTTTACATCGGAGTAAAAACACGAAATTTCGGCACACTCCTTGCCGGCTTGTGCAAACCGCGCGGTCGAAAACAATAGAAAGGGATTGGCACTGGACGTCAATTTCCGCCATCTTTGGCTTCACTTTTTGGACATAAGTTCTCACTCCAGATATATATATATAGAGCTCACTGGCTACAACACGCAAAGTTCGGCACAGTACGGCGATTTATTCCAAAATTTTCACATGAATATGCTCACTCATGGCTGACAACAACTTACACACGCGAACAGTTTTTTCGCCGAGAAACGCCCGTAATCAAACCAAATCGGTGACTTTTAACAATATGCAAACTCCCTTACATATTTCCAATTAAACTTCAATAATTCCATCGCCCAACACCGCAAATTGAAAGTATTTCCTTCAAATTGCTTCGACTGCACCCCTTGAACGACGGCCATTGGTGGTCCCTCCAATTTGACCGCTAAATCCAAAACTGGCTTCAATTTTCATAGGTATAGAAGCTCGATCCAGGTACTATATTTTCAGATCAGTGGTCGGAACCTTTGATGTTTTAGTACCCACGCTGACGCGTTCCACGCGCCAGGCAAATTGCTCTGGTGCGTGTCTGAGTTAGCGCTATCGAAAATAACAGTAAATGATCGCTTTTGTTTGTTTTTGTAAAACGCGTTTGAGCTTCTCAACAACTTTTGTTTATCGTTGAAAGCCAGGGGTGAGTGTGAAACAATCGACATGCAAATATACTACATGTTGGTTTGATACTTTGAAAGAATAGATTGTTTATTGATAGTTAAGTTGACATTGTATTCTGTGCCGAAACTGAACACGCAGGAAAATATTAATCGTTTTTAATGTTTTCGTTAACTAGAAACAGAAAAGTTTGGGAAGTCACAGATTGCCATTTTGTTTATATCTGGTTGTTTTGCATCAGGGCACAACACAACCGCATTTTCAAACAGCTTTTTGAGCTTTAAAATAAGGCGGTCTTTTGCATAACGTATCTCATCTGTTAGCAATGGTATAAACAATTGTGGCATAAAAGTATAGAAACAGCGCTTGATTTGTAGCTTAATCGACTTCATGACGTCACGAGGCACCTCAACCCGCCTGCCCCCAGTCTTCCTGTGAAATGCTCTGAAAACGGTGAAATAGAAATAGAAGACCTATGTATAGACTGTGTTAAAGGGACGTTTCCTGGGAGGCGACAAGAGAGGACTGTGGGAAGGGGGGGGGGGTCATTTGGCTTTTCATCTCATGATTTCAAGCAAGGACAACTGTTGCCACGCGTGGCGTCCGTGTGGCGCAGCTTGCTCCACAAGACCATATGCTTGCCGGCTACCTTGTTGATAAAAAGTACTAGTTGCTTGCTTAAGCAAAGACGTAACAGCTTCCTGGCCATGGCCAGAAACCGATAACGTGCATGTTTAAACGAAGTTAAATAAGGTCATTTATATAATTCATACATGTAGAAAGGAATTAAATCATCACGGTGTCCGTGGTTTTACATCTAGTGAAAAACAATTTTATAATCCTTATCATTCATTTTCTCGGCTTAGACACGGTTGATCCACTCATGGACCATTGTTAGTGATCATTGAAGGAGAAAATGATTTCGGTAAACAAAATGTTATACTCATCAATGATCCAAGACAATGGCACTGGGTGAGCATCGCCGACCATCAGCGACATATGAGAATCAGGCTTTAATCGAACAATTAAATAGTATTTATAGAGTTTTTATGATATTTAATATGAATTAAATAGAGTTTTTATGATATTTAATATTTTAAAGCAAATTCTTAATGAATAATGTGAACAGATAAAGACATCCTCGTTATATTTTACACTTGATCTTCAATTTAGGCATTAAAGGGTGTTCCAAGAGACTCGTACTATATAGCGACTAAGGTATTAGTCTTTACGTACTAATTGCAGCCTGGAATGGCAAAATACTCAATACAAACATTGTATTAATATAGGCCTTTTGCAACAAGTGGTCACGGTAACACCAACAATTGGGCAAAGCTTTACCCACCATAGCATTTTCCCATACAAATCCTAAGAAAGTTTCCAATCTCTTAAATTGAACGCCATTTCTTCCATATTGCATATTATAAGCTGAAACTTTGCACTTTTACTAATATTGAGGTGCTCTTTTCATTTCTGCCAATTCTGGGGTTCATTTTTGATACAGCTGCTCGATCATTGCAAAAGGCCTGTTTTCATCTGTTACTAGCATGCAAAGTCATCCTCTTATTATATGAGTTTTATATAAATCATTGTTAAGTAATTATTTACAAAGAACACTTTTTAAGCCTCATGCTCTCGATCCGAATCATTAAATAGTAGAAGTTTTCTGTGCAGGTTGGCCGTTATCTTGCTGAAGTTGATAATATGTTTGATTTTTCCAAAGAGAAAGTTGTTGCTGGTTTTGAAGAAAGTTTACAACGCCTCGGATTGGATTATGTCGATGTTCTTCAGGTTGGGGAAATTCTTATTTATGATTTTGAACTTTTTTAGGTTATTATGCCTTTCATTTTCATTTTTAACTGGAAAGCGAGTAATTTCAGATAACGCAAAAATGGGACAAATTTTATCACACGTATAGGGTGCATAGGTTACATACATATACATAGAGTTTCATTGAAGGCTCTTCATTGGGGTCGAGGGTTATACATGCATTTAGAAGATTCTACTAATTAATTGTCCAGTTAAAAGTTATCGCACTTCTTGTCCAGAATGATCAAAATTGTTGATACTACACTACTATATAGTAGCTTTACATGGTACTTACCCTGCTGTTAAGTTTTGAAACAAATAATTAAATCATCAGTCTTCTTTATATTTATGATCATCAACGAATTGTTGAATTTCAAATAGGTTCACGATATGGAATTCGCTCCATCCTTGGATATTATTCTGAATGAAACTCTTCCTGCAATGATGAAGGTCGGTGTAATTTGTGGTGTACTGTGTATGTACGAGTGGATTGAAGAGGTTTTGAATGTAAAGCGGAGTATTTTCAATTAAATGTGATGTATATTTCAGCTTACGGAAAGTGGAAAGGTGAAATTTATTGGCATCACGGGGTATCCACTTGAGCACTTTAGGTATAAAGGAATTTACTGTAAGTTTGAGGAGTCTGGGGCCGGTTGTACGAAGTGCACAGCGTATACCTGAATAGAACAAATATGTATAAAACTACATATATTGATAGCATAATATTTAAATTCACTAATTCAGAAGATGTGTGGAAGTTATCCGGGCTTCGTACAACCGGCCCCTGGAAAACATGTGTTGTAGCTTGTGCTATAGGGTTTAGTGCTGATGACGCTGCTTTTTCATGCTTATTATTTATATTTTTAAATCTGTTTGTCTTATGTTTAAGGCGAGTGCTCGAGAAAACATCAGTGCCTGTCGACACTATTTTATCATATTGTCATTGCTCAATGAATGATCAAACACTATTAGACTACATAGATGAATTTAAGGTATATCGTCAGCGATTATTTTGAATTTGGTATATCAAAATTTAAGAAAATGTTTGGAAGGTAGTTTTTCAAGCGATGGTAACTCAACGCGTGTACGACTAAGTGAAATCTGATCCTGGACACAAGATTGATTCAAACATGTTCGGTAACTGAACTCGACGGCCGGATCAACTTTTGTATAATTTGAACTTCCAAAAGTCATTTGCTGCGATATGGGTGAGAACGAGATGGGCTTTTCCTGCAAATGTAAATATTATACATTCAAACTCTATTATATTTAACAATAAACGCCTCGGGCAACAACGGCGGTCTCGGATCCACAAAACATACTATATATGCATTTGATTTGTTCACAGTTAATGTGATTTGTTATGGGCCAAGTGTCAAATCTTAGAATTTCGATTAAAATATAGAAAAACAGTAAAAAATGGGCCTTCGCCATTTGCACTGTTGTCCGTTGCCATTGGTTACGCGCAAACATCATGATTTTTGGACCGCCACGCGTGGATCTCTCGTCCAATGAATAGCCGCGAAAAACGGACTTTGACACTTGGTTTACAACAATAAACAATTATTGGATGAGGCTGAGCATGATATCAAGAATTATTCAGACCAAGGTCAATGTTATCTGCCGAAGCGAAGCTGAGGTTCGATCCAAAAAAAGTATTATTCCACGCTGATGACGTCACCAGCGGAAGTAACGTGAGAACTACCGGATATTGAGAATTATCAGGGGCTTTTTGACCAATCAGAAACGAGAATAGAGTTTGAATGTATAATAATATACAATTATTGGACGAGGTTGAGCAAAATATCGTGATTTATCAGTGGCGAGCAGATCAATTATTTGCCGATGCCGAAGGCAGAGGCAAATAATTGATCTGCGAGACACTGATAAATCACGATATTTTGCGATAACCGAGTTCAATAATTGTTTTATCATTTACTTAAATATTCGCGAAAAACATTTAGTGCAACTTTGGTCGCCTTCTTCGTGTTGTCAGCATCTTTTTGGTCGAGCAAACAGGTCAAATCGTCTTTCGACAGCTCTGCAAAACGGGCCATGTTTACTAATGATTATAAAATGGCTAAAGAAACCGATATTTTGCAGCTAAGCAGTGCTTGCCGAAAGTGCGCATGCTCAATAAACTGTTTGCACCAGTTATTTGCAGCTGACGTATTATTTACACCAGTTATCTGTAGGTGAATTAGCCAATGACAATTGAGAATATAATTATGTGAATGATAATAACAGTTATTAGATTCGGCTTACGCACGCTATCAAGAATTATCCAGATGTTGACCGTCTCTGCCTTCGGCTTCGGAAGACGAAAAATAATTCTTGATGTCATGCCCTTTTATCTTACAGAAATACGACGTGGGAATAATCAATGCGTCTCCAATCTCGATGGGTTTGTTGTCGAACAGAGGACCACCGCCATGGCATCCCGCTACTCAAGAGATAAAGAATGCATGTAAACAAGCAGCTCAATATTGCCAGGTATGGATTAATCTCAAATGTTGGGGTCTAGTGTACAGCAGGTCGCCGTAGTTTGGATGTGAACTACCTTAAAACGATTGAAAACACTTCAACTAACTTCCTCACGAAGGGTCTTTTCTCGAAACGTCGAAGTCACAACCACGACAGGTATGGATTAAACTTATCAGTGTGAGAAAAGGTAATACTAATCAAACAATTAACACTTACATTTAACACTTACATAACACTGATGTGTACAGTATTTCCAAAACCAGTGATACACTTTGTAGATTAGAGTACTGTAACATGTTATCTTTTGCCAGCAAAACATTTAAGAAATTTTGCACATCCAACCAACATCGCGAAAAAAATTTACTCCAAAAGGGAAAACGTGAATCAAACTATAAAATGATTTGTTGTGTTTCCAAAGTAGTTGGTTTTTCTTCCGAAAAGTTTGCTGAACATAATATTCAGGATCTTCATGTACCTGTGCAGTGCTATAATATCTTGAGTGCTGGGTCCAGTGTAGCAAGGAGTGATATTCACGAGGTTGGTTGAAGGATCTAACTACTTGAAGACTATAGAAAATACTTCATGTTCTTTCCATATTCTTCAAGTAGTTGTATCCTTCAACAAACCTTGAACATTCTTCACTTCTTTCTCCCGGCCTACGAAACCCACGGATGTGCAGATCCTGAGTATCAGGTTGATTATTGTCTTTATTGAGTTTTCTTTGTTGTCTTATGCTATCAGAGCCAGGATATTGACATTTCTAAACTAGCGATGAAGTTTTCTTTGGGTGTTGAAGAAGTCGCCACAACTCTTGTGAGTACAACAAGCATAGGTAACTTAAGAAGAAACATTGCAGCTGTTACGGAGGAATTAAACGATGAAGAGAAACAAGCAATGGATTATGTCATAGAAAAGTAAGTCAGGTTTTGCACGAAAAGAGCGAACATATTGTGTATGCTAAGAATTTTGTGCTTCAAGTTACTATAGCGGTACTCCAAACTAAAGCCTACTTGGACTCCATTGAATCGAAAAGCACCTATTTTAATCTCCAAAACGGTTTCTTTAAAATAATCTTGTATAAGAAGTCTCATCTAGGCTCATCTGGAGCACTTCCTAGCTCTGCAACCCCCCTCCTCCTCCTTCTTCTCCTGCTATAGATTTACGTATAGTATGTAATTTTCACTAGCCTTGTCAAAGAGTTACTGTTGTTGGTTGTTATATGCCTTGTAATGTTCTAGGATTAGCAATGGCCAACGTATCAGCGTTTTTCTTGATAAAATATCCATTACTTTCAGTTATTTTAGCAAACTTGAAGAAAAGACTTGGGAAGGTGTAGAAGTAAACGAATACTGGAATAAGATAAAACAGCTTAAATCTGCTGAAAAATGAATTTTTAGGTGAATATAGTATCAAAATGGAAAATGTTGTGACGAACAATTTTTCCTTGACGCGAGTAAACATACGAGTAAATGTTCTTGTTCAAAAGCTGGCATGTGCATGCAGTTGTCGAACCAGACTCACATTCTCTTCCTTACGATGCTTAACTAATATAGCGTGACATTATTGGCGAGAAAACCTTCTACTTTGACTGTCTGTATTATATGAACTAATTGAAGGAAAAAACATAATCTTTTTCACCTTCTTATATGAATAAAAAGATAAAGCAATGATATGATTATTTCCAGTGATCTGCCACATGGGTTTTTTTCTAATAAAATAGTGTTGTTGAGAAGCTTTAAAGTTTATTTATTTATTTTTTAACTTTATATAAACCAAGTATATAGAGGGTTGAGGGTGTGGTCAACAGCAGGACACGAATCCCAGATTAAGACCAACCGAACAAATACACTAAGATTAATTAGTATACACGTAAAGTCACACATACATTGTACTAATACACTTGTCACTTGTGTTTGAAAGAGAAAATATAGAAGTATATTCACAGATATTAACGGGATGATTGTCCCAAAGGAAAACAATCCTGTTAAAAAGAGAGTTCCTAAAAAGAGAAGTTCTGCAAGGATTACGACTAAGTAACCTTTGTTGGTTTGAGCGAGTGCGAAAGTTATATATATATCAAAGAAAAAAATATAATGTCTCTTGCATATAAAATGGATGATTCTAATCCATTTAACGCTGATGCGTACTGATGCACAGGGATTATTGCAATATTTTTCAACCGTTGCGTTACCATCGTGGAAAAAAATATTGCTCCTGTATATATAGTGAGTATATATTCGCTGACTAAAAGCAAGGGGGAAAATTCTTTGGCGGACTTGTGGCAAGTCTTTAAAGTTTTACGAATGCAACTATCAGAATGCTTTGAGGAAACACGCGTGTAAAGAATCATGGTAGTAGTTGCATTCAGTAAACGCATATGCCGTGCTAAGTAGATGCTATTAAAGCACTGGGACGAATTTAGTGTTTATCTACACTCAGCAGTTCAGAAGGTCATTATTGTCAGCAGGACATGGTGTGCCAGTTCTGTTACCGAGGGGTACTTGTAACAAGGTTGAAATTGTATACATGCATACAGTCTTCGAGATATGTAAATATTATTCTGAATAGGGTCTAAATTCATATTACCAAGTATACATCACTGCCTTCGAACATACTTTGTCAGTCCAGTTGTGTTTTAAGATCAGTAAGATTGTAATATCAACATGCGCCGCAAAGGCTTGTGGGAATCGCATAATATGCATGATATATTTTGGAAACGACGCACTTTATCATGGGGAAATTGCGGATTTTGTTAATTTTCGACATCTTTTGGACTTTTTGCTGCATTGCAATATTTGGTTATGGTATGTATTAAATTTCTAACGATTTTATATTGGTAGTTGATGATTTTAACAGGTAAAATGTTGGGTAACTTAGGTTTTGTCTTCGCGTTTTTCGCCATTTTCATTGACTACGATGTTCTACGATTCATCAATTATTTTAGTTTTAATAGAATAATAGAACATTCAAACATTTAATAGAACATGTTCTATTATAAACATTTCTCCAAATACAATTCAAATACAACTCAGTCGTGCACTTTATAGTGTTCACACGTGTGGTTTTGGCGTGTTCGCAACTGTTGTGGGCCATTCCATTTAATATAGGCACCCCCCTATTGAGGGGTCCGTTCATTACCCCCTTAGGATTTTGGAACCCCCTTGGATACATTTTTGGGAAGTTGCCCCATAGAATATCGTAAGTACACTTTAGGATATCATTTTCGCCCCCTTGGATATCACTAAAACACCAAAATTTGCCATTTTGGGGGGAAATCACGTAAGCTACTCCTAGGAAAAATTAAGATTAAACACCCCTCCTCCCCCATTGGATGTCCAGACCCCTCAATAGGGGGGGTGCCTATATTAAATGGAATGGCCCTGTATACATGGAGTGATGGAGGTGAGATTTGTTGTTTGACCTTAGCGTAATACAAGTTTTACTTTGAGTTGACATCACTGATCTTTGGCATACATTTACAAATGGAATGTCAAGAAAGTTTGTTTTCCAAGTAAATTAACTAGAGGGGCATAATTAGGGCTGGCTGACCTAATAACTCATCTCTATTCTGTGCCTAATACAGTACATGCCCTTTGTCAAGTTGGAAAGGTCTGTAAAACTTTTGATTTTAGAGAAATATTTTGGGTATAATTTGGGCTTAAAAACGGCAATGTAAACAATTAACATTTATTATTATTTCCCAGCCTAGTCCCTGTTGTTCTGAAGCTAGCATGTGATCACGTGAGCATGTGGAACTCATTTGTGACGTCACTGTTCAAGGTGCATCAGGTACCCAGGAACAAACAATATTTCACAACAAAGAGAGAGAACCTGGGACTAGGCTGATTATTTCCCATGTCTCTTTTAAAATTAAAATTGGCAAGTAGTTTTTTGCTGAAATTGATTACCTATCATTAGTTTTTCTGGACAATTCACAAGACAACTATGTTGGAATCATAAAAAAGAAACCGTGTGAACAACAATGGACAGAATACCCAAATATAGAAGATTGCTACTCATGCCTCAAAACTTGTCTACATGAACATGAAAGGTACTGTATTCCTGATAAAAGTTAAACCATGATAACCCATGATCTGAGAGATCAAAATAAATATATAAAATTGCTGGCCTTTATTTAATTCACCATATTGTACAGTAGTAGGAGCTCTCTAAGGCGTGGACCATTAGATTTTTGAGGGAGGGGGGTTGGATGAATTGCTCTAGGAAAGAAATTTGTTTTTTACGAATAAGCATTCATAAGTTTCTAACGATCTCTGCATGAAATTTCATTTGCTCATTTCAAGTCAAATTCAGTCTTTATAAATAAGAAAGTTAAGCTCAGAACAGTGAACATATTTTAGTTAGGAATGCAATTCTTTATACAGTAATGTAACTACAATTGAACTGTCTCATTTTAACAGCAGGAAAGGTTTATATGCACATAGGTGTACCAGGCGGAGGCAACTGCCTGCCGCTGCCCCCCCCCCTCCCCAGAAAAATTGAAAGGTTGACAAGTTGGGCAAAAAATATGGGGGGAAATAAATGGAAAAGCAAAAAAGTAATCAAAGCAATCTAGTTTGTGTAATATGGAAATTAAAGTATTATTGAACAACTAGGAACTTATGTTGGGGGGTGGG
Source organism: Trachythela sp. YZ-2020 (assembly GCA_016169945.1). Lineage (NCBI taxonomy): Eukaryota > Metazoa > Cnidaria > Anthozoa > Malacalcyonacea > Clavulariidae > Trachythela > Trachythela sp. YZ-2020. The sequence continues at coordinate 4,360,467 of JADLSH010000371.1, read as the reverse complement.
GGGTGGGGGGTGGAGTAATGTTGAATTAAAAGTCGGACATTTTCAGTGTTAGTTGGGAAAATGTTATCTCCCCCCCCTAAAAATCTGGGCCTGTACACCTATGCACAACCAAGAACTTTGACTGTATGCATGGGTGCCCAGAGCACTTATATTGTATAATAATTAAGCGCCCTGTCCAGGACGTTTGTGGGGCTAGGGCAAATTATGTATGTATGTATGTCAGTGGTGTAACTTAACGCGTGCCCGGAGCAAGTGAAAATCTTTACGGGCAAGTAGAAGTCTCTTCTTGGTTGCCCGATTGGGCAAGTTGCTTTCTGTTTCAGCTTTACCAGAACAAGCTGGACATCTCTAGGCTATTAATTATCTTAGAGAGATCTGTTTTTAACCAGATCTATAAATTTCTCAATGATAATTTGCTTCTGTCCAAATTGAGTATCCACGTTAATGACGGACCAATAATGTCCGCGGATATTTTAAGCGCTTTTGCTGGAATATCATCAATACTGTGCGGTACATTTTTGTACCTGTCGATTTTGAAATTTTAAGATTGCGTAGCTGACAAATTACTTCATTCTCATTAATATCGGAAAACTTGAAGGCTGTATTGGAACGAACACTAGAACGAAAATCTTCACTATCACTAGTATCAGATAAACTCGTATTCAGGGATTCGTTTTCAATTTCGGCAGCTATAGTTTGCCCCGATATTAACAAAGTAATTATTAAATGCCTCAGCTTTTAGATTATCGTCTGAAATAACAACATTGTAGATTTTAAGTTGGGAAATATTATTTGATTTAAGAGATTATTAAGTAGATTCCAACTCTGTCTCGCATCTTTAGACTGAGCGCATACCTCTATTTTATTGCAGAAATAATTTCTTTTGGCATTACTCAATTCTGAGAACACGATAAATATATATATATGCAATAATAGTGTACTTATTTTTATTCTTACAGAGCGAAAACTGCAGGGTATGGTCAAGGACTTGGATGTTTTTGTAGTAATTTAAACTATCGTCAATTGCAGCATTTGGAAAAGAACAATACAGGGTAAGTGTAAGAGCAGCCATTGTGATAAACAAGGCACATACTGTATGATTGATAAGGCGCCCTATAGGGTCGACTTGCCGGGTCGACATTGAGGGAGGATCCGATTGGCGTTTCGGACGTTTTGACACAGGATTTGACGAGCGAGCACCTTTTTAGAATAACCGTGAGAGACTTGAAGGAAAGAGCTAAGAAACTCCGACTAAGTTATGGTGGGTTAAGGAAGCAACAGTTATTTGAGCTAGTTTATAGGCATAGGAATGACCCACCACTAAACGAGGACTTAACTTGGCATCAAATGAATACTATGGCAGTAGAGGAGTTAAAGGACAGGTTTAGAGCTGGGTTGTTTGATAGATATTGGAGAAGACTGAGAGGTTTTAGCAGTCAAAACAAGCAACAACTCATTAGTAGGGTTATTGCGCTGAGGGTGCCGACGTACAGTTTGAAGCAATGCAAGATGCTTTTGAAGGGTATCTTAAGACATATGATATACGAGTCGTGAACGAATTGGATCCACTAGGACAGCTAGTGGCTGATAAGGGGACTGTTAAGGAAATCTTAACTAGAGAGAAGGGCGGGGGGGGGGGAGTGGGGTAAAGTTTTCAGAGGCTCTTAAGGTTAAGTTTATTAAGTACAGTATAGAGGTTTTGCACTATCACGTGCACTTGTTATAATGACATGATACTGTAGGTTGCACGTTAACGATTTCAGAATTTGGTCGCGTGATGGTGCAAAACCTTGAGTTGCTTGACTTCAGACTCTGCCACGTTTTTAATTCAGACTCTGCCATGCCAATGTATATCTTCGGGTCTTTATCTGGTTGAGTAACTTTCGCTTGATATATAACGTTGGATGCCCGACATTGTCCATCCAATGGGCAGTCGGTTTTCTTTCTACAATTGCACTCGGTACTGTTAATTTGTGTGTCGTTCAGTATTTTCTTATTGTGTCCTTTAATCACACTGGTCATGTTGTTCATGCTTGTGCTATACCTTTTAAAAATTGAGAGGGGGAGGGCTTAACAGGGGTCGAAATTTACATTTGTTTTGCCTGTACAACCGGAATAGATCCACGCTGCACTATTCCAGTATTACATTATCTCGGAGAGCCCATTCACAGACTAGTAATGCCCTTGACACTTGTGACGTAATCCTCCAGATCCCAGAACTAAAGATCAACAAACAAAAATCAAACGCTTCTGTCGTTATCAGGGTTTTACATATACACCAATAATCTATCAAAAGAATTGCTCTGTTATGCTTTATTGCTGGCACCAGTCTGTTATGTACATTAAAGTCGGATCCGTCCATCTGAAAAATCGGATGGAAGTAGAACATGCTCTATTTCCATCCGACAAGATGAAAAGAAGCCGACTACACCCAGACCTAAACAGGTCAGCGCTAGGGCCTGATCGCGGGTTAAACACCGGTAAAATCGGATCGTGTGAACAAGGGTCAACAAGCCTGTACTGTATATGATAAATGGAGGTGTGCGTCGGATCGGATTGGCTTATTTGAATCTGGAGGTTGGTCTAACTTATCAATCCGAATGCGATCCGATCCGAAGCTGAAAAGTAATCCAGTCCGATCCAATCCGAAAAAAATATTAAATCCGATGCTAAAAAGTCTTAATCCGATCCGAACACTGATAAGTTTAATATTTTTACCAAAACAAATAAATTGGAGGACAGTGAAAACACTGAAAATTGAAAAGCCTCATTGACAGTTGTAGAATATAGCAATACCTTAATTAATTGTTTGCAATGATTTTTAATGACAAAATCTCACCCAATGTTACCCAATGCGAGGAGAAAACAAATCCAATCTGATCCGACAAAAACCAACAAAATCCGATCCGACCTGACAGAAATGCGGCAAAATCCGATCCGAGCGCGTGAATTTTCGCACACGGCTTTAATGATAAACTACTGCTGGCCTTGATGGAATGATGCCCTAGAGAACGTAGTTACTGTGCATCCAAGGCCAAATTGGCCCTGCTTTTTCTTTTCCTAAATTCAAGGCCCGGATTATTTTCATCAGAACACTATACTGTACATGTACTGTACTGTAACTGTAACTGTAACTGTAACACTGGCCTGTATTTCTGGCTAAGTTAGAGGGACAACTCAGTAGGTCTATTGGCTATTGCTCTCCTTGCTTTTTTCAAACGGATAATTCGTTTTAACTTGGGCATAAAGACCGCTGTAAAGTTTTTGCATTAACATTTTGTGGATATTTCTGTTTCAGTTGTCTTCAAGATGGCAGTGGTACCGTTTCAAAGTCACATTTGAATGTTTACAATATGTCTGGTTTTACAGTACGGCTACGCTTTGATAAATACATTCAACAGGGTTTTCGGTATAAAGTGGATCTCGAAGCATTGTTATACCAGAATGGCACATCCACTAATGACTCAAAAATACTAGAAAACGTTCTCTCGCCGATAAACTGTGAAGTAATAACAAGAAAAGGCCAAACTAAGATTCGTACATATTGCTTGAGAGACTTCCATTTTTTAAAACTGGGAGGAAATCAAATTTGCCTTAGCACTGATAAAACAACTGGTATATGTGAAATAGTAACTGTTCTTAAACCAGTTATTATTCACAGTATTAGTATAAGTCATGGTCAACATGGTATGTCATTACATTCCACAATACAAGGGTCTGTTTATAAAATATCATATTATTTGGACGACAAAGTAGTGGGAACTGTTGATACATTTGCCCAGTACGAGGACGAAGTGTTTAGATTTTGTGAAATTAGGTGGAATTTTTGGCCGAGTGCTGTCATGTTGGGTAAAGAACGAAAACTCGTAGTTAATGCAACTAATCCATTAGGAAGTGCAAGCCAAAAAAAAACGTTTACGTTTAATTTCGGTGTGCTTGATTTCTTGGTTTCACATGTTTCTCACGTGACGAGTGACGTAGTTGTGACGACAGTTCAAGCAACGGGAAATGTCACTAAATACGATGGTCTGGAGTACAAATGGTCGTTGCGAGATACTTGTATCAATGTAACCCTTCTTGCAACCGTAACTACTGGTAAGTTCTAAAACTGTTTCTATAAACAAGATTGTACAGTGCTGTACATCGACGGCATTTGATGTAAAGTTTGATCTGATTGCCACCCAAAATGGCGGAAATTAAACAAAACATGACATGATGTGTTTGACGTCACTTGCAAGGGCTGAATATATTTAACAATTATGATTTTTGTTTGTCTAGTGCCGAACGTAACGGTAAGAACTCGTTCATATTATATTAAGAATGGTGTGAATTCACAATGCCGCCTTTATCTTGATCCAATTGTCAAAGATGGCTCCCGTTCTACAGGTCACCTAGCATCTATAAAGTTGTTTAGGAATCCTAATCTAGGTGGTAAGTTGGCATTTAATCAATACATGGATCAGGAATCCCGTAGTTTGTGAGTTTTTTCCGCACGATTCCGTGCTTTATTATGTGACTCGCGCGATATTTTTCATAATTGTATTTTGTTGTATAGAAAATATCGCTAGGTACCAGAGTATCGTTGTGCGCGATAGTGCGGTAGAATCGTGCTGCTTGAGAGATTGCTGATCTAGTTACTCGTTTGATGACATCATTTGTTCCGTAGATTTAGGCAGAAATATTTCAAAATCTCATTTGTTCTTGTGATTAACCTATCCAGGCAATGATAACACTCCTTGTTACTATACTTTATATTATATAAAATCACAGTACACTGTGAGTTATTACAGTGGAACTAAAACGCTCAAGAAAGGGTCATAATATTTGGTTGTGTTTCCGGGGTGACCATGATGGACAGGGGTGGATCCAGCATGACCTGGTAGGGGTAGGGGGTGGTGTTGAGCGGGCGGTGGTCATGAGGCAAGGGTCGACCGACGCAGGGTACATCATTGCTGAGGACCCCCGGCAGGGTCAAGAGGCTCAGCTTGTAAGAACTTTTTTGAAAATAAGGTTGCCTAGGTGGTCAAAGAGGCCCCCAAAGGCCCAATATTTTATTTTTGTTTGATAATTACACTGCCAAATCCAAAATATTGATACAGAAATGGTACCCCCTACACCCCCAGTAAATCCATCCCTGTAACGGAGTATCTCAGAGAAGGTCTCACTGGAGGTCCATAACTCCAATTAGTAAAATTACATAGGTGATTATTGAAAATTCTCAATGCTGATTGGTTGCACTACCTCGGATTAATACGCGATAATCACCTAAAGCGTTTTTAAGCCGCTTTTATCGTAAATATTCAATTCAAATATTTTTGAAATGTGCATTATTTTTTTTTCCAAATAATCACCTATGTAATTTTACTAAAACAATTATTCACCTCAGGCTCGGTGAATATCGGTGTATAAAAACCTTGTTAAATATATGGTTAAATAATCCTATATACTCGTTTATTAACAATCGCATGCATACTATGGTTTGTACACAATGTCGGTTTTTTGTTATTTCAAATAAACATTATTTTTCAGAACATATGTTCGCAGTAGACTTTCCCAATGATTATTTTCAACGCGGAAAAGAAGCCACATTTGCTGTGAAGAAAAACAAATTGTCTAAAGAACCTCCGCATTATTTTTGGGCACTAAATGGCAAAAGTATGTCTTGGAATAAAACTTTTAGACATACGTTTAATGAAACTGGAAGGTACAGTATCATATCTTAATTGATGTTTGCTTGTTTGTATAGTACACCAAATTTAATAGACCCAATCGCCCAACGTATGCTGATGCTCTTTGCCACCCAGTTCGTGTGTATTTTGGTTGTTATGTTCACCTAGGTTTGGTTGGGCACAAGTGTTTGTCTGTTAGCACGATACTGGAAAATATGAATTTGGATAACAATTGGTTGAGAAATTTACAAAATTAATGTTGCTTGCTTTCCCTGCCTAAAAATAATTGTATGCGTAATTAGTGCATGAATAATTTATGAAAGATTACTTGACTTTAAGCCCGGCGCACACTAGTGCAAGTTGTACGCACAGATGTCATTCGTGACCAATTACGTGCGACGAAAATCCTAGTGTGCGGGGAAAATATACAGGATTTTTGTCACTCGTGTCGTGAACAACAAATATCAAACGTGTTTGATATTTTCTGTCATTCGTGACAAAAATTCCTCGCAGCAAAGAAGTGCGCATGCGTGTTATTTCCCAAAACAACATGGCGGATAGTGAACAAACACTTGCAGCTAGCGATAGGAATTGCGGCGGGCATTTGCCTGACTATAAAATAAACCTTTCCCACCTCCAACCCTTAACCTAACCCTAACCAGAAATGTCTGAAAAGGAATTTTGGGGTTAAAACAAGTCGGAAAAAATTATTTGCAAGAAAAAATAATTTAAGTGAGGAAAAAGTTTTGGCCGGGATTGACCGGGCTTGAACAGCCGCTCTAAGAAACTGTAGCCAGCGCACGCCCTAAACCACTACGCCACCGACTAGCTCGCTGAATGCAATTGCAATAAACCACTATATATAATGCTAAAACAAAATGGAGTTAAATACCGGTAAGACAAAAGATATGTGGATAGGATTTACGAGATCAAGCCCAGCCCCCCCAAGTATCAGTATAGGCAACGAAACGATTGAAAGAGTCACAAAATTTAAACTCCTTGGGGTTACCATGCAAAACGACCTTAAATGGAAGTCACATGTACAAGATATTGTTAAGAAGGCAAGTAAAAAAATCTACTTCGTGAGAGTCTGCAGGAAAGCAAATCTCCCAAGCAATATAGGGCTAACAACCTACTGCACAAAGATAAGACCCATACTGGAATATGCGGCACCAATCTGGGCTGGCTTACCATATTACCTAAAGGAGGATATTGAAAGGGTACAAAATCGCTGTTTAGACATCATTGGCTTATCAAGAAACAAAATTGAATCGCTTGCGTCAAGAAGAAATTATTTAACAAGTAACGAATACAATAACATACTAAATTCAGAAAATCACCCATGTAAAAGACTGATTCGCAGAACTAACGCGCATGAACATAACTTAAGGACAGGTTATAACCCACTACTGGCACCAATATCATCCACAGATAGACATAAACAATCTTTCATACCTAGAGCTGCCTGGTTGAAATATTTTAATGAACATGGCTAACTAAACGAAACCATTTGTATACATAGGAATAGCTCCTTTTATTCTAGTAAAATGTACATTATTGTAGTTTTTACATATCTTAAACACTGAAAATTTAATGAACATGGTTAACTAAACAAAACTATTTGTATACATAGATAATAGCTCTCCTCTATTCTAGTAAAATGTACATTATTATCGATGAAGCTTTTACATATCTTAAAAATTGTTGTAAAAATTTTCTAAAATACTTTAATTGTAATACCACTGTAATTCTTCTGCCAAAGGTGGTAAATAAAATATATTATATTATTATACATTCTTTGCTGCGAGGAATTTTTGTCACGAATGACAGAAAATATCAAACACGTTTGATATTTGTTGTTCACGACACGAGTGACAAAAATCCTGTATATTTTCCCCGCACACTAGGATTTTCGTCGCACGTAATTGGTCACGAATGACATCTGTGCGTACAACTTGCACTAGTGTGCGCCGGGCTTAATTGCTGGCGAAGGTATGCAGTCTCTGAGTGCCCTCTCGTTATGTTAATTTTTATTAATTTTAACCTTCGTTATTTGTTGCTTATGTTGGGTTTAGTTACACTGTTAGCGTATTTGGCAGTTTGAATTACAAGGATGTGAAGAAATTATTTTTGGCATCAAAGAACGTTTCTATACTGGAAAAATTGACCAAGGTGCGTTGTGAAAAAATATACACTAATTGGGTTTTGTCGACAGAAAATTCCAATGTGTGGTGTTCTGCAATAAACTCCTGAAGAACCAGGAAAAGATTAAAAACATTTCGAAGATTAAAAGCACTTCATCAGGACCAACATACATTTTTTAGAACCAACCGAGACCCTTTCGAGTTAGAGATCCGGGACAACATCCCTACTATACACCCTTTGCCCCTCCCTCCACTACGGTCATGACGGGTCGCCATGAAGCTATATAAATAGGTTGTGATAGGTTGATTATAACAGTGAAACACGGATATAAAACTATGGAATAAATTTTCTAAAGAACGAGTCACAAACACTGATCACTTTTTTATGGGAGTCAATCACAATCTTGTTCATTTGAACTTCGTATTTACCGGTCCTGACGACATTTATTTTTAGTTGGAGATTGTTGTTACGTCGTTCCGTTACTTTGGAAAACCGGTGTCTATGCGTGCGATAGCAAACTGTAATGACAGTGTGATTTATCACTGGAATTTTGGTGATGGTGAACATTACAACACATCAAGCAACATGGTCGAACATCGATATGACAAGTTAGTATTTTAACCCATTAAGTCGCGATGCGCACTAATGTGCCCTACTTTGTAATTGTACTTTGTCTAGCACCAGACATAAATATTAGTTAGTGTTCCACGCATCCTCAATTTATCTTTTTCAAATGTTCCTCAAAAGTGCGTAAAAACAGTGGGAAATTTGAAAGAATAAATCTTCAACATTGAACAACACTTTACAATGACAGATATGTGAGTAGGTAATTGATTGCTTAAGATTCTTGTTCTCGCATCAACTACAAACAAAATTCTCTACTGAAAAAACCGACTTATTATTTGAAGCACTTTTCATTTAATCACTCAAACCAGTACTGAACACTGGACTTTCAAGCAAGCAAGAACTGACACTATTCAATTTGACATCAGTAACACTCTGATACTGCATGCTAATCACATATCACACTGACACTTCTGCACCCACGCTTTCTTCCTGTTGATGATGTCACCTCGCTTCTGTAAATTGGTCTGGTGATGAATTTGTAATAAATTCGAAATATTTGTTTCATACTTTATTTCATGAATGATTAAAACAAAGGACTTTCCATTTTGAATTCTGTTGTTGACACCCTCACACCCAGTTGAAACATATTGACAGTTTCATCGTAATGTGTCAATGTTTCAGCAAATTGTTTTAACATTAAGAGATGCATTTTATCAAGGTTTTCGAGATAGTCAATACGGACAGAAAGTCTTGAATTTGCAAGGTTCTCTTCGCGTACGTTATATTCTATATATTTTCAGGCCTGGTCTATATACAGTCCATGTTGTTGCAAATAATCAGGTTAGCAAGATAGAGGCGAGTAAAACTGTCAATGAAACCGAGTTATGCCCGGATGGCGAATTTGAAACATCATTTGAAGATGGGAAAGAGGTAAATTTCGTCTTTTGTAGGTATATAAAATACAGTAATCTATTGTAATTACTGTGTAGTGTTAATGACTTTTAATCAGAGTTAACTGGAAGAGTAGTTGCTGGCTAGCGACATTGCTCATAATTACTGGCGTGCGCAGATAGCATGCGATGTCATTTTGCATGTACGTTTTTTGAACCACAGAAGTGAGATACATTCTACATGTGTGTGAGCTCGAAGTCGAGCTAGTCAATATTCAATGCATGGAAAGCATTTTTAGCAGTCGTTTTGCATTTACATGTTGTAAAAAGGAATGCGGTCGGAATGCGTTCTGGTTGGACTGGAATACAATTGGAACGCCAATTGGAACGCGTTCGAAACGCAAATGGAGCACAAGTGAAACGCTTTGAAGAACGCAGACCGCGTTCCTTTCAGGTTATTTAAGAGCAGTATTACTATACTTCGTGCTCTTATGTACAAATTAACGTTTTTTTAAATCATGTAAAATTTTGTTGTGTCTTTTTAAGGTTGAACAATTTCGAAGTCTCCCGATTCATTTAGAAGTTTCAACAAGAAAGTTGGTTTGTTTGGAACCTGTTACAATCGTTTTTAGATGGACGGTAAATATCCGGAATAACGTTATAATAACTTTGGCTAGTGGGGTTAGAGGTATAGGATCAGGGTTAGGATTTTGATATTTAAGAAGTACAGTAGGTATAAGAATCAAGGTTGGGATAAAGGTTAGGATTATTTTGGGATTAGGATTTGGGTTGAAACTAGGTTAGGTGTTAGGATAAGGGTAAGGTTTGGTGTTAGGATTATGGTATTAAGAAATATGTAAGTATAAGGATGAAGGCTAGAATAAGGGTTAGGATTAGTTGGGGGTTAGGGTTGAAATTAGGTTAGGATAAGTGTTAGGATAATTCTAAGGATTGGGATTAGGATCATGCACAACATGATTTAGTGTTTAGTTGTTGAGGAAAAAAATCACATATAGAGACTTTATGAAGGATTTAACTACTTATTTTAGATCTCCAATTGGACCGACCAGGGGACTGAATGGCGCGATTGGGAAAAGCAAAAGAGTAATAAATCAACAGAAAGCATTTATCTTCCTCCGAATATCCTTGGCTATGGGAAATATCGTTTTAACGTGACAGTGGATGTAAGCATTGTTTTAATCCCCCTACAGACGAGCAGTTTTTTCTTGACAAGTCAGTTTCCTTTATACAGTAAATCGCCTTGTCAAAAAGGTAGGTGTTCCGGCTTTTTAACAAGCGAAACTATTTTGACTTGTTCGTGTGTACGGTTGACAAAATTGCTCATCTGCAGTGCATTGTAATCAAAGAGAGCTATCAAGGAAAGCTTGTCAATTTTTTATAATGAACACGAGCGAAAGAAACAATAGTCATAAAACTTGTCAAGGGAAAATTGTTTTGGTTTCTGGAAACACCACATATATGATTGCAAAGCATTCGATCCACTGATCTGGATATAGACTGGATAACGCATCTTATAATAAATACATGGCGAAAAGTGAAGCCGGAAAGTCATGCTGCCGCCACCCGACTCAGAGGTCCCAGTTTACTATAGATTTGTATTACAGAATCATAGTTTTCGCGTTTTTTCCCCTTAGAAGTACACGAGAAGTATTTTGAGCAAAAAATTCCGGTTGTTTTGGCTTCATAACGTTGCAAACGGGATTTGAAAGTTCGAAGGAGTGAACATCCACTGCTTTAATATATTAGCTTTGATAAACAACTTGTTTACAGGGCATTTTTTAAGGAATTACGGCTACTGGGGTAAAGTCTGTGTGAGGGCCTTTTCTTTTGTAGTTTACCCTAAATATAGTAAGACCATTTTTTGTGACTTTCATTGCAAACAAGTGAGTAAAACACAGGCAAATAGCCTTGGCAAATAGCAACATTTGTAAAATATGAAGATGTCGAAAGCCTAGTAACAGATTTTACAGATATAAAAATAGAATAAAAACTGTCAGTAGTGAATTGAACTTTAAATGTAAAATTTGAGAAACGTGGCAAAAGTTATCTTATTTATTGTAATTTAAGAAGTATTCGAGGTATATGATAGAGTTTTTCAACAGCTCTCTTTTGTTGTTAACAATTAACAGGTAATCAGTGTCAACTACTTTTTTATAGGAGTCGCTTTTTAGTGCCATTTCAGTGAAATTAAAAGACAATTAAGCATTTTTGAGGCAAGGAAAATGAAAACTTACGCTAATAGTCAGTCAGTTTATGTCTGCAAAAGGACTATATTGTAGATCTTCAATGATTACTTCATATTGATAAATTGCCTGGTTACAAATTCTCTACATGCTTTACCCTAGAAATTGTTATATACAGTAAAAATTCTACTTTTTGTGGTTACAAGATCGAAGTACAAAGTGTCACATTTCCTGGACAGATTTCATGTTCTTCTGTTGGTCTCTTTGTATTATTGTTGAGAAGCTCGACTGTACTTCTTAACAAGTAATAGAAACCACTAACTCACTGCTACTGGCTTTCTGTTGAAAACGGGTTTTTTGCCTTTCGTATCCCTTTTACTTTTTTACTGAAATTTCAGTAGGGACACTTGCCCGAACTATTTAGGTGGTATGTGCGAATGATTTTGTGTGGCGAAAAGATGTGACATAAACATCAAACGCTCAGACAGGAGTTTGATATCTGTAGTACATGTATACCTGGTAATCTTACCTGGGTTCCAGAGGTTTTGGAGAGTTTTGAGTTTTCTAAGCTAGGGTACCCTCTAGAAACATTACCTCTGCTCTGACGTCAGGATATCCTAACCTGTGCCTTCAGCAAAACATTTCAAGACTTTCAGGACAAAGATATAGGACAGTTATTGTGAGAGGCTTCCTTATTAATGACGAAAAGGCCCAGTGCGTCTGAAATCTTGCATCACTAGTGGGGCAAGCAAAGGGCCTACTGGGGTAAATTCCCCAGTAGTTATATAGTTAAAAAATGCCCTGCTTGTTTATGGCTCTATTAAATTGCAAGTCTAACAACAGTGTTTGCAACCACTGGTTTGCAACAGATACTGCTTAAATTAAAACGTTTCTAAGGTGGATTAAAGCACATCAAAGATAGAAAAATATGATAATATTTTTTTTAAACAAGGTGTGTTATTTCAATTATGCTCACAATTGATGCAAAAGAATGAAGTGCAATTTTTCAACAACAGGTTTTCCTAAATATCTTTGATAGTTACAATAAATACTCACTGCATGATGGTGCTCAATTACTCCACATTTAGTGATTTACATATATTTATCATTAAGATATTATTCAGAATTAACATAGAATGATATTGACAAATAGTAAAATACACTATGATATGGCCTGGAATATCTCTAATCTAAGTTATTTAGTTATAATGCCTAGGAAACAGACACTGAGTATCTGAGTTAATATATTTTATGCTCTTTCAACATTTCCTTTTTCTTCAAATGGTCCATATTTTTAAACTATCTATAAAACAAAACAAATATACTGTAGAGTAATTTTAATATTAATAATCTCAAAAATTCCCAATCCTTGTCAAGGTTGAAAAGAGGGAAGGGGGGAGGGCAGAGGGAGCAAAGTACCCAGTGCCACTGCCCTGGAGTGTTAAAAGGGGCCAGGAAAAATTGGATAAGAATGTGTTCAAAGTATGTGAGGGGGACACTGGGCTCAGATTCCAGCCATTGGGGTTCTTGGCACACATATTGTGGGGGATTGAGTGCACAGAACTCCAACAACTGAGCCTAAAAATCTACCAGCCAGTATAATATAGGACATATCATGGTTTCTTGGAAAGTTTGGAAATCTTTGGACCAGAGCTGAAGCTGAGTTTATTCAATTAATGTGTCACATTAAAAAATGTTGGGCCAGCAGAAAGCTAATTTGATTGTGAATAAGCAACAGTGATGGGGAACCTCCTGTTGAGACCTCTCAGGGTTCTGGCTGAAGATCATATTCATGATGTCAGTTGATCACATTCACAACTTGGTTATAAATGGATTGCCAAGTGTTGTTGCAAGTTCAGTCTATATATATTGTCTGGGCGAAGAAGCCTGAAGCCACACAAGATCTCTGTGGCAACAAACTAAGAAGGAAATCTAACAAACCTCTTCCATCTTTAATGATTAACTATACAATTTCATCAGTACATGGTTAACTTAGTTTACTTTGATGGACTGAATTTATAAACCTATAGTAAACTGGGACCTCTGAGTTGGGTGGCGGCAACTCACTTCCGGCTTCACTTTTCAACAATAGATGCGTTATCCAGTCTATATCCAGATCAACGATTCGATCCGTAAGCCCGGATCTTCATCAGCATACTAATGAGACGTTTCAGCATGTCAGCATACTAATGAAGACGTTTCAGCATGTCAGCATACTAATGAAGACGTTTCAGCATGTCAGCATACTAATGAAGACGTTTCAGCATGTCAGCATACTAATGAAGACGTTTCAGCATGCCAGAACACTAATGAAGACGTTTCAGCATGTCAGCATACTAATGAAGACGTTTCAGCATGCCAGCATACTAATGAAGACGTTTCAGCATGTCAACATACTAATGAAGACGTTTCAGCATGTCAGCATACTAATGAAGACGTTTCAGCATGTCAGCATACTAATGAAGACGTTTCAGCATGTCAGCATACTAATGAAGACGTTTCAGCATGTCAGCATACTAATGAAGACGTTTCAGCATGCCAGCACACTAATGAAGACGTTTCAGCATGTCAGCATACTAATGAAGACGTTTCAGCATGCCAGCATACTAATGAAGACGTTTCAGCATGTCAACATACTAATGAAGACGTTTCAGCATGTCAGCATACTAATGAAGACGTTTCAGCATGTCAGCATACTAATGAAGACGTTTCAGCATGTCAACATACTAATGAAGACGTTTCAGCATGTCAGCACACTAATGAAGACGTTTCAGCATGTCAGCATACTAATGAAGACGTTTCAGCATGTCAACATACTAATGAAGACGTTTCAGCTTGCCAGCACACTAATGAAGACGTTTCAGCATGTCAGCATACTAATGAAGACGTTTCAGCATGTCAGCATACTAATGAAGACGTTTCAGCATGTCAGCATACTAATGAGGACGTTTCAGCATGTCAACATACTAATGAAGACGTTTCAGCTTGCCAGCACACTAATGAAGACGTTTCAGCATACTAATGAAGACGTTTCAGTATGCCAGCACACTATTGATATATATCCCATATATGATGTTACCCCATATATATCCACCACCTAAACCTTCTACCTTATATCCCATATATATATATATATTACGTTAACGTTAACCATTACGTAACGTTAACCAGAGGTATTGCTTTCGAATCCCGATTAGGATACTAAATTGACTAAAATGTATTTTTCCCGCTCGCGACTCGATTTTATTTGGACATTGCAAGGTTGACATGTTCTATAAGCTACTTTTAACTTTCTCTTATACAGGTTACTGGCTTTGATGTGTCGCATTCTGAAACATTCTCAATTGCCATCAGGGTGACAAAAAGTCCTTTGTATGCCATAATCCGAGGTGGCTTCAATAGATATGTGAAAGAAAATTCAATATTTCTCCTCGACGCAACTCCTTCATTTGATCCAGATAATGTGAATGCGGATCTTAAGTAAGTACGATTTTACTTCGTTGGAACGTAGCTATCCTGTCAAAGGTCACTGGTAATGAAAATTAAAATGTTTAAATTCTTCATTTAACATGAAATTCTCTCGTCATCCGCGATTAGACAAAGTCGTTCAAATCATATAGTGCATTTTGCTCACTAATATTGCAACGATACGGTTCGGTGTTTCGACAAGATGATGCCATCGCATGATTGCTTCATTTTGCCCTTATTTTATTATCTTCACCGTGCACAAGTTTGCATAAACGGAAACAAAAGATAGAACAAATAGGCCATTTTTCCAGTCCATACTTTGATTAACTGTTAAATTTGATTCGTTGAGAAACTGGAGCATTTAGTCGCTCTCTTGGCAAAAGTCTTTATCCTCCAACTCATATTTTCATATTGCATCAATGACATCACATCTCCAGATTAGGTCAGCCGTTGAAGTACATATAGTGTAGGCCCTCGTTATCAATCGTAAAATAAGTCATAAAATTTATGAGCGACTGAATAGGATAGACAACAGTGGAGTTGAATGAAAAGACAATGCAACATTGCGATTACTGGATCGTGACTGGACGTTGTTAGTTGGTCATTGACCTTCTGTGTGGATGGTCAGCAGGCAAACGAATTAAAAATTGCTGCGTGTCTACAATATTATCTTTTGTATACTTTTTCACAGTTTCCGGTGGTCGTTCCCTCGTGCTGGAAAGAAAGAAGACGACACAGTGATTGAAGTGAATACAGCACACTTGGATGAATCTACAGACTTTAACGTAACCGTTTGGTCAGGAAACCGAAAAAATGAAACTACACAACGCATTATAATTAAAAACTCAAAAGAAATCAAGACAAAGTGAGTGTACAGTACTCTAGATCGACTTTTGCGTTCAATTTCTCTTCAATGGTTATCCAAAGTGATTTTCGACTTGTAAGGCAAGACATATTTTAACATATAAACTGGTGGGTCAAATGGCCCACCACTGCTTGGGCCCTCGTAGCATCATTCCTTACATTCTGGCAAATTCAAACAGTACAAGGTGATGTTTAATGCATAGTGGAACACATCTATTTTTTGTACTCTTAGGTCAATTACACCTATTCTATATTACAGCTAACCTATTCTATACTACTGTACACTATAGCCCATATTAGACTACATTAAAGACTAGATCGCCAGACAATAGAGTACACACTGTTTTAAATACTGAAAGAGTCGAGAGATTATCACAAAGAGTAAATATAGTGGCATACTATGAGCATTCCTTTGGTGCCCGTACTTCCACTGTACAAATATGTGTCTGTGAAACAATAAAACACAAATACAAAATCGCATTTCAATCATTCAAAATTCGATATTACGCAATCGTACTCAGGGCTGATGGCCCTAATCTTAGTTTCGGCCCACCACTGTAAATTCCTTAAAATATGCCTTGTTGTAAGGCTATATAGAGAATGAAAGCAAACGATTAGATTATCGTAAATAGAATATTGTAAATCATGAACGTTTTGAAATAATTGTTTTTTGGACAGCTGTGGCCAGTGCAAACAAATAAAATACATGTAGAAAATACTGTATAGGCAAGCCCCAAAACTGTTTTATAGTTGAAGGAGACTAAGATATTTGTACAATACATTATTAAGATATTTTAAATTCATTTCTATTTCAAAGGCTTAACTTGTTGGGCAGTGGAAAACATGTACTTGTAGGTCCACGTATTTCAACAGGCACTGTCATGTAGAACAATAGCAATTTCGAATGGAGAATGTCCCTTGGCTTTTTCGTGCCACTCTGGAAGGCTTTTTCGTTGGGATACGAGACGTGCTAAGCACCTTGGTAGTCTACTATTATATAATATAATAAATACGTTAAAGCCATGAATAACCTTTACTGTATATTTCGAGAAGCTTGATATAAATTTTGAACTAACTTCACTGATTCAAGGGTGAATATATTTGGTATTGTAGGTGGGCCTACCTTGAACTCTTACTAAAATGTTAAATTCTGCAACTACTCCTTCCACGCAAGGCGATCTTCAGACGTGAGACGTCTTAATGCCATGATTCTTTTGTATTTAAAATTCTAAACTATTACTAAAGGAAATTACAGTATGCTTAATACGTATTTTTATATTCTAGCATGCTCTTGGATTGTCCCTCGTGTGATATGGGACACCTGAATCCAAGTAAGCCTACAAGAATAATGGAAAAATGCAGTGCCGGAGATTGTCCATCGCATGATAGAAATTTATGGAAGTTATTTGAGTTGAGAGATGAATATGGAAAGCCCAGATTAGATGAAATAGATTGTACTGAAAGCGACCAGACATCGCCAATTCATTTGAAAAACAGTAAGTTAATTTTGTACTGTAATTGAGTGGTTTATATCTAATTTAATCCCATACTGCATACATTCGCAACTCATTGCTCATGCAGAAGCAGTAACTAAAGTTCAAACATGATTTTCGTTTTCGCATATGCCAACCAAAATATCTTTATTTTAGTTGTTCTGACTATAGTATAAACCATCTATACGAATTACTGAAGCGTTTTGGTCGAAAGTCGAGGGTCGAAAGTCGAGGTCGAAAAATTGATTTCATTGGTACTGTTGAATTTGAGTAGAATGGTGTAAAAACTTTTAAAAACTATACTTTTGTCAATTTACAGAACTTCTTTTCGTAAATATTAACACGAAATATTGATTAGTAAGTTGAATTAATGATACTAAATTTAGATTTTATAATTGTTGTTAAATTGACAAGGCCGCGGTCATAACTATTTTTGAACTATTTTTGAACTATTTTCAGCTATTTTCATAACTATTTTCATAACTATACTTTATACTTTGTAAATTGACAAAAGTTACCTGTCAATTACCCTCGACCTCGACCTTCCACCCTCGACCTCTGACCCTCGACCCTAGACAAAAACCCAAACTCGTTATTCCGTAATTCTGCAATAGTCAATTGACATCATATATATAAAGTTAAAAAGTCCACACTTTTGGTCAAATTCAATATGATGCATTTATAAGGGCAACATGCATGAAAATTGTTTATCAAAGTTTTGTGATCGAGTATGCATTCCCTGTCCATTTTTACGAGTCTCCCTCGCAGCCGAGCTCGCAGCGACACATCTATTCTATTCTATTGATATTTCAATTTAGCACATTGTGAGTTCGAACTATCTAAAACTAAAATCTAAATAATATAATTGGTCATTTTCAGAAAGTACATCGCAAGTCAGTTACGAATTACATGTGTGTGGAAATGCAAAAGCTTCTGAAGGAATGGATCACTTGTGTAGAAGAAAACTAACGAACCAACTGAGATCATTCTGCACGCGATCAACTAAATCAGTAGAACTCGTGTTTAGGAAAAAGAAAATTCATTCAGAAATGCTTAACATAAAAAATAATGTACTGCCCGGAAATAGAATGTTTACAATCAAACGTATAAATGACAAAATTTCAGATGAGGTTGTGGCAGAACGATCCTTTTTTGTCCAAGATAAACCCCGAGACTATTCATGTGTTATCAATCCAACTAAAGGTGTTGAACTCCTGCAAGATTTTGAAATTACTTGTAGTATGGACAAGGTATGTTTATCTCAATCCAGCATGACGTCATAAAGTAACGGATCCAACATGACGTCATAAAGTAATACAACCAACATGACGTCACATAAAGTGATGAAAACAACATAACGTTGGTTGCATTACTTTATCAAACAAATTGAATTCAGTGTATCTAAACAATAAAGCTCTAAACATGAATTTTCAAAGGAAGTTACTTTATAGTTTCAAAAGTTCTTTCATTTGAAGTGGCTGTCAAGTCCATTCTGCTCATGTCATAGACATGGGCGTGGTTTGTTTACATATTTTGTTTCCGAACATATTTAAATAATCTTAAATCTGCACAAAAACCTTTACTACTACTTAACAATAAGTTATAGCTTTACTAAAAATAAAATTATGTATATTTGAGACAAATACATGATAAACCTTATGTTTCTTATCTTATAAGCATGATAACGTCTTGAAGTAATAGGCTAAAGTAAAACATTTGGTCTTTGCTTTTAAAGCATATTGTATTTTACTTCGCTCAACCCCCGAAATTGCTCAAAATTAAGACAAATTTTGTCCATACCCTTGTACGAGGTGCTTCTTAAAATCTCCCATTTGAAATTTATAGTTTTAGGGCTAAATTTTCTCTTTAGCAGTTCAATTTTACCTTTCGCGATGTATTCTGAATGCATAATAAGCTAATGTGTGGGCCCACAGATCGGAATTTGATCTATTGTTTGAAACAAAATACGTAATTAAATACACGTACTATGAATTAAATACACTATGAATTAAATATACTATTTATTTTAGAACAAACATTGCATGCATGTATCCATTGTTCACATAGCCCAAGTCAGCACTTGATTAATTTATTCAACGCACAAATACTTTTAAGGTAGATTAAAGACTTTTCAAAATTTTGCCAAAATTTTTACTTCCCCTTGTATTTTTTCAGAATGCCCGTCTAGTATACAAAGTTTTGTACAAGCGAGTGAACGCTGATGGCTCAACTGTATCAAATATTTTCTTTCAACGAAAAGTTCCGCATTTCAAGTTTCATTTGCCATCTGGCGACAAAGGTAATTCAAAACATTTCTTTAAGAATTGCAAACTTCTCGTGTGTACAAAGTTACAACTTGCCCGAGTTTCTCAAAGATTATCAAAATTCCACACGTCCGAACGAAGACTACTATTTGGGGTCTATGAAGTCTCAAGAGAGCATGTTTACATAACAAGAATAAAAGTTCAACCAGAAACGTTTTCTTCCGTTAAAATTATTTTTGCTCCGAATTACCTTTTTGGTAGCTGACGCTGAATTAAATTTTTCGCAATGCTCTCAGCCAATCAGAATTGAGAGAAATATTCTCAAGTAAATACTATGTATATGATATAAGTTGTGTTCTCCAATTGTTAATTTACTTATTTCCTTGCTCATTGACAGATAAGAACTCTATAATTATTTCGATTGAAAGTGAAAATGGTGTTGCAAGAGAGTACTGCGATATTGATATGATCATTACAGCATTACTTCCTGGTCCAAATACCACCAGTAACGTTGAGGAGTATTTGTAAGTAAATCAAAGAAATAAGAAATCAAATAATTAATCAAAGGAATTGTATATGAAAAATTGAGTGCCTTTTCAAGGTGAACAATTCAACACAAAACAACATAAGATACACTTGCATGTAATGTCTCCTTCCGAGGTAAATAGTTTTGTTTTCCTGAAAGTCTCAATTTTCCCCGAGACGACGTATGGCAAGAAAGAAAAACGAAACAACATTCACACAACAATCTTATTTCATGAATAATTATAGTGTAAATGATTTCAAGTTTATTTTTCTATTAGATACTGTATTCTAATCTTTTCATAGACTGGAAAATCGTTATTTCTAAACTTTCGGCTACATTTTGTCCATTGTGTAGGTAGCCGTTCGCAGAGCGAAACAATATTCACCCGTCGCTCATTGGATTTATCTAAAGCCACGTGACTACAAATTAGCCAATCTCCTTTAGCCTTATGCACTGGCTATATAACAACAACTGTTATTTTCATTTGCAGATATAATCGATCAGTAGCAGTCAATGATTGGTTTCCGGAACATCGTTATGCCTACCATGGTCAAACGTTGTATAATATTACCTTGATTTCAGATGTCTTAAATAGGTAAAAAAAATTCGGACCATGAATTTTGAAAAATGGCCTCTAAAATTGTTCGAATTTTGTGGATATTTAGTGTTCTAACCATTTTGCACGTGTAAGTTAATCAAGTACACTGTACATATATAGGGTAGATTTCTGGTAATGCTACTGTATCAGTGGAGGATTACCAAATAGGCAGAGTAGACTGAAGCCTACAGGCCCGGGCTTTCAAGAGGCCCGTGATTTTCAGAGAATGCACTTTTTATTAGAATTGTTATTATTTTTTGTCCTTAATTAAGCAAAACGGCCCCAGAAAGCAGGAAATAGCATTTCCGAGACTTTAAATTTACAAATATTTCGGCGGAACATGGCCCGGACCTCGCTAAAAGATGTGTCACCGTTTACAGGCGTGAGAATATCATCCTCAAGGTCCGTGAATTTCACTTAGCCTACAGGCCCCAATCCGCCACTGTACTGTATCACCACATACTGATTTTATCCTTTTAGGCATGACAACTGTTAGAAATTTTGCAAAAAAGGAAAAGAGTGCAAATGGTTATAAATTCAAATTATTATACTACTTTCTTTTTCTTTTAGGCAACCAAGTGTTTCGAATTCTACAAAGTTATTCTACTTACGAACTCGAATTCGAGAGATGCTGATAGATATTCTGAGGAGAGTTACTGTATCTAGTGACGTACGTACAGTGACGGATAAAGTTCAATCCAATGACAGTTTCATTATATTTCCTACGGAAATTGAAAAATTGATTCGTTGAAATATTGAGATACAATGCAATCAGGCCAATGAAGGATAGGCGCCTCCACATTATATGCTCTTTGAAATCTATGAAAGATCTCTAGCTTGTCCATTATCATATCAACTTTTCTTGGAGAGTCTTTTCTCTGTCACGACTTTGTCCGAGAACGGTTAATATTTTATAGAAACTGCTATAATAGTCGTTTACCTATTTTTGTAGTATATTTCCCGACAGTTTGCCTGTTCTTTGGAGAGTTGTACAAGATTTCCCGAGGAGGTAACATATAATTATCTTTGTAAAGGTCTTTCGTCGAAAAAATACCATACGATACAAGCTCTTGGTTTAAAAAAGTATTATACACTGTAATATTGTTTCTGATTTTTTGTTGTAGTTGACAAATAGTGGTGCAGCTGCAGTTGTAGAAATACTTCACAATCTAATGACAAGAAAACGACATGGCATTGAACAGAGTGTTGAGTTGGCGAACGATTTTCAAAAACACATCCTCACAGTTGCAAGTAGGATATTAAGCCTGGCAACCAATATGAGAAGCAAGGAATACGACGTAAAAATAATGGAATCGCTTAATTTTCTTTTGCAGGTAACTGTCTACAACTGGGTGTTTTCAAAACTGAGTAACTTTTGCCTATTTACATGCATCTCCTCTATATCAAACCATAGTTAAAAAGAGAGAAACCTTTGGGAAAGCTATTACACAAGAAAGAAGTATAATAACAGGGTTTGAACTCTAGGTTTGAACTTTAATTAGAAATTACTTACCAAAGAGACATGGCTAAAAAATCACTTTGTGTCAAACGAGACATTCGAATTGAAATTGTGTTTTTAGAAGATGTCTACACTATAAACTATCAACGGTATAGATCACCCTCTTCTTATATAGTTGGGCCCTTGTACGGTAGCTAATCCTGTTGGGAACTTCATTCCACCAAATGAATTTGTGAATGAAGTACAACTATGAATGGATCATCTTGCTAATGCAGATTTTTCCTCAGTCCAATTTTTTCTGGGGGCATTCTCGTCCCCAGGCTGCTATTTTTGCGCGAACTGAGGGAGGCAAAAGATCATTGCTCGGCCTCGTGCCATCCCATTCTTAGGGTAAATGTTTGGCCACCTTAATTATAAAAATCTGATTTTATTACTCTTTTTGAATTTAAGGATACATTGAGGACAATGTTCGTGCGATCTAAAATGGAAGTAATCAATATTAAGAAAAACGCCTTCAGTGCAAGTCTATTCAAGTTCTCGCCCTATCGTAGTGGAAATGTTGACTTCATGTGTGGGGAAGCACGTGTAATGTTGGAGACAACAGGTGATGAAGATTGCAAGAAACAATATGACTGTGACTTGTTTGGGTGTGGTTTGCAAGTGGTTACCATGGAAACTAATCCTTTCAGAGATGATGATCAATACCAAGTATGTTTTTACAATTCCTATTATGACCGTAACATCCAAAAGATACTGTCATAAAAATCTGAAATTTATAACTAAAGTAGACGAAATGTATTTACTCTAGGTGTTCCTAACTGTTCTTCATTCACCAATGTTCCTACAGGAGAAAACCCTGTGAGTACCCGAAGAAAACCTGCGGTGTTTTGTAGAGTAAATTAAGTACATTCTTGTCACATGAGACAGAGGTGACATTATTATTATTAACTGCATAGTGCGGGAATAAGCACGTGGACTGACCCCAATCCCGCTTTATCTCGATTCATCAACTTTGACTTCGCTGTCTTGTTGGCTTCGTGTACATACGTGTACATTACAGTGTAGATATATACTGTATTTTCTGATTTTGGAATATTTTTCAATTATAGAAAGTATCTTCTTTAACAAAGTTGAAGGCAAACAACTGCAAACGTGAAGCAATTGCATATTGCGGAGAAAGGATAACTAAAGTGAACATTTCATTCCCTCTCAGATTTCGCAATGTAAGTGGGAGTTTTTTATCGATGTACAGTACTTGTTATACGTACACTGTATAAGTAAAAAGTAAATATATCAGTAAAGACATTTTAGGTAAAACCATAAGTAAATTAAAGCTTTTGAAGGAAATGGTGGTGTATATGCATGTACCCGTACAGTAATTGTAAATCGAAGTATCTGAAACCCTTGTGACACCTTGATGTGTAGCAAGTCAGGAAATGTCAGAACAGCTGGTTGTGGCAGCAAAGTATCGTTGACCCGTAATTAAAACGATTCCGTACTGTATATAACAATATACGTTTATTTTCACTTTGTATTTCACTTTGTATTGAGTGTATTCTATTCATTACATGTAGAGCACACTAGACCCTACAACGTACGGTCTAAGTTCCAAGGAAAGTCATGTATTTACTGTGAAACGAAATATTAAAAATGTCCTAAAAATTGAACTGGTTCCTGTTGGTTCATTGTCAAGGAAGTTAAAACTGAGAGTCGAGATAAGGTTGGTATTGTTTACAAATGGTGGCTTACAACAGTATTTGTTTTTGAAAAGTTTCTTAATTTATTACTTGGTTTTCCGGAAAACAGAATTGCGTACATATTTTAAATAGACAGTGCTTGATGTGTGAGTTTACATATATACAGTACAGTAAGACAAAAATTTTAACACTGTAGGTTATTTTAAAACTTTGTGATATCTGAATACAGAAAGGCCGCGGATAAAACAACTTTACGTAATCGCCATTTTTCGCGCACCCCAAATGCGATATTTTTGCGCAGTATTAATTTCGCGAATCTTGAAACGGAACAAAACTAGAAAAACACACTTGAATAATGGTTTTCCTTGTAAAAATGACGTTGGACACGTAAAATTGTCAAGCAAGTGTTTGCAAAATTTGCAAACCACCTAAAGTCAAGAGAATCGCAGGAGAAGAATAGTAGGACACACACGCAGTTTCGTTATGTAGAACAACATAAAGAGAGAGACTTGCATGGAGTTGTAACAACGAATCTAATGGCTAATGCATGTTAGATACATAATGTGATGTAGAATAATCTATTATTTGATTTTATAGGTCAGTATTTAGGCCTACATACGGATAATTTTTCGCGCATATAACGGCTCAGTTTCAATCTCGCGCACCTATGGACTGGGCGAATTCTAAAATACCCTCGCGAATTTAAATACCAGTATGTGTTAAATTGTTGAGGCATTTAATTAACTTTTTTCATCAATAACGACGCCATCTTCAATCATAATGCATTATGGTCTAGCCAGCTAAAACAGATTTTAAATCATTTTTCTATCAGTTTGATACTAATAATCGTACTCAAACTTAGTTCTGAAGGCTAAACATTATTGTAACACAAAATATAGTCCTAATAAAAGCATCTTGTGCGCTCAAGATTTGAGTTACAAACAAGAATACACGATATGCGGTGAACTATTTAACAAAATTAGATTATGTGCTCAAGATTTCTATGAGGTGATAGTTGATGAGGGCGAAGCCCGAATCAACTATCATCTCATAGAAATCGAGAGCGAATAATCTAATTGTTTTAGTAGAAACCAGCAAGAAAACAGTATTTCAAAACGTTTTTCATAATTTATTGAAATAAATTCGTTAAAAATCGCGCCGAGGAGATGGCTGTTTCGCTACTCGCTATCTATCGACAATTAGATAGCGAGTAGCGTAGCCAATCAAATTACAGCATTTGCAATAGTATACTAGTATGATTCTACTAATACCGTATATACAGTAGTGCGTTCTCTTTTGTGACTCAGATCTTGAGCGCACAAAATGCTTTTATTCAGAGTATGTTTTGTGCATGTATATATCGGCTGGAAATGGATTCTGGTACAAACATTATTGTACTCAATATATTAAAATATTCCATGGTATACTTACTGAATGTTATGTTGTAGATGTGCTGACGCAAGATATCGCTACGTCTCTGAATTCACCTTCTTCACTCACATGGATCCTCTTAAGAAGTTTTTCTCTCCCAAAAGCTTCGGTACGAAATGTAAGTACACATGAGATTATATTTTACTTATTTATTTATTTATTAATATATTATATATATATGTAAAGTTCACGTACAATGGAGCAAGTTTACGACAGGTTTTACACCCAACAAGGTAAACTGCCAAAGAAAAGAAGAAAAAACGTCTAGTATTCAAATACACTATTTACAATAATTTTTATAGTACGTCTTATACGAACACACAAAAACAGATATATATATATACACATGCATACAGACAGTAAAACGTTAGATATAATATCAATAAAATTATTAAGGGCAGCACTGACGAAAGGACGATGAAGCCAGATTTCGAGTGTTCGAGCATTTGAAACAAATAGATTTCCAAGTTGAAAATTTTATACCTTAAAGACCGATCATATGTGCGATAAGATAAAGGTAAACGTATGGGTGCTAATCATCCTTATACTTAAAGCTCCTGCGGAGCTTTTCGAAATTTCGAAAGACGCAGCTCAAACTTGACCAAGTCGAAGGCTTACCATACGATTCATATCAGATCACGGAGCACAGCTAAGGTAGAAGGATTGAAAGGAGGAAAACCGGAGAAGAACGCTCGAAGCACAAGAGAGAACTACCTACAAATCTACTTATACATGAGTTTTCCTGCACATCAAATCAGAGCAGGTTTACGCATCAAGAAACAAAACCCTCGACTTTAACTAGCGGCCTTCATTCGGTGGTGTGGTGCAGCGCGCTAACCGTATCTGTCACCCGTGCTTTCCATAACGAAACTAAACCTGCCTGACGTGCTTATTCAAAAAAAGGAATGTTCAATTGCTTCATTCAGAGTTGTTGCCCTGAACATGTGTCCTGAGACACAGCTTTCCTGAGATACAGTAATAACAGTATGGTGAAAAATATAATTTTGTTTTATTTATTTTACCAGGTAAAGACCTGAATGTTACGGTAGATATTCATTGGGAAGTGGAACCGACAAGATACGAGGCAAGTATTTCTTGCTTGATGTATATGATTTATTCTACATTATACGATTATTTGTATACGATTGTTCTCCTGGTGTCCTGTACTTGCATGTGATAGATAAAAAGCACCTGTGCTAAATTTCATGTTCAGCCATCGACAGATGAGTAAGAATTGTATGTTAGACGACAATAATGGGATCCTATGGATCGACCTATGAATGCAATGCTGTAGCTATACGATTGCACAGGATGGTGCAGGGTATATAGAGAGTGCATGGAATAAATAACGATTATAGCACATTCGTAGATCTTTCGCACTATTTTGCACGGGTAATTCATGTAAGCATCGTTTGTTGCATGAAAAAGGAAGGGCTTGCAAAACACATGCAGTATATATAAAGCGGGGTATATATAAGTATAAAATTTTGAAGGTTTAGCGTTGAAAGCTATGGGGCTGGCAAAGTCAGAAGATGTTTTAGAGAAATTATAGGAATATTATTGCGTTCAATGCATCACCATTACATTGTAAGTCGATCATGCAAATTTACTTGTCACCCAATTCGCATCTCGGATAACAATAGTTATTGTTCATGGATGTTCAATTTACGAACTAACATACATTCGTCTGATTTAGTCGCTACGAACTGAAGTGAGGTACAATCTAAATGTGAGGTCGCTCGATTGTCTCTTAAAGAAACGCGATAATGACAAGTGGTCTGAAAATTCATGTGAATGTGAATTGGATAATTCCCCAGTTCATTTTTTAAATTGCAGGTAAGGTTCATAATATAGATTCTATTGTGTTTGGTACTCTAGGCAAGCTTAAAGATGAGGAAAACTTGAATAATTTCGATCAAAGTCGATGTGAAGTAGTTAGGAATAATTGTCTTTTAGCTACGGTATTGACCGAAAGGGATAGACGAGAGAGAGTCTGAGTTAGTTTTAGGGTTACGTTTAGGTTCATGGTAAGGTTTAGGATTGTTGCAAGTACTTGGCTGTTGTTTGTTTCACGTTTTGACCATCTTGAAAACCAGCGACCATCTTGAAAACCTCCCTCTCATCCACTCCCTTTAGCAACGACCGTTTAACCACCAATTAATCCTTTGTTTTTCCTTTAAAGGTGTCCCAAACTTCAAGGTTCAGATCAGAGTTATATTGTTGTAGAAAAAACCTTGCCAAGTACTTTGAAGAAAATAGTCGTTGAAAGGTACAGTACAGCAATAATATAACTTGTTGATGTAACGTAATTTTCGACATATAGATTTTTGTCTTAGTGATGTATGACTCGCAACAACGATATGAAATAAAACAAATCCCGAAAACGCACCTTGAGAGATCGGCCAAGATATCAATAAAATCAAGAAAGATATAAAGTAAAAGTAGCAATCTTCTTTCGACCACCTGATCATATGAAATAATCAACTGATCATATGAAATAACCTCGACTTCTACATGCATATGTTAAAAAGTCGAAAGTTGATTACTGGATTCAGCGTTACCTTATTATTCTATATCCCACAAATATTTTTCTTAGCTTTATACTACAGTACACTGCAATATACACCAAAATAAACTTTGAATACGTTGATTATTTTGTGTGTCAGAAACTTGACTGAATGTCAGCATTTGTGTTTTCAGCAAAAGAAATGGAATCATAAATATTATCATGCTGGTTTTATCACTGTCCTATGCTGTGGTCGTCGTTGTATTGTTTATAAAAGAGAGACATGAGTATAAAAATAACACTGCTATTCCTTTGGAGCGTTGTGATCCATCTCATACACATAAGTAAGTGTACGGTAATCTCGTTCCCAGACTCTTCCCGTGTACAGTGATGTACCTACTACAGTGAATCATAAAGACTTCATGTGACATTTTATATACAGGATAATAGTTTAGACCCAACTAAACACGTACTTAGAGTTTATGAACAGTTTTTTAAAAACATTCTGTATGTAAAAAGCTGAATATTTTATTAGATTCAATGCCATTGCATGTGTTTGTTTGTTTGTTTGTTTGTTTGTTTAGACTATTTATGGGAGCATATAGACTATTTATGGGAGCATGGGTAGCAGACTCGGTTAGCGCGCTACCCCTTAACGCTGAGTTAAGCCGGCTATACTGTAGGTCGAGGGCAGGGATTTACTTAGATTGGTTCACTTCCCTGTACTTGAAAACAGCTCATATAAGTATAATTTAATTGGTTTTCCTCCCTCAG
The DNA here is from genome assembly GCA_016169945.1 of Trachythela sp. YZ-2020. Classification (NCBI taxonomy): domain Eukaryota; kingdom Metazoa; phylum Cnidaria; class Anthozoa; order Malacalcyonacea; family Clavulariidae; genus Trachythela; species Trachythela sp. YZ-2020. The sequence goes on along the minus strand of JADLSH010000371.1, from coordinate 4,331,912 downwards.
CACGGGTATCATGGCTTGGGTGAATTGGACAACCACACTCTGTATATTATCATCATCATTATTAGAAGTTCAAGTTTCTTTCTCTGATATTAATTTATTCTCTATCGTTTAGTTAATTAGATGAATTTGAATTAAGGTCGCTATTTACCGTGCAAGATCATGCAATAAGCAAAATGGTTCAAATTGCAAACATTTATTGAGGTTCATTTAATCGTTTGTCCATGATTTAAGACTTAAAGCGGCCAATATGTAGTCATCCTATTTCTTTCGTTTATATGAGCATCACGTTTTATCTTAGATACAAAATAACAGTTTATACTGGTCATTGTTGTGGAGCTGGAACAACTGCGAAGGTCAGTTCGATATTTAATTTATAGAAATTACAATAATCTAATTTGAATACAAGCTGAAGAGAAACAATAGAATAGAAAAGTACAGTTGTGTATACTGTAAATCGTCTATTTAGCTCCCCTCTCAAATACGCCCCCTCTCTACAAGCCCCTCTTCTTAGAAGAAGAATTCTATTAAGCACCCCCCTCCCCCTTTATTTAGGCCACCCCCTTATGTTCACCAGAAAGGAACAGGTGTGTTCTGATTAGATTTGCTAATTTGGCCTGCAAGGTCACGATAGTCTACTGCATTTCTTACTTAGGGAGTTTCAGCTAAACAGATAGCCTCCCTCTCTAATCTCTATTAAGCCCACCGATCTCCAACAATCCCCCCTCCCCCCCATTCAAAAAGCGTGTCTGAAGTAACTAAGCCCCGCGAAGAGAGGGGGGGGGGGTTGATAGAGGTTTTACAGTACTTGTTAAGTACTGTACTTTATAGTTTCCAATACACTCCTATATCTAAGCGATGGATATATGTTTACGAATTTGTGAAAGATAATCTTCGAGTTTTTTTTGCTAAGTTAACTTAAGATATATATGTTAAGGTTGCTGTTGTCCTATATGGAGAAAATAATTCATCATATCCTGTTGAACTGTTTACCGAAAATCGTGAATTCTTTAGACGAAATTCAAGAGATGTGTTTGTGGTGAGGTAAGTTCATTGTCCTCCATTGAAGATTGCTGTCTTTTACCTTTAGTGTCCATTCCAGTAGATGGTTTTTACATTTTTCTGTGCTTCACATAATTCACTCAACACTGTACTAAGCAAGTAACACTGGCAAAAATAAGTTAAAATTAAGTTATCCTAACTTATATTAACAGAGTGCTGTACTTTATATGCAAATAGTACTGAAGCTCTATATTCATTGGCCTCTGTTGAGCATTGATCTTCAACTACAGTCCATTAAATTCTATTTTGTTTGCTTTTTGTTTGCCTTTACGTTATTTCACTAGTAATTACTAAGCAAGTTACTGGCAAAAATATATCTTGTGAAACTTTTTTTCCAGTGTGCGAGAGAATTTGGGGTCGTTAAACTGTATTAATCTTTGGCATGATAACAGCGGTTGCTCGCCATCTTGGTTTGTTGATAAACTTGTTATCAAAGACCTAAGTACCAACGAGAAGTGGTAAGGATCCTTTTATGCTACAGAAATTTCTGATGTGTTGGCTTAATTGCACGATTCAGTATAGGTACAAGCAAGCCAAACACAAGTATTAAAGAATGTGTAACAAAACCACGTTGGAACGTTAAGCCTCGTTTTCATTTGCTCGTAACCAGTGAACTCATAGTAGCCTGGAACGCTAACTCGGCCGCCATCTTTGAAGGTCCGAAGTCGAAAATACACCGCCTAAAAAGCGTCGATTTTCGTAAACAAAACATCCTCATTGGAGCAAGATTAAAGGCTTAAAACAAACAGCAATACTTGAACTTTGGTAAAAAACAAGTTTCAAGACCGTAGAAAGATTTTAACCTTATTTTTTTTAAAGTTGAAGAGCGAAGTTTTCATCGGCACGTTCAAACTTGTCCAATATTTCGAATATAAAGCTGACACCCCTGAAGTTTTTGCAGTTGGTGGATGTAGACTACTTAGAACTATGCAGAAAACCAGGTTTGAATCTTTGAAATTGAAAAATTCGGATGAAAAAGCTATTTTTCTTTCTCATTTTCGCTAAAAAAGAAACTTTTTGACTGAATTTCCCACTCCTCAAAACTCGCCTTAGTCCTTTTTAGTCGCGCTTTACAATGTAGTACAGGATAATAGATGTCCGAGACTGATTAAAGATTGAGTTGTACTGTAGTTGTTTTCTGCTCGAACAATTCCGTCTAACGGTGCTTCGATTAAGCGCTGCGTTGTTGTGAATAAGTGCGGCGTTTATTCGAGGGCGGTCCTCTTCAATATTTTTGCTCCGTTGCTGTTACAACTAAATGGAAACCAGGTTTTTGTATACTCAGATCAGCCTGAAATAGAACATTTCAAACGCTGAGATGAGAAAGTGTTTGGTAACATACTAGTTAGATGAAATTTCAGCTTTATTGCCTGGTACTATATTTCTATGAAAACTCTGACTGTTGACATCACAGTTATGTTGCAAGTGATATTTTCAAAAGTTTATGACTCAGTTTTATGTTTTGTTGTTATAATAGGTTGTTCAGATGTTGCAGATGGTTGGCCGTCGATAAGCACGATGGGATGGTAGGTTTGATAATTTTACGATATTTTCTATGATAAGTATTATTCTCAGAAACAATTTTTGAGGAGTGTTCAGCGTATTTAGCCCGGCAATTGTGATAGTTATGAATATACTTCATTTACCATTCTTTTACAGCTCGACTGCAAGATAAAACCGTCTGATTTTAAGACTAACTTCACGTTCAAGGTTTGCTGTTTAAATATCTTAATTTTGAAAAATACATTTGTCGCTGTTGTTATTTAAATACCGTAAATGATCTAATAAACGCCCACTCTCTTATAAACGCCCCGCATCTAGTAGACGCCCCGGCCAAACCAGAATTTTGTAACAGACGCCCCCTCTCTATTAAGCGCCCTTATCTCTATAAACGCCCCCCTCCCCACAGGGGTGTTTACTAGATTTAGTTGAACATTTATAAGAGTAGACGTTTGTTAAATTGCTAGTGTTGGAGTAAGTATAATGGAGTGTATGACTGTATGTAAGTTGAAGAGTAAATTGACTTTTGTTTCTCTCTAATAGACGTAAACTGTATCTTATAAATGCCCCCTCTTAAAGTACGAAAATTAAATAAACGTCCTGGGCTTTCATTAGATCAATATACGGTAAGCGTCCCTGGATTCCACATGTTTAGATGTGTGAGTAGACACAACTAATTATGTTACCCATGTAATAACGGGGGGATACTGGATATAAAACTAATCCAGTGTCTTTATACACAGCCAACCATACTATATATATGACGTTATATGACCTATCGAGCCCAGGAACCAAACTGTTAGATTCTAACCACTAGAATATTTTACCTATTTAGGGATTTCAATTGGCACTTGGGGAAAAACTAATGGACTTCCATATATGGTTATCACTTATAAGAATGCCAACGTATAGTCTATTTACAAGAGCTGAGGTACAGTACATGACTGTCTTTACATGGATTTTTTCCTGGTCTGAAGCTCCTGACTAGTATACTGTTATACTGAATTTAGGCTGTTATACTGTTATACTGAATACTGTTATACTGTTATACTGAATCGAGTTTGAAGTACGAACCACTGAACTATATATATACATGGAAGTCGTCAGTCAATTACCTAATTGAAAAGTGAACAAATATATAATGGCGCGCAGTTGGCGCGTAGGGGACTGAAACTGACGCGTTTGGCTTCACTCTTTGAACTGGAGTCTGCTTTCCGTATACCGGATTTACTCGGCGAGCGCCGCGAAGCTCTTTAAATTTTTAGTGTTTTTGATGCGGTGCTTACGGGTCAAAAGTTGTGGTATTTTTCACAAAAACAAAACATTGAGTCATTAAGATACTGTAAATTTCGCAACTGCTCCTGGTTAGGTCTAAAAATGTGTAATAATTTTCGCTCGAAATTGCCATCTACAAAAACCTTCAACACTCAGTTCTGTCGAGCGAGATGCCCAAAATTTAGAATCTGTATGTATGATTTTTTCATTACAAAATGTATTACATTCTTTTCTCTAGCGTCTGACATGCTGTATGACATTGTTGTTTGCATATCTATTTTTCAATGCATATTTCTGTCACCATTATAGGGAATTTGTCGTAAGTATTTTTAGATGCACTTTATTGATATTTCAAAAATTTGCGATAAATCGTCATTTGACGACATCACTAACTAAAAATATTTGTCATTGACATTCAGCAAACTTGATATCGACCCAGTAAATTGCAATATGGTGTACCTTAAAAATGACCGATACAGCAGTTAACACCTTATTAACTTATTTTAGGTCCAACTCAATTTTTCTGAATATCAGCTTGAAATCACACCTAATATTTGTACTGTGCTTTATTTTTCTTTGGCTTGAAAACCTTTTCATGTAGCCAGCACAATGCGCTTCTTTAATAGCTTTGTTTCAAGATATATTTGTGAACTTATACTAGTCTCGTATTATAATAGATCATTGATTGTGTGTCTGTGTTCAACCCAACCTGGTCACAGTTCAAAGTTGGTGTTTTCTCAACCTTGTCGTGTCTTCCTATTTATCTTGTCTTCACTGCCATGTTCCGGTACACGAAATCATTTGTCTGCCTACAGGTAATAATTATAATAAACTAAGCTAACTTTATTTATACAGCTCTTGCAGCCATTTTAGAGCGATTGCTGACAGAGATCAAAAGCGGAAGTAAATAACTGAGAGAATCAGAAAAGCAGACCATTAGTCTGCCAAATGGACAAGAGATTTTTCTTTTCATCAGCACGCCCACCGACTGCCTTATCCCCTTCTGCGGGGCCTCCTCCCCGAAGACAGTCATGCTACATAAAGCTTGGAAACACGCGCGTGAAAATCCGTCATACTCGTGTGACGTTCGCGCGCGCGTGTATACTCGAGTCTTCTCTGTATAATATCACAGATCAAAGATATACAGATGTGGAACTCGCGCTTGATCTTGTCCCCACTTTTTTAATGCGCAGTTGCGTATGCGGGAGCGTCTGACAAGTGTTATTACTGTAGGAAACGAGAACACACACGTAAAAGCTGCGTCACCCACGCGATATCCACGCGCCCGTGTTGAAGCCTGGGGACGAGGCTGTAACAAACCTGTTTCAACAATTTGTTGTCAGGATCAATCTCGTACTCAGAGCCCTATACTTCTATGGCTCTGAGTATGAGATTGTATCAGGATGTGTTCGCACTGCTTGTTCCCAGCTTGTTGGCAAGTTGTCATCGGCTTGCTACAAGTTTGTTGACTCAACAGACTTGTTACAAGTTTTTCTTGTGATCCTGGGTAGGGACTTAACATATATTATAATAAGGGTTAGACTAAGTCTCAACTAGTCTCAACGTGATCCTGGCTGTTGGCCAAAAGGATCGCATGCTCGGGGAACGAGATTGGTTTTCCAATAACTTGTTACCGTCCTGCAATTCAACAACTTGTTAACAAGTTGTAAGTGACAACCTTGTAGCAACTTGATAAAATGACAACATTATTGCAACTTGTTGACACGCTTGCTACAAGTCTCTTGAGAACACATCTTGTTCACAAAATATACCATTTTTACGCGTGTACCTGGGAAAACCTGTAGTGTTTGGCAGAATCAAAGTGGAAGCACTGTTTTAGCTAACATGGCTGGAGTCAAATTATTTAAGCTACCGTATTTTGTGTCTGAACTATCTGAAAAATATTAAAAGGATTTCGACGTTTCGTGCGACGACCGTTCGTTGTGAAGTAGTTATTAGTCAGAATTATTTAATCGACAACTGCGTAAAATTGTAAAATGTCTCATTATGTGCCCGTGCAAGTGAAATAAGCTATATATTTCTTTTTTTCCTAATTTACATCCTTTTTAGCCTGCAAAGAATGCTAAAGTCGTTCCTGATAATACCGATTCAATAATAGAACCAAGTAAGTACGTTAGATGTACAGGCAGCTACACCCGTATTGACTGTTCAAATATCCGGGATTACAAATCTGAAATTAACAGATTTAACCAGAAGAGACATCCCAGCATCCATTTTACCCCTTCACGACCCTCTTTAAAGTGAGAATATCTCGTCCGCAATCAGCAATTAGACATTTTGGAAAATACTTAGACAACTGGGGGTTGTGATGCTTGTTCGGATTGTTACCCATAATGCATCGCTATCACCAGCCTCTATTCTTCCAAAGTGACAAATTAACAATTAATATCGGGGAAATTACATTCTATAACGAATAAGGCAAATTGCGTAATTTTAGCTTGTTAAACGTATAACTTAATATGGCTAGACTATATTTGATATTTTTGTTTAGATATCCATAAACCAAGCACTACGGAGAAGTGTGATAGGCTTCTGTCTGAAATGGACCGCTCGTCAGAAGAGACTAGGCGCCGCAAACGGGTACTGTTTTTCATTCAAACATTTTCTTCTGAACAATTCCTTCTTGGTAGACAGATACATAAACGCGAATCTTTGATGTCTATATGCCCAACATGAAGGAGTAGAATATGGCCGTGTGAATGCGCGGTTTTTGTAAACATGGCTATGCACAAGTTAATGAGTTAATGAGCTGTTTAAAGTCGGTTACGCAGGGTGTAGTTGGCTAATTCACCCAGAGCAGAGGCTAATGATACACGTGTTCAACAACTGCGACCTACGGGTTAGTTTTTTGGTGAGGGAGGAAAACCCATGCACAGAAATTTCAAGCACAGAAAAGTTACCCAACTTATGTAAATGCTCTACCCTTTACCTTCAATAGCAGGCTTAAGTCTGTGGTAAGAGGCAGCGCTAACCTCGTCTGCCACCTGTGCTCCCCTTGTATGAAAGTTAGTAAAGTTAAAACAGTTTCTAAATAACAATATAAAAAAGTTGACAACGTAATTATTGTGCCATCATTAAGGTCAGCTGAGCGGTTAATCACCTTAATATCTGTCTTGCAGTGGTTAATCACCTTAATATCTGTCTTGCAAAATTAAGTTGTGGTCATGTCATTAAGTATGGCGTTCATCATTCCAATTTACAAATTTCATATCTGGTCATATTCAGAAAATGTGTGTTGCTTACGATACATTGTGAGTGTAATGAGTACATGAGCCGATTACGAAAAATCCAATTTACCGATGTACGATAGATTCCGATACGATAAGTGGGCTTATCGGCCGATATATATATCGGCCGATATTGGTCAAGAATTTAGGGTAACACGTATTAAGCTCCCTATACAGACGATCGCGAGCAGGTTTTCCTTGACAAGTTTCCATTACAGTTTATACTTCCCATCAATATGTATGTTCAACAAGTTTTTCTTGACAGGTTTTTTATGACAGGTTTTGCTTGCTATTGTGAATATTATATCTAATCAGGGAGCATCTGCAAAATGGAATTGATTATAAACTAAATTTGATAGTTCTATTGCTTATAATGTGACTCGTTTTTCTTGGTAAACGAAGGAAATGTATAATTATAATAAGAAAAAACAACTGAGAAGGCAAGCATTTTAAATATCGGAAGAGCCGATATATGCCGATAAGCCTAAAAGTTACCGATTATCGGCTTCTATCGATAAAAACCGATCACCACTAATTCCTGATTTTATATGTTTTGATTTCTGAAATCTTTATTTAGTTCGAACTTACCGCTCTACTTCTTAAACGTCTCTATGATGAAGATGATCCTGCTTTGGACCAAGAGTACTTGTGTTCTGATGAAGGTTTGGAAAATTAATCATCAATTAAGCTCTGTTAACCCTGCAGTGTTTTAGTGAGAATTTACTGTTATGCTGTATGTCGTACATAAATTGTGTAAATTAAGTGCGAAGTGTAGCTCATTTGTCGAACCTCAAGGGAAACTGAAGGGACAGAGCATTGTATCCGTATTAGAGAGATGTTGTCACTCCACTGACAGTTTTAAGTGTTCAGTAGCTAAAACAGGCCCACATGTTATGACGCTTTATTTAAATCTCAATTTGAAGATCAGTGAATAAGCCATTGATGTTTGTCTAACTGCAAACATTAAATTCAAACTAGAAGCCCAGGAAAACAAAACAAACTCCGTAAATTTCTCGACCAATTTTCATTCAAATTGAACCAAGATTAATCCTGTTTTCCTTCGCCTATAATGGCCGTTAGCTCCACAGATTTTCGTATTAAATGTTTGATATTTTTTCAGTTATCGTGCTAACAGACAAACACACAAACACAAACGCAAACGCAAACGCAAACGCAAACGCAAACGCAAACGCAAACGCAAACGCAAACACACACTCACACACACACACACACACACAAACACAAACAAATCCTGGTGAAAACATAACCTTCTGGCGGAGGTATAACTATCATCATCTTATCATCCGGGCTGTTAATGATAATATGTGAGAATAGTTTTTGAGATAAAGGAAACTCTCCGTAATAGGGAAGTGTCCGTAAGGAGAGGTTCGACTGTATTTTCCAAATCTCGTTTCTTTTTAGATTCCTCTGCAGAAACCACGAGTATTGCTCGCACCAGATTGTCTCGCCGTCCTCCTGTCAACGTTCAGAATCGCACGAACGTTGAAAATGAGCTTTCCAGTGATACATCTGGTTCGTGGTTACATTTTCCAAGACCGACTCCGTTTCGTTTTCCCACGTGTTTTAATATCTTCATGTGGATTGGTTGTATTGTGACGTTATTATTATCTTCACTGTACACAGTGGAATACGTAAGAAGGTGTGTTTCATTTATAGAATGTTTCTGATATGGTCTCCAATGCTTCATAAATTTTCTAGCAACTGCTAAAACTAGGCCAAACGTAACAACAAATTATGCACAGCATGTTAATAAATGTATACAGTGCAGTTGCTTGTCTATAATACATAAATGCACACGTTATTTGCTCTGGGCTTGTGTGTGGGGGGGGGGAGGGAGGGCGTAGGGGAAGAGAGATTGTGTAGATGTATTAGAAACCAAATATTATTAAGCAGATTTTAGCATTTGATTTTCTTATGGTGCAATGGCTAAAGCAAAGTATGAACTGAATTTCATCCTTTATTCAATTGAGATCAATTTAATGAAATTATGTTTATAATATTTTGAAATCAATGCTCTTTCTCACGTGAGATTAATAGGTGTTCCCCGCTTCTGCCCCCGTCCCCGCCTCGCATCTCCGCACTATTTAGTGTCTGCCACTTGGTACTGCCCCAGTCGTTTAAGTAAATAGTTACTGTATATATGAAGGAGAATTTTCACCAAGAAAAATATCAGCCTGGGCGGAAAATCGCCCTTGTAAATTATGCCAACTCTATATAACTCGCCGAAAACAGAGGGGTATTCTCCGTTGTTTCAATTGCTAATTCTAATTTCTAAATATCCTTTTTTATTATAGATTCGATGATGTGACAGTAAGATGCTTCAAACAATCTGTATTTTGGTCATTATTCATCTCGATATTCATATCTCAGCCATTCCAGGTAATGCAGTGTAATATTGCACATGGAGGCCAACCCTGACGCCTGTGATATTCGTTTCTTTATCGTACTTTTGACTCTGAGATCTGATCGTGATACGGTTAGAGCGCTGCCTTACCGTATGAGTTACATGTAAGCCTGCTACTGAAACAGCGTGTGATGTTGATGTGCTTCAAAAATCATGTACAGTGGAACCACGCCTTACGGCCACCCGGTTAATACGTTATTTAGCTTTTGAATTTTTACTCTTTTCAAGTTCTGCGTGTCTTTTTCTTGTTTCATTTCTGACAGATAAATTATTGTCAATGTCCAAAAGTTTCCCTAGTAATTCGATGTATATTTTCTGACCCTGAAATTTGTAGATGCAAGGGACTTCCATACCATATCCACCTCCACGATTTTTTTACCAAATCCTAACATTGTTTCTTCGTTACTCCATGGTATGGTGTTATTGTAATTTTTCTAACATAGCTTTAATGACGTCGTTGGTGACCGTATTAACGGGGTTCCACTGTAAGTAGAGTTGTGGTAGGAGTTTATCTCCTGTGCTTCGAGGATTTTTCCCCGGTACTCCGGTCCCCCCCTCCCGTCACCTTAGCTCCGTGAACAGACATGGGTCCCTCAAGCATGTCTGAAATAAATAGGCCTTCGTATGCCAAAGGCGCCCCAGTAAGCTTTCGACTCGATCACTGCCTCGTCTCCAGAGCAGTATTTAGCGTTGTTTTGTGTAGAAAAGAACTCGCGTAAGATGGGTTTACATGAAGTATTACAATGGTGAGCGAAGCTTTTCCCAACAGACCCTTCGCGCGTAGCTCATCCGTTGCGATACTTCGATACTTCATGTATCCCCAATTATATAGCGCCTGGGTGCGAGGCAGGCTAGAAGGAAAGATTATTATTCGGGCAGTATTCTGAAACCCGAAACAGCTGGGTTTTTAGTCCCACGTGAATGTACATGACGCTCAATAAAAGCTGAGACGACTATAAGTACTGTACGCATTGATTACGAGATAATTCGTCATCTACTTTTTCTATGGAGAAAACACGGCAAGGAGATACTCTAAGAGCAAAAATACATCACAGGCGTGAGAGAGTTAAGCTCCCGTATCTTTGCTGTTCCTACACAGTATTATTATACAACATTAAAATGATGTTTTTACCAAATTATTTTTTCATATTCCAGGCTTTAATTGTCACTGTTATTGAAATGATAAGGAGACATTCCACGATGATTGATGAGCCAGGTCACGAAGCTGAAGACGATGTGGTCCTGGATGATTCTATGTTTGCTTCTTTTACAGAGAAAAATTTCGAAAATGTAAGTTTAATCAGATTTTGATTCGCCATATTATATCTATTTTCACAAAAACAAATCAACTGAATTTGATAAAGTTCTGTTAGGTTAAAGGATTAACCTCCTAACCAATTGCAATTTGTCGAGCGTCTCCAGTCCCTTTTTCCTCGACGAGTGTTGGTCCCTGTTTGAACGTACGTCCTGCCGCTTCATAAGCCGTTGCTCAACTGACTGAGCTAACCATTAGTATACTGTTTGATTTTCTCAGCCTCTTTATCGAAAGTTGTTATGCCTGAAATATTTGCAACCACTTTCAAGAAAAGTTGTTACCAGGGCCAGATCTAAACTGCAGATGCGAAAAACAACTGTAATGTTTTTAAGGTAAGTAGCCTCTTGACCGTTTTAATTTCTATGTAGCATTAAACGACGTTTTCTAATATTAATGTTGTTCTATTCGTAAACGTGACAGCTAAAAATCCAATCTCTTTAATCTTTATGTTAATAGTAATATTGAAGTCGCTTATTGCAATGAAACCAAAAGTTTCTCAGTCAAGTTCAAAAATCATTTTCTCTCTATTTTACCATAATTATTTAATTATAATGATAGCTTATTTCTCATTAATTGGCAATGTTGGAACCCGTTTATTGGAGAAATCATCTCTGTGTGGTAATTCCAGCCATCTTCTGCATATGTAATTACTTTGTCCGAGACTTACGTAGTTCAAGTTTAATTTATGTTATTATGGTTAATTATGCATGCTATGAGATAACTCAGTGGGGGGTGGCATGCATGCTTGGGAGAACTTTTGACTGAGAAGCGAACTTTTGTATTTTATATTTTCGAGATTAAACGTTAAAAAACCTAGTGATTTGCTGCGAAAACGTTCTTGGAATAAGAATTTCCGACAATTTGTCGTAGATTGTGTTGTATCTAATATTTCAATGGCAGAACTTGAAAATAAAATCTATTTATTACTGTGACTAAGTAAGACTAGTTATATGCAGGCAATCTCTGCATGGCACACAAATATCTTGGTTTAAGACCCCCAGGCTGGTAAATTTTCATTCTTTTTTGTTACAGAGATGTTTTGATGTATTCGTTGTTGCTGGTTTTCTTGTACTTCTTAAATCCATTCTGGAACCAGAAATTAATTTTCTTACACAATGACGGGTTGAAAACATTTCTGAACAGGTATGAATATGGCTTATTATACATTGATTGTTGATATAAATATAGAATGGGTTCTTTGTAATAGATCGTGCATTAATACACTTTTTTACGATTGCTCTTATAAATCCACCATCTTGAATTTGACTAGGAATTAGCCATTCGCAAGTTCATGAGGGGACTGGGACGAGTGTTAAAAAGTGCCTAAATTTAGAAACGAAAGAATCAGAAAGTACACTTCGAATTCACCTCTTAATTTGCGCACCTTTTAACACTCATCCTCAGTCCTCTAATAGGACTTCCTGCAACCGTGTAATATTCCTTGCTGAAAGAGTATGTGACAAATAAAAATGCACTCATTCACTTTTTAACGAGTGCCCTTATAAATCCGCAATATTGAATGAGACCAAAAGTGGGGATTTTTTGTAACAGCACAAAATTTCCAGCAAAAAGAGTCTGGATCGGGAGTAAGGACGTCCTGCAACCGCGCGAAATTCCATACCAAAGGAGTCTGGGAAGAGTTACAATGTCCTTATAAATCCGTTATGCAATGGCCTTTCGCGTATACAATGTGGTATACGCATTCTATGTCTGGCATTACTTTCATGACTTTAATATGTTCATGTTTAGGCACAGGAATACGAGTTCAATGTTAACATGGTGGTCATCAAGTCCACAAAGGTTTATCGACACGCTAACATTTAATGAGGAAACCCTAACCATGAGAGCATTTCATAACAGAGATCTAGTTGTTGGGAACCCCGAAATGACTATGACGTTCAAATATTGCCAAGTAAGTCTAGTATGTGGCGTAACGAGCCAGTTTCTTCAAATTTTCTAACAAGAATCTCATTTCTATCTGGCATATTTTTCATCTTGCCTTTTTCTCTTTTTCAACGTGCATACTGCATTTACTCCGATTTTCAGTTGAGCGCCTCTACTGTTTTCTTAATGTTTGAAAGTTTGGACAAAATATTTGACGGCATTTTTTTCGAGGTGTTGGAATAACGTCAATTCGTCTCTGTGTCGTCAAAGAAATAACTGTAATCGCTTTCTACGTGCTTATGATAAGTCAGATTAATTGTAGAAATCCATTTTATACTTGGCAACATCTTGCCAATGCAATTTTATCTATATAAAGAAAATTTACACAAAATTACTTGGATATAAACTTGTGGTCGCATTAAACACGCTGAAGATATTGGTGTCCCATACTCAATTGCATGTAAATCACACTAAATATTGTTGAAACAATAATTCGCTATTCATTATATAATTTCCTTTCTTTTGTTTTAGGATAACATTATTTATCAAATGAACGATTCTCTGGCAACTCTACGCCAAACGTAAGTGACTGACTGATTGTTCAATTCCTATGGGTGAATATAATTACCAGCAGGAACCTCCCCCCCCTCCTCCCTCCGCTTTGCTACTACGGGAGAGTGAATTTCATCCTCAGTCCATGCAGAGAGGGATCTGAAGGAAAACTGTGTAGTAAATACTCACCTGTGGACCAAATCATCATCAGCAACACTATCTAAAAGAAACAACATACGTAAACTTGGTTAAATCGGTACATAAATTGTAGCAATTATATAGCAACTAGGCCTGTTCTGGCAATAAAATCGCAACTAGAAATTGTGCTACTCACCCATTTGAAATGTCGCCTCACTCCTTACGCCTCTGTGCTCACGCATAGGAATTATAAATCCACGCAATTTTAATCTTAGCTCTATTTCTCACCCATTCTTTCTAACTCTCAGTGTGAGTGGTAAAGCTATGAAAGAACCTTTCAATTATAACCTTTCAATTAGAGTATATCTTCATATTCTAGCGGAGCATTTTTGAAATTATCACACGAAGTTGCGTAATTGAAGATGTGTAATTTGCAGTTATGTGAAATTCAAATTTTGTGTTTGACCAAGGGCCTACTGTAATTGTCATATAGCTGAGCACGAAGTTGGAAATATGGTATACAAAACCTCGCACCTAACCTTTTTTTAAACTTGGCAACTACGAACGTTATCGGTTTGGGTTTGTATCCCGCATCAGAAAGTTGAAAAGCAGATCTTATTGTCATACTTATACTCATACAAAACCTACCCAAAACAGTAGGTCCATCGTATGTTTCACCAACGATATTCCATTACTGATTTGATCCATTGTGCAAAGCTGCTAGTTGACCAAAAAGACTTGAAGCAAACGCCAACTGGTTAAACCGCGAGTTGCTAGCACTCTCTCGACACTGTTTAATCATCAATATATAATAGTGGTAGCAGTAGCAGTATATAGCTGCAGTGGCAGTAGTAGTAGTAGTAAAACTGTATTTAAAAATCACACGCTAGCCTCGTGGAAACGTATATACATTACATACACACCATGCAGGATAATGTAACCACATCTACGATACGCTATACGCAAAACACAAATATGTCTATAAAGCATGCAAATTTATAAAATTATATTACAGGACAGTTTAAAAAGTGCTACACAAAATTTAACTCCTGACAGAATTTAGGAGGTATGAGCACGAATTCTATTTTTTGGAAAATTGTCAATGTATCCGAATTACGCACATCTGCAGGTAGAGAATTCCAAACTTTAACTCCATCGTAAGAAAAACTTTTCTTTAACTTTTCAGAGGCAACTGCAGTGAGGTAGAAGAGCCCCTGAGGTCGTATTGGGTAATGGGAAGATTACCTCTTTCCAGATTGGGACATGGAAAGATTCTATTCATTAAGCTTTTCTTTTTGAAAAAGGGCACATTTTAATTAACACCCAATCCTAGATAAATTATCAGCGTTGTATGACTAATAGAATATATAATCTAATTTTAGACATTGTACAAGAAAAGTAGAGGAAAAGGCTATAGGTTTTAGCAAGTCTCAGAAGAAAAACTGGTTGGGTTTATCGCATTCCTTCCATGAGGAGTTTAATGAATACGTGACTGATATTTCCCTACAGTGTGTCATCTATTCACCATCGTTGGCTGTATTTAGGTAAGCCATGAAACGTAAAAATCAGCTTGAGCACACTGATTTTGAATGCTCGAGTTCTGTATAATTGCTGTAAGTAATATATCATACAGTATATAAAATGAGTTTATTATAGTGATTAGAAACACTGATATAAGGTGTGTTAAAAATGACTGAGGCTCTATAGCTAGTGCTTCCTCGCAACTAGACGCATTATTACGTCTGTAAGAGAAATAGAGTTTCTGAGAGGAGAGGTAGTGTTTCACTTGATTTTAGAGATGAGCCGATCATCGGTAAAGCATCGGCAGAGCTAGTGATTAACGGCTACTTTTTATCACAATCGGCCGATTGCCGTTCACTATCGGATCGGTCGGTCTCAGCATAATTTCCCGCAGACCAATCGATGTCGCTATTCCCAAGATGTTGATTTCACCTATGATTTCACGACGTTAGGAATGTAGTCGCATCCCTGAATTTTTGACGCGAAAACGTTAACACGTTATTTCGGGCGAGAGGAAACATCCGTAGTTTTGGTAATACTTGCCTATTTTCTGTTTGTATTGTACCTTTGTTGTGTTCAAAATAGAGAGTTTTCTTGATGGCAACCGCTCATTGCAAAATTTGCGAGTTAAATCGAGTAAAACACTAAAATGACAATTCGACAAAACGTGAGCTTCAGGTAAACCAATCATCGGTTTTCCCGATTTATCGGTCGATGGTGGACATGTATCGGCTCTTGAACAATCGGTATCGGAAATCGGCTCTTTTTAATATCGACTCATCTCCACTTGATTTCGTAGCAAAATAGACCATGTCTACCGAAGGAACCGTCTACGCAGTTAAATCAGTGAGTTTATAAATGTGCATGACCAACTGAGCTGTGTCTGAGTTCGATCACGCAAAGAATATACTACGAATATTTACGAACATACTAGAATTCAAGGAAAATCACTGCATAAATATAACGAAACATTTCATAATACATATCGCCCGCTCCATCTTGAATCGTGACACAGCGTTCTGTACGAGGTGGATATTCTTGTGACACCGAAAATGACGACAAAAACGAAGGAAAAGGCTTGGCATTTTAAGACTCCTGCACACGACCTGGTACGAGTAAAAGCTGAAAAATACATATTACCGGGATCGAACTCCAGTCGCAGAGGAGAAAGGCACTGTACTGCAACACGTACTTCCTATAAAATACATACATTTGCGTATTAAATACATGTGCCACCAATCATATGAAACTAATTTCTCTTTCTATAGTGTCATAAAATTATCAAGTCGCATAATTGTACCATCTGCATCTGTTCAAAATGACGTCAGTGTTACAACAGCTGGTTTTCATGTGGACAGATCCAGTACTTTGTCAATGCAAACAATCTGTCAGGTACATTATATAAGTTGATCGACGTTACTCCGAGTGACTCCACACCGGGCATGCTGAAAAAGTGCTTGACCGCGGTTAAAAATTACTAAGAGCTGTAGAATTGCTTGACCAGTGTCGAGCCATTCGGAGTAACATCATCTTCTATAATTCACTCGGGTGCTAATCCCACAATCGTTAGACGTACTTAACATGAGTTACAACCAGGTAATAGAAACTTTTTCTGCCCAATATTAAATGGTAGAGCCTGATTTGAAAAGGCAACGCACCGTATTTATATAGACATTGTACCAACAGTCATGCAAGGGCATTGTCCACAGTAATGATACGTAAGCGCCGGTCTTTCCCCTAAGACGAAAAAAATACCAACACTAACTCCATGCGCTGAACTACCGAGAATAATATTCCAGTATAAAAATTTAGAAATGGTTATTCGTCCGACACCGCATCCCAATGTGTAAACGTTACTCTTCCGACACAATTATTTTCCTCGTTCTTTCAACGATGCTTTTCCTCGATGCTAACATCATACCACGTAGATTTCAGTAGATTTCAAGCGACTGCTCAGTGTTCAAGTGGTCTAGGAATATGCCTACCGTGTGCTGGGTCGCAGGATTGGATCCCAGCCAAACCCATTCCACTTATAATTATGAGCAACCGCCTGGCCGGAGGTTAGGATGATGGCCAAGTGTTAGGGTGGGGGTTGGGTGCTGTTTTTAATTGTCTGAAACAACATGAATGTTGTAGTTGTATGTATACGTATTGTGTTCGACAAATAGTGGTTACGCATTGGGATCCTGTGTCGGACGAATAACCACGGCATAAAAATTTACTTTCTTAAAATTGTATGAACGGTGTTGAAGATATATAATAATTGTACATTTCCCCCATCAGCTGTTATTTACGCTGGTTCCTGTCTTGCTGCTTATCCGTCAAGTGTACCACAGTACTAAGAACAAGAAAACACGAACAGGTCATGGAGTTAAAATTGAGGTATGATCTGATTCTATATAGGTTAGTTTCAGTTAAGTGTTTTATATGGTGCTACACGTGGTGGTCAACTTCAAATGCATTGACACTTATGACAGAAAGCAATTGATGGTAAATGTTTCAATTGATGGCTAGTGATCAAATTAGGCACTTCGATGACTGTCTTTCCTTTAAGAGTTGACGTATGTGTATTACCACACATCTATACACTGTACCCTCTATAAGTCTGACATGTTTGTCATTTTCGTTCATCAAATAAGGCAATGATTTTTGTCTGAGTATACAATAGAGTCAGTGTACAATTTCTGGAAAAGCAATGACAAATATCTAGGGGTCCCGGAAAGTTTTTCTATAATAACGTTGAGCAAAAAGTCTTACTTAATATGTCTGTTAAAGCCTAGATCTATAAGAAGCATCCATTGTTCAATCATCCAATTTCAGCAATTGGTGCATGATTGTCAAATGAGAAAAATTTGTATAGGTAATAGTATGGTTTCGAGTGCAATTTGGAAAAAACATGCACGAGTGAGTTTTTCAAAGACGATCAAAATTGCACGAGTCCGAAGGACGAGTGCAATTTGACGTCTTTGAAAACTCACGAGTGTTTGTTTTTCCAAATTTCACGAGAAACCATACTATTACTTATTAATAATATACATGAAAAAATTACACGCTTTGATAACACTTGTGCACTCACCTACGCCGTTTAAGCATTGTTTTCGTTGCTTGTTAGCAAACCTTTTCAGTCTATGTGCTCCTTGAACTTAAATTGTTGTATTCACGTACGATTTTCCATTGAAAGTGTAGAAAAAGTCGTCAAAAAGTGAAAATTTACATTGCTAATATCCGCCGCCATGTTGATTTTTCTTGCCTCATTTCCAGGCTCTGCTCTTGTTTTGTTAATTTGCACTGCTGTAATTGCACTGCTGAATTGCACTGCTGTGTTCTGCTGTGCAATTTCAAAAATAATTGCACTGCTCTTAGCCAATCAGAATTGAGTAATTTTTTCATCTATATTATTAGTACTTTAACATTTAGATGCATGAAAAAGGACCTTTGCGAAAACTTTGAAAACTATTTCGATATTATTGATAGTAATCACGTAACAAGAAATAATAAGAGCTTGATAAGGCTTCCTAAAGTACGCCTTGAATGTGCCAAAAAGAGTTTTTATTTTTTTGGTGCAAAAACATTCAATGATCTGCCTACTGACATTCGAAAAGCCGAAACATTAAATGATTTTAAAGTTAAGTTACAGAACCTCTTAGATGCTTAGATGTTTAGTTAGAGTTTCTTTTTGAACATTGAACTTTTATAGCTTTTAACTTGTAGTACATATTTTTATCTATCTTAGTCTTGAATATTTTGTAATTATTGTAGATACAGGAACCTATAGTTGATAACAGTGAAGATCACTGATTAGGCTTCCTGTTTAAATATTACATAATAATAATAATTGTTTGTGTCTATACCTGGAAAGATTAAAAATACTTCGACGTTTAAAGCGAATGCCCATCGAATGGTCATCAAAATTTCAAACCTTACTAATTACCAAAATTGTGTGTTCGTTTTGTGTAGTTTCTGATTGTTTTTCTATCAATATACTCTGTCATTTCAATGTGGATTTGGATTAAACACCAATACCTTACGCTGGGTGTTCTGTTGAAATATCAATATGAAGCAAACATAGTAAACGATGTACAAACGATTTATAAATATCAGGTAACTTTATGCCTCTACTTTCCATAGATCAGCAGCCAAGCTGGACTTACCCATGTAATCAGCCTCTCGATGGCGTCGCCCCGTACCTATATGAACAGGCTATGTGGTTTGTTGATTATGACAATAAAAAAACAATAAAACTTCAGAAATCGTCTTTCTAAAGAACGAGTCACAAACTCTGATCACTTTTATATTAAGCAGCCAATCACAAAACATGTTAATATTATTACTGCCCCGGTGTGCTTTTGTTTTAGCTCTTTGAGGTACATGGAATGCCTTCATTGCCATGCATGATCTGTTAAAGCCCTATTACAAAGGCTTGCGGTTTCTGACCAGCTTTAACACCCCCCTCCCTTCTAAGAATTATCGCTACGGATTGGATTGCTGTTATCCAGAAAAACTCAGGGAGGCGTGGCTACCGCGGAAGATTTCTCGGTTGTCCCGCTGTATTTGCCTTAGAAACGGAGCCAATGGAGCCTTTACTATTTTAAAACTGGTTTACAATATAAAAGCTCATTGATTACAAAGTATACTTCTATCAAGGAGACTTAAATAACGTAAACTGTCCATGCAGCTGTTATAGAATGACCCTGTTCTATAATTTACTGGCCTTTTCTGGAAAGCTATGCCGCCCTTATCTAAACTGGTTTACCATATACATTAAAAACATTATTTTTGGATATTTTAGGAGGTCTTCATGTATTCCATTGCCTTCATGCTATTCTTTGTTTTGATCAAAGTATGTCACGTTATTGGTTTAGACATACTTCTTGATTGTCATATTGAAACATTTACATCAGTGATCAGCTCTGTATTATTTCCCTTGGTAAGTACTGGAAGGATAAGTACTTCTCGTATGCCTAAAACCTATACTTATGTAAGTTTGGACAAAAAGATAGGCATACGTGAAGTAGGTTGCGGAAGAAGTTTCCTTCTCAACTAAACTTCTTCGTTTATATAGATAAGAGATATATGACTGATCGGCATTTCAAATTCTTTTTGTAAGCTAAACATTTTAGGCAGAACGCTGCCGCATTTCTAAACTTTCAAAAATCAATGCGAAGTGTCCTTTGCCGAGGAGCTATAGCATCTGCTAGCATTGTTGTCATATGATTGTTGTCAACGCCTCCATGAAGTTAAACCTTACACTTTTTTTATTTCTCTAGTTCGGATTATTGGTGGTCTTTGTAGCATTTGCACATGTAGGTGTGTTGTTATTTGGAGACCATCTAAAAATGTTTGGAACATTTCTGCAAGCGTTTTCACTGAACGTTGTGTATTTGAGGAGAACTGGTATTGACAACTATATGCTGGATACACCATATCAGCAAATGATATTGGCCCTTTACGTCATCGCATTTTGTGTTTCTATGATATTATTTTCCAATTTGGTAAGTTTTATCACTCCAAGACTGGCCATATTTTAAAATATGGTTAGTACTACCTCTGCAGACATGCATGTTTGTACCCAGGTTTTGGCTTGGCGCGAGCGTCACGGCGCAAAGCACCTGGGTACGAGGCTGGTCCAACGCCTCATCAGTGCAGCTTGGTACGTCTAGCTCCAACATGGCACCACATTGCTCTAACCAAGCACATGTGGTACAACATAGTGACATCAACGCATCCAGACATGCGCTAAGTGTCATGGGGCCAGAGTGCTCGATCAAGCTCCAGAGTGCATTATCGTTTGCAATTAGTGCTTGGTTTGTAACGCACCCCTCCGCTGCCCCAACCTTGCCCCATGCCTGTATAATTCCGTTTTGCCACAACTAATTTGCAGTTAGCCCTGTGAGCGATGCAAGTTGGCTTCGGTGGCGCAGTCGTCAGAGCATGCGCCTTTCACCTCTGAGATCGTGGGTTTGATTCTCGCTGCGTGGGTTTCCTCGCACAGGCTAGGGAATGTTGACAGGGTGGGTTTGGATGAGCCCCATACTTCCATCAGAGCTGTGTTAGACATGAGTCTTACAAGTCGAGCTTACTTCGTAATTCAGCTCAGCTCTCAACTGCAAGCTAGACGCCCTGCTGCAAGTAAGGATGATTAGGCACACCACATACTATCACTATGGCAGGCACCGAAGGGACTATATTTTGAAGAATAGTAAGAAAATCCAGGAAAAAATAACGCATTTACATCTTCTGTCTGCTTGTTCAGGTGAAAGCAGCATTCTGTCAAGCCCGTATAAATTTTTTGCTCACTGCCAAGAAGAAAAGAAGAATGCCGGTCAAAGTGTACTTCTTCAGAAAAATCAGAAGGTATTGACATTGTATAAATGGATGAAAATAACTTGTACTTTTGTAATTTTCACAGCATATGCGCACAATAACCAAATATTTTATAAATTATATTATTTTCCATTGGAACTCATGTTGTTACAATGTTCTACACGAATATTCAACTTTAGTCTGGTATTATTTTTTAGGGTTTTCTCACTTCTCTGGTCATATATTCAAGAACCTGAGGATGAAGTAGAAATATTAAAACGTGTTCCAATGGTAAATTATAGATGTAACCGCTGGGCAACAAGGAGACATTTTTGTGGAAACGTTGTTTTCCAGCCATGTTGTCGAAGATTGCGAAAAAATGCGCTACAAAAATCACACTTGGAAAACAAAATTTCTGAAATTTGATGGAAACTTTTTTTGTTTCTTAGGGAAAAAATTTGCTTTTGGAACAATGGCCGATTTTTACTAGAGACGCATTATCCGTCTGGACGAATTTGGGCACGCATTTGTATACTTCCTCTGGTTTTGCGTCTTCAGTATAAAGATGGACACAAGCGCATTAGGCGTCTAGACGTTTTATGTGTGGTAGTTCGTCTTAAACGCTGCGATTTGTCGGCCCGATTTTAGGTTTTGCTGAATCATTAACGTGCATCTGAAATCGGCCCGACAAATCGCAGCGTGTAAACGTACCTTTAAGCGATGCACAACCGATGATAGTTCGTCTAGATGCACAATGCGTCTTGTTTCCGACATGACAAAGATAGCTTATTCGTCGGATTATTCGCCCCCCCGTCTTTACACTAGACGAATAATATAGAAGACGCGTAATGCAAACGGATAATGCGTCTCCACAGGTAGTTTATACTAGAGACGCATTATGGCTAATGTTTCCGAATTTTGGCAAATGTTTCCCTTACATTGTTTTCTAGTTTGCCCATGGCTTAATCGAACTTTGGCAAGAAATTTTTGAAATCGACATGTTTTTAAGATGGAATTATTTATTACTGTCACCCATTTTAGTCGAACTATACTTTGACCAAAGAAATTTTGATGCGGAAAACTGACTAATTTTAACGGATGACATACTACCAACGTATACATGTAATTCCAATAATTAAAATGCCGTCGTGAGTCGGTTATATGAGCCCCGTTTCATCTATTTAGCGTACGATAAGCCCCATCATCACATCTATTTGGCATTGAGGAAATTGAGAAATCGTCCATCTAAATGTTATATTTATAGTATATTATTTACAATTTAATACTAAGTCCTTGTGCATCGGATCGTGATCGCATTAAAGTTCGATTATTAAAAATATGTGTGAGAGTGTTACATACACGGTAGCGTAGCCTACCACTATAATTAGATAACTATTCGTACTTTCTATTTAGAGTTACATATTCAAGGAACTGGACGAGCAGCTAAACGATCTAGAATTTCGTTTAACTCATTTCACCTGCAAAGCAAACATGCCTGCTAAAGATGTGACAGATGATTGCTCCAGCTCAGATGGCAGTGATGTTGAATATGTGTACAAGGGGAATAATAATGTAAGTCCACCATTGTTTGTAAACATAAAATGCGGGCGCAACGTAGGCATCGGTCCATCACACCTTTTCTCAGATATTCATGACACAGACAAAGTGACGTATGTCAATTTGCTCATCACACGTATAGCCCAGGGATGGATTAGCCTACTCAGTGGGCCTACGTCATAGACCAAACTCGACGATTTCTCGAGTTTGGTTTATGGTGTAGGCTAGGGATGGATCTGCTTGATCTGGTAGTGGTGGGGGAATTTGGGTGGCGCTGGTCTTAGGGCCGGGCGCGACCATCGACCGTGGTAGGGTACATCATCGCTGGTGCAAATACGGTCAAATATATTTTGCATTTGTGATTATCCGAGCTTACGGATCGAAAGTATTGCCAAGTAAATGAACGAAGTGTTTTCGCCATGTGGAACTGCCTCCCATAGTAGTCAGCTGCGAATTTTGGCTGCTAATCTATTCCGACCCGTTGGTTTCTGGAAATCTTAGTCCCCGAACCTTTTGACTCAAATTTAAAGCTTATTTTGTTTAACCAAAAATATGTCAGCCTTTTAGAGTTGAAAAAACTTGCTACGACGTAGCTCCTTCGTGAATCAGCTGTCTTTAAATTAAGTGACTTTAAGGAAACACTGTGGGGTCTGTTTTGTGCTTATTCTAATCGTGATATTTTAGGTACGTCCGTCGTATTCCAGCTTTCATCGTGACTTGTCTTCAAGTAATGGCAGTTGTTTTGAATACCCAAATCACCAGAACATAACTGACTTAAAAGTTGAGTGTATAAGTAATCAATCATCAGCTTCTGGTTCTATGACGACGCATGTGGAAACTGCAATATCTAATACTTCTAAAAGACGCCGGCCATTCGAGCGATCAATGCCTGCATTTCCAACACCGATAAATGAAAGCTTGAATTTCTCTGAGCATCCGCAAGTAATATTGAGTCCTTGGGTTGCTGAGGGTAACTGTGCAGAGAGTAGCCAAACCACACAGGGGTATCTCGAACATCATACAGTTCCAGTTGAAGAAGTATCCGCCATAGACTGTAAGGTTAATGAAGACAGCAAGGTAAGTTCTTTGACTCCAAGTGTATTAATAGAGTCGTATTGCAAACGAATCATGTACCATACAGTACACCCTTTCGATCACAAATCCCTTCTTAGCCCGGGAGCCTTGTTCTCGTGAATCGTGAGCTAATAGCCTTTCGTCTTGATTCATGAGAGCGAGGCTTCCAGGCCAAGGAGGTACTCGTGACGTTATTATCGAAAGGGTGTATTGATATCTGATTAACTGGGAACAAAGCTTTGGTCACTGACCTCGAAAGTAGACTGGATAGCGAAATCCATTCGTGTGCGGGCGAATATTAACGAAAGAACTCCCAAACTGACATGACGTGACGAGTTGCTCACGTCATCTCGCGCCATTGAGTGTGGCGTATAGCGTGTTGCATGTCAATTGCTAACGTCATTAAAAAATTAAACTTTTGAAAAACAATGCGTTATATCTCAATATTTTGTCCGGTGACCTATGACGGCAAAAGTCTTACATTATACAAACGTAATTTTTGTCTTTTTAAAGAAAATGGTATTACAGAATTTTTTATATTTTGCTTCTTGTTAGCTTATGTTTTAAGTAAAATAATGCACGAATAAGAATTGACGGTTACTGTGCTTATTTTCCAACTACACGAAGCAAGTGTAGGAGTTACAGTGAACATTGTTAGACCATAAACTGATATCTTTTTAATTATCTTCGAACGTTAAAAATACCAGATAACTACATTATTTGAACATATGCAGCATCTCAAACAATTATTTTTTCATTATAATACATGTGAAAGGTTTGGTCCCTTAGTTGGTTCCAGTAATAACTGACCTTAACATAATAGACACTCAATCCAGTTTTATTTCCAGATCAGTGGCTTTGGTACGGCAGGTGGTAAAAGGTCAATACATGCCTCCACTTATGATGTCAAAGTTAAGGACCTATATGGTAGAACTGATGGCAATTGTACTATAAAGAAAAACAACAGAGGTGGCTCTGGACGACCTAAAGTGACCAGCTATATAAATAACGCTTGTGAAGGCGATTTGGAAGATTTTTACGGCTATTTTACACCAAGACGTCCAAAAGTACGCTTGGATGCGTTCGAAGATGAATTTTCTCCTGTAACAAATGACGATGAAGATTGTTCTCCTTCGAAAACTGAATCTGTTCAACCAAGTGTTGGCACATCCTTGGAAAAGCAATGCCTAGCTCGAAATGTTCATACGGCAGAGAAGAATTTAGACACCACTTCAGAGAAGGAACAAGTCATTTCTCGCCAACAACCGTTCCGACAACCTGCTTTTCCGTTGTCCATAAATAATTTATTTACAAGATCGTCAGACATTTGATTTTAGCTAGAGTATAGTGTGCTCAAGTTTGGAAGCCAGTGAGTTTTAAAGGGAAGTAGCAGCAAAAATTTGGCGTACCATCAGTTGAGTAAATACTGAGACTAAAAGTTTGTAGAAGTGGTGAATTGTATTGAAAGTTTTCATTTTCGAGTTCGCAGAGAAAGAGTTTTTAATATAAAATCTGTAATTTTGTCTAGATTACCTTGAAAGCTTGCTATACTTCTGTAAATACTGTATGTTTCATTATTGATATCAAATAATTTTTTAATCTTGTAAAATAAGAAAATTGGATCTTAGATCTGTATAGATTAGCTTTTAAAATATATACTTACAACAATTAGATCACAATATGTACATATAATTAAACTTTTTAGAATGAGTTTTTGTTTAAAGTCTGGCTTGCTCGCATTTGATCGTGGTTTTATCGCGACCAAGTTAAGGTGACTGATCAGTTAAGACTGATTTGCATATAGCGCACAAAGACAAGGTACAAAAAAATTCATATTATCAAATAATTACGTTATTGTTATTACTATTCTTTTTATTGAGTAGTAATCTCATTTGGTATAATCCGTATAAAATAAACTGTACCAAAGGTGCTACAATAAAAACAGAACAAAGTAACACAGCTGCTATTGAACCAGGCTTGCCATTCTCGTAATCTAGGATATCGTAAATGAAGGGGTCTCCTCGCCCGTTCACTCCACCAGCTGCCCAGTAAATTATCGTAAACACAGCATAGACTATGGAAAATACCATAACGTAAATCCAGTGCAAAATACGAACAGATAGTTTCGCAGTGAATAACTCAGTCAGTATAAAAACTGAGTTTAATGCATGAACAGATATATCCATAAAGCTCGTTGGAGGTCTGAAAACTAGTAACCAGTACTCAATAGTGACAATCAAACCTGCGTTGGCTGAAATCACCCACAGAAACAAAACTATCTTTTCATACCAAATTAAAGATGGCGCCACAACATCTCTGTCACTTTCCATAGGCACTGTCAATTCAGTATCTGCTATTTGATTAACTGTTATTTGAGCATTGTTCATTTCGTACACATCTTCTCGCAAATGGTTTCTCGAGCCTTGTTTCTTGTTAAAAACGTTAAATATGCTAATTAGCGTTAGTCCAATCATTGTCATAGTAAGCAGAAGATAACTCCAGTTTGTGAGGTAAATCAGCCATCTTGAATTCGGCCATTGAGCAATGCTGACAATTATGATGGTCACACAAAATGTGGATATAAAAAGTCGGAGGAGAAGTAAAGCCCTTGCCTGGAGCACCTGATAGAGATAATGTATACGTGGTTAAAATGGTTATATAATTGTACCTCAAATGCGCAAAATTATACTGATAAATGCTCGCTCTCCCGTGCCTCCCGCCATACAAGAAACGTTGCAGTTATTAAGCCATATCGTACATTTATTATTATCCATGCAATTTACTAGGTAATTAGAATTTTTACTGTAAATGTCGTCAATATGTCGAGAATACATGTGATAGATTCTGCTTCTGCCTGACCGTACGTACTGTACACAAAGTCAAAGTATATCCATGGCTTCGAGCTAAGCCTGTATAAAGACCCTCCTGCTCCGCCAAATTGTTTTAGATACATACACACATACATACATACATTATTCAGCTCACTCCCTGTTGGGGCTTTTCAGTGACCGATTACATCAAGTATCTAGCTTACCTATATTATTTACAATTGTGATAATACTTTCCTAGTCTGTCTATCCTAACCCACCCAGTCAACTTTCCCTGTGGGAGGAAAGCGGAGTGCCCGAAGAAAACCCACGACTTTCGACAGAGCGTTGACTTACTCTTTTCACATGAGCGTGATGAGTGTCCTCAACGAGAATCGAACTCAAGACTCAGAGACAGAGGTGAAAGGCGCTTGCTCTGACGACTGCGCCACCGAAGCCTCGAAATAGTTACGTATATTTACATATAGTTACGTACAAGAATTCGAGCATTTCTGTTTATAGGATTTCGACTTTTCGTGCAAAGTTCCTTAGATAGATAATTGATTTTTTAAAGCTATTCATGGAAAATAGTGGTGTCATACATTGGCTGCCAGTCAAATGCCAATTTGGCCGTATCAAATAGCTCCGTAATATTCCAACATGTCCAAATATGGAACTTAGGAAATATGTTTGGAATCAAATTACAGACTTCAAATTAATATATTACGTCTTTGTTTTTAAAAATAAATTTCTTAAATCCAATCTCCGATTCTCAGTTAAGGCATCATTGTCTGTACAGTATAGCTGCAAATTCATGACTTTTCTATTGACTATTATTGGCCTGGGCCCGCTGGAGCTGGGACAAAGTCATTGATTTAAAGTAACACTGGTGAGGCATACAGTACATTACCAATTGCTATAGTCTATACATTCAACCTAATGAGTTGGATTTTTAATACTTTGAAAATCTTCAGTATCATCATCACTTATTACAGCATCGTTGTAGTTATTCCTTTTGTGATATTTTACATTTTTATTCGATGACAAATAAATGATAACTGTTAGTTAGCGATAGAGATGGGCAGAGATATAAAATAGCTTGTGCATATTGTTAGGTATTGTCTAGGACTTAAATTCTACGACTTTTTATATGCAAACTCATGAAGACTGAACCGAACGATAGAAAATCCGAGCCAGGTTAAAAATCGCTAATCCAAACCCGCAAATGCAGCTGAAACCTTATACAACTACATGTGACCGTGTGTCTTGCATAAACTATTCATTTATACTACTACTACTAACTACTTACCCAAGATTCATGAATGCTATCGCCATGGTTTAAGTTCAATGATAATTTCTGTACCGAAAATTCTTTCTTCAGCGTATTCAACATTGCTATATAGTAACCCCGTCACAACAACACAGAGTACGACATAGTTTACATATTTTCCAGCTGGTATACCTGCATATATGATGATTGTGTTGCTTGACAGGTTTTTGTATCTATTCGTTCATTTAGTTGAAGCTTTAATAGGAACAACAGCACGAAATCTGTTCCGTTGAGTTATATCGAAGGTTCTATGGACGAGATCGCATGATGATTAATAGGAAATTTCTTGTCAAGTCAAGCGAGTGATTGGCATTTTAAGTGAACTATGTCAAATATTTATATTGCAGATAGCAGACACTTCTTTATAGTGCTCGGGTCATAATTTCTCGAAATGTCAGAAAACCGCAAAGATAGCGTAGCAAATATAGCGTATATAGGATTATAGGTTGGTTTACCTCGAAATCTTCACTACCGATGGCGATGTAGTCCGGTTGTGCGAAAGTGATTTATAATTATCAGTAAATATGGGCAAAGATAAAATATATTCCGATAATGTATTGTTCTTGTTTCGGGTAAATATGTTGATAAAAAATTGGGCTCTTTCTCGATATACGACCAACAGAAATAGGCATTAGGGATTATTAGGGTTAGGTTGGGGGTTAAGATTAGGGCTAGTTGCTCATATATCGAGCAAGCGCCAAAAATTGGGGCAAAATGTATCAATATTATTGGATTCACGTCATCATGCACAAGCTGTTGTATCGGCCCTACGTCATACCTGTTGTATCGGCCCTGGCCTGGTGCAACTGGAGATTTTTAGGTTTTCAGAGGGTTTTTGAGAAAAAAGGGAAAGACGATAAGCGGACGGGAGAAACTACAGCGTTCCTTGTAGCCCTTGTACTACACACGATGACCTGTGACATATCATATACTACACATGCAGAAAACCCAATAGCTAGGAAACTTTCTGAAGCCTCTGGAACCTGTCCCATGGTATAGCTGTTGTAACTCATCGATGTTAAATTTCGTCGTCATAGTTTATTTCACTACTTTATACGTGTAACAAAATATTTTCCATGGTCTTGCAATTTTAATATTCTTCCCCCCTAAGGCTAAGTACGTTATTCCTGTTGCCCCGAGAGATCTTTTCGAAAGATATGGTGCCTTAATATCTGCCATGTCACGATTATGATAATTCCATTGTATATTGGATTTTCAGTTGCATATCACCACCTTTGTTCAATGTTTTGGGGGTGTTTATATATTGTATATTTTACAAAACCTTCAATGTATGATTGCAAAGACATCATGCATTAGCTAGTACTATACCTGATTTACACCACTCCTGTCTGATTCTGAATGGTGAGCATTCAATGAAACCTGCATCCAGTGAAAAATACTCACACTGACTTGCAATGTAGTAAATGACAATGTAGTTCATATAAAGTATTTTTCCTCTAATCTGGGTCAAGGAGTGAAGTCGATATCACATGAACTAATCGCGCGAATATCAGAAGATTTTTGAGTAATAGAGACTTAATTTGCAGCATTATTTTAGTTCAGTCAAACACAAACCTACAGTGTATGTATTTTCTTCAAACTGTATCAGTATGTTTACAGCGGTATATATGCAATTTAAAAACTTTATTATAAATATTGGCAATCAATGGAATGGCACACCATGCAAGTGAAATAGGCACAAGCTGTGGCAAAACAAAGCCGAAATGCAGTGTAGGCAGCGTTGAACAATATTCAAGAAGTTGGTGGAAGGATGTCACTGAAATTATAGAAAGTAATTTAGGAAGTTATTGAATAATGTATAAAATGTGGTCTTCCTCGTAAACACTCTTTCAAGAACAGAGGTGAGCTACATACATGACCTTCGACATAATGTATCAGTCAATTCTAGCAATACCCCTGGGGCTGGGCAGAAAAAGCGCAGCAATGCCCCAACCCCGGGGCAAAGAAATGTTGACACATGCCCGGTCCCGGGGCACACCAACACATATATTTTGTCAGAAATCATGAGATATAGTCTTACGTGACGTTTTAAGCCTTGTAAAGACGAACAAGTTTTGCTTCACAAGTTCTATTTGTTTGTGTGTATGACACAAATACTTTCATCCATATTCATGGCAGCGCACATGTTGGCTGCAGAAACCACAATCATTTCCAGATAGAGAGACAAATGCCCCGCCTGTGAACAAATGCCCGGCCCTGGGGAAATTTTGCAAGTACTAATGCCCGGCCCCTGGGCAAAGAAAGTTTGCAAATGCCCAGGGGTAGCCCGGGGGGATGGGCAATGCTAGAATTGACTGAAGCATAAGCACGCGTGAGCATGAAAGAAATATAGGAAATTTGAAAGAAACCTCTTTCCGCTTTGTTTTTGCACAAGTAGAGCTTTAATATACATATGCTTCTTTCATGGATATGAAGCTCCCGTTCACACGGGACCGGATGAATTCTGAACTGTACTAAAATTTACACAATTGTACCTTTCAAGTCAGTCATAGAGGACGCATGAAACCGGACGAATTCAAGTACAATTAACCGTGTGAGTCCCCGTGTGAACAAGTGGAACCAGACGAATTTATGTAAGGTCCAAAATTCATCCGGTCTCGCGTGAACGGTCTGAAAAACCTGATCACCATGCAGAAATTATCACACTGGAAGCCGCCATTTATTTGTAAAAAAGAAAATGTTTCCAGATTTAGGGACGAGAGTTGTGATCAAACCAACGACATCGTAATTTGTAAAGTCCCAGCAAAGCCAGTTGAGTCAAGGGAGGTGCTATGACGACCAAAGCCAGAATTAGAGCAGTGATTACACCAGCGTTCTTGTTATCATAATCCAATATCTTGTAAATATAAGGCTCACCCCTTGTATTCAATCCGTCTGCTTGCCAATAAATAACGCTGAAAATGACATATAGAGTTAAATAGACAACTGTATATAGAGAGTGAAGTAACCGTATTGGCACACGACCAAGTAAGAGTTCAACAAGAACAAAAACAGTGTTAAATGCATGTGTAACAACATCGAGGAACTCAACATTTTTTGCCTGAAACAACCAATACGCGATCGAGACAATGACAGCAGCGCAAAATGCTACATTATAGATGAGCCACGTGACTTGATGGTACCATTTACAGGGTGTTGGTGATGGTGTGACGATCTCTCTATGTTGTCTGGATGGTAGTTCTATCTGTTCCTGCGTGCGAGCTGCTTCAACTGATGTCTCAAACGTGCCATAGTCGTCAGCTAGGGGTTTATTACGATACACCTGGTATGTTTTAGATATAGACTGAACAGTTAGCATTATGAATGCTATATTGAGTATAGCAAATGACCAGTTGGTTAGATATATGAACCATTTCGTATCGCCATTACTGTCATCAAAACCACTCCATATTATACAGGCAACCAGAAAGAGCGTGATTACCAGACGAAGGATCAAGAATGCGAATGAGGGTATGACCTGTACAAAGAAAACATTTTTGTAGTCGTTGTTTTGTAGTATTATTATATATTTATATACAGGAATGCTTAATCAGTAAAATTCGCTGTTATCAACTAGCGTCCTGTAGTATTTGGATAAAAATCGATTGTATTTGGATCAAAATCCTGATTGTATTTGGATCAAAATCGAATAAAAATGTAGCGTTTGCGGTTTGCGTAGCCTGCGTAGCTGGCGGTCTTAAGGGGTTGGGGGGTTTAGGCGAGGGCAGTTGAGAAGCGCTGGCCTAAAGCAGGATGAAATCAATTTATTTTTTCTATGGTCCCCTACCCTATTTATTTATACTTATACCCATGCACCCCATTTAAAGATGGTATAAAGCACATGGCCAATTATCAGTTATGCAGCTATCTGAAAGCCAAGTAGGTAGACAAAATTACAGAAACTAATATTGTCCAACATTCCAAACAAATGGTGGGCTATAAAGTATGGTGCGCAGTCTATAGTATAGGCAGTCATGTTTACACTCAGTGACAGCCATAATGCGAGAATAGCCACAAAATGAAACTTTGTTAAGACTATTTGACTGCCCAAAAAGTTAAAGGTGTATCCCATCCGGGTAAGTTTTTGAAAGAGAAATGTTGAATTTCCACATACAATGGAGTTACGATGGGGTTATGCTGTGTACTGTAAATACTGTAATTACTTGAAGTATTATAATAAATATGGTTATAATAAAGAACGTTTCCATTGACTGAGTGCCATGGCAGTAATGATTTGTTGAAAATTTAATCATCATTGGCTGAATAATAAATTAAAATATAATCAGTGTCTGACCAAATATAGCACAATATCAATAACAAAACACCACCTTACCATGTGTTAAACCATGGTTAGTAGTTAAACATGGCCCTTAAGGCCATCTGCCAGTGCTGGACACTGCGATGGAGCCTGTTACATGTTTTTCGACCATGCCTGATAGCCTTTTAACCAGGCCAATTAGCATGTTTTTAATTCCAGCCAAAAAGATTGTTGAGGAATGAAATTTGCAGCAACATAACAGTGCAGCAACATAACAGTCCTCCCCATATTTTAGTATCTATCCCCCTTTCCAAAGAGATTATTCTGATCCATGGGAGCTAGTGAAAATGATGGTCATTGCATTTCAATGTTGGCCATTGCATGCATTGGCTAGTACTGGGTCAGTGCCCAGTGGTTTATGGGATCACACTTGCAAAAGTCACTAAAAGTAAAAGCACAATGCCACAATACAACTATAATTTATATTATGCATTAAATGACTGAAGCATCATTTATATATTTAATTATCTTTTGAAAGCATGAAAGCATGCCTGAGTGGTATGGGTCATTAAGCACTCCCCCAGCATACACTTTGTTCTGTGTGCCCCTTTGCCTTTGAAAATGTTAAAAATACTGGATTATCCCTTGGTCAAACTGTAGCCTATAAATATAGTGGGACTCAGCAGCCATTATTACATTCCTGGATTTGTCAATTCACCTGTCCAAGGCTTTCAATTTTAGATATAGTATTCGTGTATAAACGTAAACTAGAAATACATGCATGCTGAATTCGCACTGAGACAACCACATTTTATTTTATGAAAAGTGAAGATTTGAGTAGTTTTGGTTCTAAAAAGATAACTGATCTGTCCAACTGATACAAGAACTCAACAGTTGTCATTATCAGTATCTAGCAATAGCCATTCATATCATTCATCATCATACGATACGATACCATATGCATGTCCATGTTATACTCGTATTTTATGGTATCATATCCTCCGGCCCTAATGCCAGTAATGGTGGGATATGAAATACAGTACAGTACTACAGTGTATGCAGTACTGTACAGAAATCATGATGTTCAATGTTGAAATTTATATACTGAGAAAAAAACCTATAAGTGCTAAGCAGTTTTGCTATCCTTGCTACACGCAATCATTGAATCATAATAATTCATATACTTACCGCTGATGCTGTCAAAACATTTGCATCCTCGAGTCTCAATGATAGCCGCTTTACTGCCAGTTCTTCTTTTAACCAAGTCCACATTTTGTGAATGCTACACGATTGTCAACCAAAATCACGAACAGAAAATATAACAACGAATGTGACGAAGACAAACAAGCTTTTAACATGTCAACAATATATTGCCAACAATACAATTTGCATATTTATAAGCTTGGACGGGAACACCGATCAAAGGTTAATTACTCATATGATTATCATTGAATATTGATGTTGTTTTGATGCCCGCTCTGTTCTATCGTTCACACGAGTGGCGCCTTGAGCACTTGTTGTACATTTTAATATCTCATTGATGCCGTTGGTAACATTGGTCATTGTGAAATATACAGTATACCTGTATGTTACAAACAACCCCTAGTACCCTAGCAAATAGTCCAGAGAGTACAGTAAATAATTTTGTAGACGTAGTTTGGTTGACTGGTTTCATGGCATTTCCATACATTTAAAACAAGGGGCAGTATACACACGTCATGAAGAGATTTTTTAGCCTGGTTTGAAAAGTAAGATATTAACATAATTAATTAAACACTTTTGAAAAAGAGAAATAATCATGTTGGTCCGTTATCACTTACCAGTGCATCCGATTTACCGTCAATTGTTAAGAAAACATATCACATAATATCCTGGTAACTATAACCAAACATTTTTCCTGTATTTTTGAAAATTATACTGTAACCATAACAGTAAATTATTATATAGCTTTAGTAAAATTACATAGATGATTATTGAAAATTCTCAATGCTGATTGGTTGCGCTACCTCGGATTAAATAGAGAATAATACATGGTGCGCGGAAATACCAGATTTATTTCGAGTGTTGAACATGATATCTCACGAGTGAGCGCAACTGTTTATTATATATAAAGGACAGTCTTTTCAAACAAAATAAAATAAAATAAAATATCCATTTTCATAAACTTCAAAAGCGATAATTTTCACATGTGAGATTATCATAAATAATCTCACATGTGAAAACAATTATTCACCTCAGGCTCGGTGAATATCGGTGAATAAAATATTATCTATTTTTACAACAATTGTGATATTACTTTCCTAATCTGTATATCCTAACCCACCCAGTCAACTTTCCCCATGGGAGGAAACCGGAGTGCCCGGAGAAAACCCACGACTTTCGGCAGAGCGTTGACTTACTCTTTTCACATGAGTGTGATGAGTAAAGACCTCAGCGAGAATCGAACTCAAGATTCAGAAGTGAAAGGCGCTTGCTCTGACGACTGCGCCACCGAAGCCCCATATATAAACACTAACATGCAGTTTTAGAAAAAGAGGAAGAACATAGAAGACATTTTTAGTTCTTCTATAGCCACTTATATATTTTCTCCGAGTAACCTATAAAGAAAGTGCTCGTGCATTGAAATTCCAGACCACCGTTTCATGATATAAGCCAGGTAGGTCAACAAATCTATACGTCTATATTCTATAAAGTATCGACTATCGTTCCAATTACACGTGAAATTTATTTATCGTTTTCCACTTTACAAAAACAATTCTTTAATATATAGTTCTAATAGAGTATACTAGCTTGTAAACTAACTAGCAAAGATTGCAGTGTACATCCACCAATTTTGGAATTACAGTACATTACAAACTACGTACCTTCTTAAATTCTATATTACATTAAGATGAAGAAAATCAAAAGACAAAAAGCACCGATCCTGAAGGGCTGAAACAAAAAATAAACAGGAAAAATGGTAAAACTAAAAGCTGTACGAAAATTACGCTACTTCATTGACATTGGTGCAGACATCATTTCTATTATGTGAAATGAAATGTCAGTGACAGTGATTGCCGTTTTGTTTTTGACAGAAACACGATAATTTATTTGGCAACACTTCAATCGATCCGAAATTTGCACTGATGCAATGACGTCCAGGCTTACGAGTTACGGATCGACAGCTTTGCCGAGTGAATAGTCCTCGTGGTGTTAATCACAAAAACAAAATCAACGTCCATGCAAATAATGTCTCGTCTTGTGACGAGACATTAAGTGAGCTCAGTAAAAATATGAAACGTAACTTACGCAAGTTGAACTACTCATGCGCAAGTTATTGCATTCTATTGTATTATAAGAATAGGTAATACATAATTAATCAGAACTAACAAAGCGCGGACGCTTGATAAATATATGACTATAGCTATATTTTGATTAAATTTAATAATTCATTAATTCACACCAACGAACATACAGTGGCGTAACGTTATATCAGGGGGCCCCCGGTTCAAAAATTTTGAAGGACCCCCCTAGTACGAGTGCCGAAAGCACAAGCATTCTAGAAGGGTCCGGAGGCATGCCCCCCCGGAAAATGTTTAAATCTAGAGTCTCTGAAATGCCATTTCCTGGACTTTGGGGGACGATTTTATAGAATTCTGACGGTCAGAAAACAACATTTTAATATATCAAGAAAGAATATATATTTTGTTGTTGCGTTCATGCATTTTTCGTTTCTCAGAGTCTTCCCTGTCAATTTGTTTTTGCTCTACAGTCTGAGCTTGGCTGCCTGGGACTCCCTTTGGACCATTTGGGTTGGGGGCCCCCGGGTTCGCCCAGTCTGAACCCATAGCAGTTACGCCACTGCGAACATATGAAAGATAAACTGTCTTGATCAGCTTCCACTCAAAATTTTCATTATGATACTAGCGACACCACTCAAGTCTGTGAATCCTGTCCCTAATAATTTTAGCACCTAAGAGTTTTAGCACTGACAGCACTGTGTACGTAATTTCTAAAAACTAAAGGCAGTATGACATGGACTCTCATGCGCAGTACTCAATGTAACTGAAAGTCAGAGAACAAGTTTCTGCTCAATTTCCAATTAGTGTAATTAGATATAAAATCTTTTTTTATACAAGGTGGTCATTAGTATGTGTGTACATATTTTGTTTATTGAATTGTGTTGCCATTCAACTTATTGGAGCAGCACACGTAATTTTTCAATTGACTTTTCGATTTAGAATTGGGGGGGTGGGGGAGGGAGTGAGAGGTCGGTCTGAATTTATGAGTCGGTCTCATTATATTTCGAAACTTCACCCCCCCCAGCCAAAATCGATATGTACGCGCCTGTTCAGTGGTGGGGCACTAGAAAGGGCCCACTGGGGCAAGTGCCCCACCACGCTACGGTATTAAAAAATGCCCTGATTTATAGTTATGACAGAAAAGTAAGAAGAAGAAAGTAGAGTTATACCTTAGCAGTAATATTCAGTTTCGTGATTCATAACTTCGATCAATTCTGGTAAGAAATCTGGTTCAAAGATGAATTGATCATTTGTGCACAAATTCAATAAGGCATTCATGTTTCTCTCCTCTCCTGTTAAAACTCCAAACACTTTTATGTTTTCATTATCCAGAACTTTTCCAGCTTTTATCAGACCTTCTTGATAAGGTGGAGTGCTCTGAATACCATCCGTGAACAGGACGATCATCTTGGAAAAAAGTATCAGAATTATACTCACGAAAAGAACTTATAGGTGGTTTTCACCTGACGTGATCGTCGCCATGTTGGATATTAAACTTGACCAAGAACTTTGCTTGTTTGCAATGCAAATTTCATCCAACATGGCGAAATATTGATGCATGAAATCTGGAGAACAACTTGAAACAAGCCGCTACTCAGAATGTGGAATAACGAACTTCAGTTGTTTTCATTGTATTCAAATTTTCCTACGAGTCAGTAGCAGACCTGGAAAAAAGTGGGATCTCGTGATCCTAGATTCTGAGGAACATTTGCCTTAGCAACAATATTGAGGAACATTTTGAATTTTTCACGCGTACTTTAAGAGAGAATTTTAAGGAATCATATTTAGTTATCTGCCATTTGAGCCTATTTTGAGATTGCGAAGTGTTCTTCATATTCTGTTAATAGAATTTGAACATTGTTTTGTTTCCTCAGCAATTTTCCAACCGATATAATTGAGTTCCAGATTCTACTCGTGAGAAGCGAGAAGAATATTGTTCCTCAAATTTTCATCTGAGGAACTTCCTCAGCTATAGCTAGCTGAAATATTATTCTCTGAGGAATTTGTGTTCTGGCTATCAGTGTGACCAGGGCGTGGTGGCCGTGTGACAGTGTAGTACATGAATAACATGCAGTCGTACAGAGTCTGACTTGGAACCTCCGTTGAATCCTTGAGGATTGAGGAATGTTTTATTCCTCAGAATATATAATACAAAGGACTTTCCTGACTTTCTTCTGCGTATAATAAATTATGTATAAATATAAATTAAATATGACGTATCAATATATATTCAATGGGGTAATATGCTGTACGCTTTAACAAATTTCAACGACTTACTTTTAAGAAGTTACACATCCGCACGTTCAAAGGATTATTTAATATAAATTAACACAAACCATCACAATTTTTACGCGTTTTTGAGCCGAATTTGAGGAACATTTGAATTTTGAAAAAGGCAAAGTCAGGATCCGAGGGACATTGAACACGTTTTCCAGCCATCTGGTCAGTAGGTGAATGGGTCAATAGTCATTATCCAACAATAAATTTACTGAATTTACTTCAACAAGCATTATCCATGTTCCTACATGTCAGCCGAGTCTTCATTTTATGCACGCCATCTTGCAATTACAAGGGTGAAAAGTGTTATAAATCATGGACATTTTGGTGACCACTGGTTAATATGTGTCACTGTTCTGCTGGAGAGTGCGGGCCCCTGCACCCAACCCTATAGATTTGCCCTATGGGGAATTTGATAATTATCATGCATTCAGCGTGGTTCATGATTAGTGGACACAGGAACGCATCCGCCAAGTAAGATTTCTTCTTAGTGTCTGTTATTCAGACATGGGAAACACCCTTAAATGCGCGATTATATAATACTAACTAACTGCATTATAGAGGCCCTGTTAGGGGGGGGGGAGTGAATAATCCATAATCCCAATTAAAATTTGAAAATAATCCGTTTCCCATTTTTATAAACAAAAATATCCCTAAAATATACTCAACAAACATGAACAGTATAAGTGTCAAAAGTAGACATATTCGATGTGAGATTCATACGTGGCACGTGTGTCGCACATGTTCCATATTCATAATTTAGGGCAATTGCCACGATATTAACATTGGTGTAACTAATATTTTAGAGCCCCCCCCCCCAGTTATATAGTTAAACATGGCCCTGTGGTTAGGCGATGTTATTTAAGTTGACTGGCATCTCAACCTTTAAATTTGACCTTTTGTTTTCATTTTCAATAGAAAAAAAATGATTTATGATATTGACTTGACAATAATCCGTAATCCTAAAGTCCACACAAATAATCCATAATCTTGTTTTTCATGCGCCAATAATCCGTAATCCCACTCAAAAAAGGCAAATAATCCATAATCCTAAAACTCTAACAGGGCCTCATTATATACATGTTGGTATAAGCTGGATCAGAATTTAGTTTCAATTTCAAATTTGTTCATACTACATGTCATATATCTATGGATCTACATGCCAAAGAGAGTTTTATCGTGTTGAAATGTAGGTATACATTCCTAATGACTAATCTATTTTATTCCGAATGCTCTATCACGCATTTTATTCCGAATGCTGTATCACGCATTTTATTCCAAATGCTGTATTGTCCGTACAATTCGCGTGAGTGTTTTCATATAATTTACCTTGATTCTGTGATATTGATTCTTGTACCGCGGAAATACTTCCTGATGTACCAAGCGCAGTGCAGCATTGATGCGAGTCATGGGTGACTTGTAGTATGGTACCTTATCTACCATCTTCACCAGATCATCAGTTTTTAAGTTCTCTGTCGATGTAGCAATATTGTTAAACACGATGCTTGGTTTTTCACCATATACAACCGTTGCATGTCGATAACCTTTCTCATGGGAAAATGACTGGAGTAGTTTCTTAATAACATGTTTCATATTTTTGAACGATTCTTCTCCAATGCTACCTGACGCGTCCAGAACGAATGCGATGTCACTGTATTTGTGGCAAACTAGGAAAAATGGTTGACGGTTATTTTATAACCAGAACATGTGCTCTGTCACTGAAGAGAACAACGAAAACATTGTTGTCTTGAGGGGGATCTACGCCTGCAGATTGCTTTACCCAATGAGCTATCGAGCCAACGGGGAAGCAAGGGAATTGGAAGCAAGGGAACATTCGTCGTGGGATTCGAATCGATGGGTTTCTTAATCGTCCCTCTACCCGTTGAGCTAAAGCAATAAACAAGACAAAGGAACTCCTAAAAATATCATTCTTTTCTATGAAATATTCAGTGAATTTGGTGTTACTAAATCCAATAGCTACTTTAGGACCTATATAAGGTTAAGGCGCAACTTTTGCGCCTCTGGCTATCGAGGTACCTTCAGTAATTTTCACAATTGTATAAGCTTGAATTCTAGGATCCCCCAATGCTACCATCAGTTTGAATTCGATCTTTGGACCCTGTCGGGGGCTGTTTTCGTAGAACGCAGGTGTAGTTGCCCAGCTTGGTCATGATGCATCCTGCTTCGGTTGGCGGTCACCCCCACTTCATGACCAACGCCCACTCCATAGACGGATTTTCAGGGGGTGCGAACGAGGGGGTGCATAGTGCCGCCGAGCAAGCTGGTTCACGGGTCTGGGCGCGCAACTCCCAGCGGGGTACAGGATGGGGTTAGGGGGGGGGGCGAAACCCCCTGGGAATTATTTAGTTCAAAATCCTTTAATTTTCTTTTAAATTTTAGGGTATTGAAGCTCCTTTTTGATTTAACGAAATGAGGCAAATCACTATATTTTTTAGTGATACTTGATTGAAAGCACGTACTGTACACACAAATTCCAGAATAATAAAGGCTGTTAAGATAATAATTCATAAACTTAGGTTTTAAATATAAACTTACTGGATAAGAAAGCGTTATATTTAAATATCTAAAGTAACATTACAATTTGCAAAGAATCTAAAGTAGTCAAACAGAAGGTAAAGAACAATATAAGCGCTAGAGCGTATAGAACAATGTATGTGAAACACCTCACTTGAAAGGGGGGAATTTCTCTAGGGGTGATGGGAAAAATTTCTGGTGGGTGCAAAAAATGTTGGGGGTGCACACCCCAGAAAATCCGTTATGCCCACTCAGACCACCCCCTCCCCCAAACCAGATCAAACTGAATCTATCCTGTGGAACTGTAACTTACCTCTATTTCGTAAAGGTTGGATACATTTATGCTGACGACATGCTGTGCGACAACATTTCATCGTATTATTACAATCAAAATCCAGGAGACATTCAAAATTAAACTTTCTCTTGCAGTTATGATCAGATTCATATACGAAAGGACAAATTCCTTTTTTCGATAGAGCTAGCAAAGAGACAAAAAATAGACGTCCAAATATGAGAACATTGGGGGGGAATTCTCTACTTCTTTGATTAAAATTTTATTATATTTTTAATTAAAATGCATTTTGTCTAACACTAAATTTTAGAACTGAAGTGATAATATATGACAACAAAAAGCTAGAATGACCGCGGGGTTGCGAAGTGCGCAATTTTTGAGATGCGTTGGAGTTTAAAATAGATTTGTATGTATGTATGTAGATGTGTATTTATTTTCATTTTTACTCCGACGGTTTAGAATTGAATTCGATATTCGTTGTTTTTTTCACTATATTACATTATAGGAAGAGAGAGAGGGCATAAAGTTGATGCAAAAAATACCTGGGGAAATGTGAATTAAGAAAATTATACTATGACAATGTGTGGATATTCTCTCTGCTAACTGTTAAGGTAGGATATTGCAATGCATTCCCTCCATCGCCATTTTTTTTTTGACTGCTGCAGACAGACAGATAGATAAGTAGGCCTGAGTGTGTGTCTAGTAGTAAATTGCGCAGACAACACAGGGTAGGTACTTCATCTTATGGGGCTATAATGGATCCTGCCCAACCCTAACCAGGTTACCCCCGATGGACAGTTAAACGTCATTAATATAATTTCCAAGATATAAAACCTTCTCTGGAATTTAGCAGAAAGTTAAATATCGCTTAGTCGTATATAGTTGTGATTGCCTCTCACAACGCTTCCTAAGAGTAATAGGAATATTTTTTGCCTCTTCTGGAGAAGCGAAAGAAATCTAAAACATTTTCGATAAAAGAAAATTAATTTATTACCATTCACCTATGTTCCACCCTACTAATTGGCACCCCCCTGATTGCAGATTTTTGGCCACTTCAATCTAAATGGATGAATTTTAGAAAGGTGCTCGACATAATTTGGCCTTACGATCTCTCTCTAAAGTAATTGGACTAACACCACCTTGCAAACTCATATGCGGTTATATTTAATTAACATACTTAACAGATTGGTATGTAAGTTGGTAACTAGATCTACAGACCACACCACGCATGGCACATATAATGCTTTTGTTGATGTGTAAGGTATATATTTAGAAATTTTACGTCCTTGCATGTTGGGACGTTCATTTTTTTGTCTTATTGAATGTTTATTGTCTGTAACAGGCCATTAAAAAACGGTAGTCAGTTAGTTTAAATGATCGTAATCCCTATAACACATAACCATACCATAAGGCATGCATGCATAAACATATTGGTGTCAAAAAGCGCCCTTAGATCGATATAAACAAACACCATTCTTATCACAACAAAACAACCATTCATGCAGGTGAAACTTAATTATGTTTGGGAAATTGAAACAATATCTGCATGAGGTCATTAGAAATGAAATGTTTTGCCAGTATGTTTATTTTTCCGTATGTCTACGACAATGCCATTGGAATTGCGAGGGACGAAGTTGCATTATTGATTATTTAATCTTTTATTAAATTAATATCTTTATACTTCAAATCAACATTATGGTCTATATATGGTTATGCATGATTATAGCGTAAATTATGTGTTTTACATATATTGAAGGTCAAGACAAAGGAATTTAATAATGAATTCTCTGCTGACATTTTGCCGCTATAAATTCTTTAATTATAGAGCAATTAATTAGAGCATCATATAGCTTACTTTAGATTACATGTATCTTGGGTGCGCACTCAAATAATGCATCTATAATTAATGGACCTTTAAATGCATCTATAATTAATATAGTCGTGCTATAGACAGATTAACCAAGGGCTCATTCTAAAATTAATACAAATTTGGCTGAGGTACAAAAAGTAATGGATGGTGAAAGATGTGGAAAAGAACTATAAAAAAGTAAAAAAAGGAGGAATGAAATATATAGCACAGACAATATATGCATTACTCCATTAGGATCTCTTACGAAAGATCGGTTTTAACTTTTTAACTGTGTAATAGAGGTATATGATATTTGAGCATATTCTATAGGAGTATTAAAAGGTAGGAGCTTCACATCTGTGCAAAGTAATTTTGCATTTTACTATTACGTACTTGCTCCTGCAGAATATAGATGATACAAATTTGACGCATTGGCAAATATCCAAATAGAATTGTCTAGCTGGGTTTTACATTTGCTATCAAAAGAGAAAAATAACTAAGATGCTAAGAAAGTAGTCATTTCTGATTGGTTACCGACAAAACCTCCTTACCTCCCTATTTATGACTTGTGAGTTGTGTTAAATTCAATTTATAGTCTTTTTATGGTACATATATAGACTAGAATTTTGTTGAGATTGTCTTGCTTAGGAGTACATTATGTGTGATGTATCTACATGCATGAGTCATGAAATTTTCATACATCAGTCATAAACCATGAAAATTTATTTTTCTTTCTTGACAATATCACACTTCAACATTTTCGGTGGCCACCTTAAGCGAAGCAATCACTCCAGATAAGAAAAAACTAGAAAAATGTCAGAACCACACCTAGAAAAAGTGCATCACTTTGGATCCTGAATCCTAGAGAACATTTGCCTTAGCAACAAGAT
This sequence comes from Trachythela sp. YZ-2020, assembly GCA_016169945.1. Taxonomy (NCBI): domain Eukaryota; kingdom Metazoa; phylum Cnidaria; class Anthozoa; order Malacalcyonacea; family Clavulariidae; genus Trachythela; species Trachythela sp. YZ-2020. The sequence continues at coordinate 4,288,542 of JADLSH010000371.1, read as the reverse complement.
TGAGGAGCGTAATTTGTAAGAGAATCGTAAGGTACGTTTATCCCTTGGCAATTTGTCGGGCCGATTTTAGATTTTGCTGAATATTCTCAGTTGATGATGTCGTTATAGATGACGTTTGCCACGTATATTTCAAATTCAGCCCTACACATAGTCGCAAGTCGCAACATATAAAATGGTGTACACGTACCTTTATTCAATGAACAATAAATAATTATACAGATTTACAGTACATGTATAAACAAAAATACAGTCAAGTATACTTATTGTTACACATGTAATGGTGAAGTAATGTAGGCCTACCATCAAATTTTTCATTGCTTTTACGTACTTTTGAGGAACATTTAAAAAGGGAAAATGAGGGTCTGAGGGACATTAATAAATACTTTTTCAGGTCTTCTATAAGGGACATCTGTTTTACAAGTTGTCTTACATTTGCACATCTGGCTATATGTGATATACGTCTTGCGCATATACATTTATGTTGGAATAATTTCTGAATAATTTCCATCTCACCTGAAGTAGAAACTCCAACAAGGTAGAAAGCAGCCAATGAAATGACAAGCAAAAGAGACTTCATCATTTCTTTATACGTTTCCCTAACGCAGACGTTCTTCAGCGCTCAAGATATCAGACTGATGTTCTTTGCACTGACATATGCAGGTATATCATATGTCTGCTTTTTTTAGGTCAGTCTGTTAGCTCGAAGCAGTTTTTGACAGACTGATAATAATAATATCATCACCCATTGACTAAAGTATTCTGTTGACGCACATGCATACATTAAAATTAAAATTGGCAATGATAAAGGTGATTGAAGCTTAGGATTCATGTCTATATATATCATACATAATTATTATAGCCGTACAATAATGTCTCGATGAAGCAACTAGCTTTTTCAGTTGTATTCAAGAAATTCAGCAAGTTCAAGTGACTGCTTCTCCTGTATACTATTGGAATAAAGGGTCCATACAGTAAATTAATAATGAAATTTAGGTTTAGAAAATCCGGATTAATGAATAACGGAATTATGGTGTGAGGAATATAGAACAATGAAAACTAGAAAAGTGAATGAATAATTCGAAAATACGACGAATAATTTGGAGATGATTTAAAATGAGTAATGAATAATTGAGTATTGGTCACACTTATTATATAGTCATAATATAATGCTTCCACTTCCATATACTATAGATCCATTTAATTTTCCTTAATTCCGGCCTTGCAAGCCCTAATTAACACACAAAGCGAAACAATCCAATCTTAATTATAATGTAAGGCCTCCTTGATAGCCCTTTGAAAGATCAAGAATCGTCTATGGACTAAAGCCTGGTTTACAATTGGTCGTGTCTGTCGTGACCAAGTCATGATCGTCAATGGGAAAATGAGTGGATATAGTTTGGTTTTCGTGTGATGCATGTAAATCACTCTCAAATGATAGCAGTAAATACCTTTATTTAACAATTATTGGATGAGGTTGAGGCATGATATTGAGAATTATCGAGCCGAAGTTTGCGTTATCTGCCGAAGCGAAGCTGATGACCTCATCCAATAATTGTTTTATTATGCATTTATAAATGCAGAGGCCTTTAGAGAGTTTTGTAGGGAAAAAATAGCGGCAAAAAATTACGTCAGCTACAGATAATTTTGAATGTCGTGTAGGTGGCACGACATTGAGAATTATCTGTAGGTTTTTAGCCAATCACAATCGAGATTGCATCAATAATGCATAATAATATACATTGTAGTCAATACATGCGTTTTGCCAGTCACACAACTCGCAGATAAATATGTTATCTTCTAGCAGATAACACTGTAATCTGTAGGTTGAGCCAGCGGTATGAAATTTTATAGCAAGCGGAAGCTTTACACGAATAAAAACTAGCAAGGAAAAAAACCCAGCATGAACCAACGATTTTTATTATTTTTTTGTGCTTTTTGACATTTTTATCGGAACTATAGTAGGTAAATGAGGTTTCTAATATTTTATGTTGTTATTGTTATGTTCTAAATTGGTTTCACTGCTTTTTTGAGAACTAAAGTTGTTTTTGTACGGACAGAATTTAAACCATTGTTCGTCAAAGGAGTTTTTAAAATGAAAATGCAATGTATAATAAACATTTATTGGAATATTGAATTCGGTTTTTGTTTGACCTCGACCTTGATAATTCCGGATATCACAAAAACACGTTTTGTGATTGTTTTTTTCGGTGACTCGTTCAGTCGTTCTTCAGAAATATGATTGCTATAGTTTATTATAGTTATTATCACAATCAACCCTCTGATTACAGAGATATATTACATAATCACCCAGTTAACATTAGAGAGTTTTAGATTTGACAACGACTACGGCTACGAGATCTGACCGAGAGAGGTTTGGGGTCTAAATCTAAAGCTCTCTATTGTCGCGACTCGACAGGTTGCGACAGCCTGAGTGATGATTATAATTACCGATATCGATATGTCTAATTTTAAAAACTGTACGGTATAAACGTTTTTCACTAATAATAACCACGGTATTTTTATTCAGAACAACCTTTTTTCAAATCAACCGTGGTCGTAACGATCGTGACCATCCGATGTGACCGATGTAATACAGTGTCGATAAACTCTGCAATCAGTAGAAACTGATTTGCATACATCACATAAAAGACAAGATCCGGACTATTTCACATCAGTGGCCATGACTTCAAAATTGCAGGGTCACGACAACTGCGACCAAATGCCGAAGGCCAAACCAGGTTTAGTTAAAACAGCCTTGCGACCCTTGTCGGTATGCCTAGGCATATACCAGTGTCTTAATCTGTCTTACTTCTTAATCTGTCTGACACCCGAGGCTGCACACGAATCGCAATGCCGCGGAAGCGATCCGCATAGTTTCTTTAAAATTATATTTTTCTTTCTGGAAAAGTAAATGGTGGTAACTACAATCATTTGTAGTTAACACCATGGTGGATAACTTATTAACTTTTGCAAAAAATACTGATTTACCCACCGCAAATGTCTCGGTTGATTTACTGAACTCAGAGCCTGCACAAGAGTCGCAAGGCTGCGGGTTCGATCGTGTTCTTTGCCGCTATCATTGTAGATTTGCCTATGGGTACGTTTCACTAAGCATTATATCGTGCAGCAGATGAAGAGTTGCAAAAAAGCTGCAGGTATGCGGGTACCACACTTTAGGAAGGAGTTTACTGGCATTGAGGAAGATTGAAAGTGAAACACTGAATAAAACATTGCTAAGCAGTAAGTACATATTTATTATGAATTATTTGATGAAACAATTTCAGACAAATAGTTTAATTCATCACCTTCAATCTGGTTTTAGGGAAGGCTACTCTATACTGACTTCTGAGACAGTCCTCATTAAAGTGCCTATCACCCAATTTTTTTTATTTGATAAATAGAAAGCATAGTAACTACAAATAAGTTTTCGGCATACTTTTTTTGAATATTCATTTTTATTTTCATATTATTTCGTGATATAAAGTGCAGTATATAATTTTGAGATCAGCTGTGACGTAGGGCGAGGAACTCGTGTTGTTTATACAAAGATAAAGATGATGACTCAGAATTTAACTATGTGATGTTGAACCGTATTCTACCGAACCTATGGCGGATGAATAATGGATTTCAGAGTACAGGCAACGACAAGCGGAGAAAGAACAAATAAATTCGATATTTTTCACGAATAACAGTTCTCTATTCGCTTGCAAATGATCGTAGGTTATTGTATAAAATCACTATTATTGTTATCTCATTTTAGAAATTGGTTCAGAGGAGGTTTTGATAATGTCAAAATTTCATTGATAGGTTCATATTATATTGACCAATTACTTTTGGATCTTGACCAAGATAAAGTCAGTGGGGTGCTATTTGGCGATTTCAGAAAAGCTTTTGAGATGGTTAATCATAATCTGCTTCTCCATAAACTCAAATCGTATGGTCTAAGTGATAATGCTATAAAATGGCTTCATTCATATTTATCGGACAGGCATCAATATGTGGCAGTAAATGGTGTAACATCATCTCAGACAGTTATCAGTTCTGGGGTATCTCAGGGCTCAGTCTTAGGTCCATTATTATTATTAAAATTAATTCATCCACTGACATCTTTGCGGACGATACAACGTTAATTAAATGAAGTCATTACTCAGAAGTCGCTCCTCTAAAACTCATGTTACAGGATGATGCCACCTGTCTAAACTCCTGATCAAAGAAGAACTCGATGGTCCTCAATTCTTCTAACACTAAAACTATGCTTGTTACTGGAAAAAGGCTAAAATCATGGTGATAAAATCATAATTGTAACTGTTGATGACAAGCAATTAGAACAAGTCCCTTATCAGAAAATTTTAGGGGTGACCATTGATAACGAACTGACTTTTCCTAATCACATTTTCTAAACGTATTGGTCTTTTGAGGAAACTGAGACCTTATCTCCCTCTAAAAGAGAGCGTTGCTTATTACAATGCGACGATAAAGTCGGCAATGATATATGGAGGATGTGTCTGGACGAGTACAACTAACGAAAATCTAGACAAAATCTCCAAGTTGCAAACAAGAGCTGCAAGAAATATGGGAGTGTCAACTCGCCAAACTCGGTTGGATAACATTTATCAAGGACGTTGATATTAAGAAAGCCATAATTTTTCATAATCGCTTTTATGGCAATTGTCCGTCGTACATAGCGGATCTACTTCCATCGAATTCAAGTCATCACAATGGAAATACCCGTTATAAAGATCGGCTTACTATTTGTCAACCAAGAATAAAAAGGATAAAGTAGGGTGGGCTTTCCGTGACCGCAGCCCAAATATGGAACAATATTATTATATATCTCTAGATTTGCGCAAACTCTCTTCAGACTTCACCTATAAACGTTTTAAGAACAAACTATTTAAAGCTATTTTTAACGATATGGCTTCTTCTTCTTAAACATTTATATAGTGTATTCTTATTACTATACCTTATATATAGTTGTAATATTAATCTTAGTATCTATATATATACATAAATTTATTGTAAGTGTATTTTATCCTATTTTAGGGCCACCCTCATTAAATAAAGTTTATTCATTCATTCATACTGCACTAGTCAGGCTAGTATTAGTAACAACAGTTAGCACTCAGTCAGACTAGCAGTACTGCAATGGCCAACAGACCTACTCGATCAGGTAAAGGCCTGCATGTAGGAAAATTTCCAGTTCGGAATAATTTTGTGGAAGGTTGGGAAAACCCGAAATTCTACCCGGAGGAAGATTGAAAACATTTTGCAACTCTGAGCAGATGGTGGGCAACCGCAGCAGTTATCAGAGTGAGAAATTGATGTTAATTCTTTTGAGAACAGTATATATATAGTTGTCTTAGATTTGGTGGCAAATTTAGAATTGAGAGATTTTGCCCTATCAATGTCAGCATGTCAAGTTGACCCCCATCTACTTCCCTGCAAAAACTACTAAAACCCACCCGAATTGACTTTTAAAACCTTAATTGAAAAAGCTGTATATACAGTATATTCGCTGCATGCCTCATTAATTATGATATGGAAGCGCAAGTGTCGCATGATTTGTTGTATACAGTCAAGCGAAACCACTGCATTCTTCTTGACAAGCCGAGCAAAACATAGAATAAATATTTCAATATCAACAAAGACGTATACGACGGGAGATATATTGCCGAGTCAGTTTATTCCGAACAAGGGGAAAAAATTGCCGCAATCGAATACTCACCCCTGAAATTTTCATCACAACTGACGGATAAATGATTTAATCGAGTCAGTCTTTAATGTGGCAGGGAAAAATTGTGTTGTTAGTTCCGTTGAGCTCTGGCTATTTGCAGATAGGTATATAAATGGTGCCGAAAGGATAGTTCGGACTGACCTCGCAAAGTTTATGTACTACGATGCGTCGTGAAGAAGAATGGACTTTCAAAAAACATTTACCCTATCAAGCGTTCTACGTGGCATTCTATGCCGGCTACATGCCCGTACTTCTATATCTACCACTCTATCTGAAATACGCCGGGCTAAGTACAGCACAGGTTGGCTTGCTGACTGGTTTGCGTCCTCTACTACAAGCGATCGGCGCTCCAATCTTGATAAAATTAAGCACGAAGTTTTACGCCAAGAAATTATTGTTTGTAGCTTCGTGTATTTTAATGATTGGAAAATATTTCGTGATATTCATAGTTTTACTACCAAAGGAACAGTTATGCAGAACAATATACAGTAATGGTCAGTTTGAAGATATATATATAGAGCATGAACTGACCAAACGTGCTGTGGTCACGGACGACTGGCTGCAAGTATTAAACTATACACCAAGCGATATTTCATTTGAATACCATGACACGGCTAAAGTTACAAAATTGCAGAAAAATTCAACGGACAAAAATGATAGTTGGCCTACAACTCCAGCAACGAAAAAGGAATCTTTCAAAGTCTCCAACCAAACTCATACACCAGCTGCTCTGAGAAATCGTACAAGCAAAATACAATACCAAATCAACTCAGACCCAGAAGTATATCTTATTTTCATAACTATTTTAATCCTAACCCTGGCAACTGACTATTTTGATGCTTGCATATTTACCCTGGTCGATAACGTCTACAGGCCGAACGCCGCATGGGTATGGGGAGATATGGCTTGGGGTGTAATAACTTTCATTATTGGTGTTATTATGGACCAAACTTCTCAAGAACTATGCGGAGAGATGGTAGGATCATTTCATTATGTATTTTACTTCAATGCTGCATTTGTAGGTATCGCACTACTCGTCGGTTTTCGCCTTGATTTCACGGTTAATCCTTATGACGCTGACTTGACGAGCAAGATTCAGTCAAGCAAATGGAATTTTCAATATAACATTTTCATTCTGGCATACACATTGATGGGTTTCTGCAATGGTTTCCTTTTCTCGTTTGTTTATTGGTTCATTGATAGTCTTGGCGGAGATGCTATGATTATGGGATTATCAACAAGTACAGAATGTCTAGTGGGTATCGTGATTTTCTTCATATTTAATCATATAATAGAGCATATCGGTCATATGTCTGCTGTATGTGTTGGCTTTGTTGGCTACATTGGATTGTTTCTCAGTTATTATGGTGTACATAATCCATGGCTTGTGATCGCCGTCAAAGTACTTCAAGCCTTAGTTTCTGGAATCATGATGTTCTCATGCAATTCATTTTTGAAAAGTGCAGCACCTGCAGGCTCGAGCTACCAGATGCAAGGTAACTGTATTGAGTATATTGGATATTAGAGTTAGAATAAGGGTTAATTTAAGTTATGGGTTAGGTTTGAGGTAAGGGTTAGAGTTAGGGAGAGGTTTGGGTCAGAGTTAGGGTTGAAGTTAGGGTTGAGGTAAGGGTTAGAGTTAGGGGGAGGTTTGGGTCAGAGTTAGGGTTGAGATTAGAGGTTAGAGTTGTGGTTGAGGTAAGGGTTAGAGTTGTGGTTGGGGTAAGACCATTCGTAAGCCTACTAACTCTCCTAACTATATGAAGGCCTTCGCCGAAAACATCGAAGTGCTTTTATTCGCCTTTAGGCTGACGATTATAAGCATCCAAGGTTCCTTATATTTACACCGCTGCCGACGCTGAGACCCAACTGAGTTTAACTATTGAGTATTTCTTTTTGAGAATTCATTGTGGCCTTTTTACTCAGTTTGCCGAGGAGCGCGCTCATGAACAAAATAATCTTGTATTATTGTACACCTCTGAAAATATTAAATCCCAACATACCCAAAAGTAAATGTTACCCCAAAAAATCCTATCGCATTAATCCCAAAACAACTTAAGATCTAAACTGACGCACAGAATATGATAAAGCACGAGTAGATGTGTTTTCAGTAGCTTCAAACATGACTACAATCAAAAGATTAACTTCTATGCTATGGTCTATGGACATATTTTTCTGTTGTTCACCAAACAAAGCTGAGCTGGCAAACTACTTATTCTGCTTTAAAGCGTATGGAAAGCCAACGTTTTAAATTTTTTCCCTCTTGAAACGTCTGGATGAAGGCGCATACGCCTCATATTTTTGGGCCAATCGAGTTAATCAACATTATCAACTAGTGAAACTGTATAACTGTTAAATTCATGACTTGGTTTGTGCATGTTGCAAGGTAAATATTGACATACATATAATTAGACTAAACTATCTTGCAGATAATGTGACCAACGCCAAATCTCGGCTATTACATACATACATTATTCAGCTCACTCCCCATTGGGGCTTTTCAGTGACCGATTACATCAAGTATCTAGCTTACCTATGTCATGTAGACATGTACCTACATTATTTATTTTTACAATTGTGATATTACTTTCCTAGTCTGTCTATCCTAACCCACCCAGTCAACTTTCCCTGTGGGAGGAAACCGGAGTGCCCGGAGAAAACCCACGACTTTCGACAGAGCGTTGACTCACTCTTTTCACATTAGTGTGATGAGTGTCCTCAACGAGAATCGAACTCAAGACTCAGAGGTGAAAGGCGCTTGCTCTGACGACTGCGCCACCGAAGCCCACAAATTATAAATTAATTGGCCTATTGGCCATAGTAACTGTTGGTTACTGCGAACAACTTGTGATTTCCTACGTTTTGCATTGTTTTGATTTTCCGGCATATTTTCGATATGAACCCCCAGTTACTCATTCTTTTTTGTCCTCAGCATTGTGGGGTAGTACTAACATGTTGCATGTGTTGTGATACGCCGGTGAATCACTTCCTGAAATACTTCCGGTTGGAACCATTTATTAGAATTTTCCCTCGATTTTTTTCAGCAAGTGACTCGGACTTTGAATTGAATGACATTTGAATTGAATACCTTTAATTCGAATAAGATTTAACTTATAATTACTATATATTTGGTCCTTTTCGATAATTGATCCTACTACTGAGAAAAAATGGCATGCATATCAGGATTATTTTACCGGTCGCCGACTATACATGCCCCGAAATGACATCACAATAAAGTGCACAGTTTTAGGTTAGTATTAGCTTGGTTAGAAGTATTGTAATGGTATGGCTCTGGGTACGAGATTGGTTTGGACCTAGTAAGGATTTGGTTAGGATTAGTCTACCTCGTTCCCACGTTTTTTCCTCTTCATTCCTAGCATGGGAACGAGGTTGAGGATTAGTGTTAGGATAAGGTTAGGATGAATGTTAGTATTAGGATTAAACGTGAGATTAGGATTCAAATTTTAGAATTAGGATAGTTCAAGGGTAATAAATCGCTGTATTGAAATTGTGATATTTTGTCATAGAAACCCTCCATGGTATTTACTTGGCACTTGGAACGGCTATTGGCGCAGTGCTCAGTGGACATGTACTTGACAATTTTCATTTCAAGTTGACTTTCCTCTGGTTCACTCTAATCACATGTGTCATTTCCTTACTTTTCTTGGGAATTCAGCTGTTCATAGTTTGTACAGAAGGAAGATCTGTAAGTGATCTTGCGTCAGAGACGAGTTCACGCGGAAGTAGTGAGTTTGGAGATGATGAGGATGATCTGGGGAATGGGTACGAGGAGGAGAAGTGGTAAAATATTGAACACAAACATGGATGAGCAGTCGTAGATAAAAACATTGTTTGTCACGAGCATTTAACACGCAAGTTCATCTGAGACTGAGTAGACCAAAGTATGCGAGTAGTCGGTTTTGCGCAATTAGTCGTGACGGATTATCGGTCTATTTGCCGCTTTATATACGCAGACGAATTATGAATTTTAATTTTAATTTTAATAAAAAACTGATATTGTAACCAAAAACGGTTAAATTGCATCAGAAGTTGCATACAATAATTAAACAAAACTACATGATACTACATTAAAAAGCACTACTATTATTTTAGGTTATTTGTCTTTGAGGAAAGAATGAGTTCCTAAAACGTTCCGTCTTGTAAAACGAACTATCTTCTCTTTGCCCAAGCTCGTCCAGACGGATATCCATATGGTAATAAAACTCAGTAGCAGCCGTAACTCGGACGTTGCATATTGCGTAATCGGTGCAAGCATTTAATCAAGTCAATGTTAATCAAGTCTGCTGCCAGCGCAAGCAGAAGCATTTTATTCAATGACTACTGTAAAATTCACCTGTACCTTTTTTGTTTAAATTTTTGACTGAATCGTTTTAGAATGAAATATGTATACTGATGTGTAGTATCTTAAAAAATGCCATCAAATGAATGGCAACAAAATTTATGAAAAGAAATGTAAGTTGTCTGGTATTTAATACCTGCAGAATGGTAAGGAGTTGATTAGCAGTAAGATCATAAGTAACTAAACAGCCGAAAATTTGAAACCAAAACAGAAGCCAAAATGGTTTAGATAAGTATAAATCATTGTGGAATCTATTTTCATTCAGCATGCACATTTTCGGCTTGATGATTTATTGATTTGGCAACCGCAACCGACCTAAATTGCGACAATGTAGCGCCAGGAAACTCCCACAATTTCCCTAATTACATATCCCCCCCCTCAAAACAAACTAAGACTAAGTTATAAGTAGAATAACAAATTCTAAAAACGAGGTAATGGTGATTACGGTAGTTTTCATCCATGTTTGGTGATGGTTTTCTTCCTGTTTGATATCTGTTTAATGACAAAGTCGCAAGAGATATCATGCTTAATCCTAATATTTATTACACGAAACCTTTTCTAGACTATGGTGCATGTTTTGTTTTTAGTGTATCCTAAAACACGAAATTTTGCATAAACACCCTGCCGCAAAATGAAGATACACTTACATGCCACTCTTGCTGTTTTAAAATCCAAAAATCATTTTCGGAGAACTTTTATTTGGCAGAATTAAACTATATTAGACTTTATTAGTAAATGCTGTAATGCACCTTTTAAAGTACGACGACATCTTGACTATATAGCCTCGTTTTGAAGATTGAGACTTGGCTTTAACTAAAGTTTCATATGTGAAATTCCCTTGGTCGAAGCAAGGAAAGAGTTCGATAGATTTCTGGTTTCGAAGGACATATATTCTTGTCTCATTTACCCTCTCAACACACTTTTTGATCTTAATAATATAAAAACTTAAATGTCCTAAATTTCAACATCCTACTATGTACAAATAAAAATTGGCGATTTATATCGATTTCGCTGTATTCACAAGCTCTTCAGTAATATGCCAAAAACAAAATGGAGTGTGTTGAAAGAGCAAATGAGACAAGAGAATGTCTTTCAAAACCACAAACCTAAAGGTACATACACGAAAACGAGGCTTTATAGCCACAGCGACATGTACTTGGGTCTATTTCTCAGCATACGGCATATATATGCATGTTGAGTATTTAAATAGTTTCGGGAATATAAAGACTTTAGTTATTATGTAGTGTTCGAGAACATTAGATACGATGGATACGGCAAATTACATACAAAAAATGCATGTGGTTGCACGCGTTAATGATTTCCCGAGACGATACATTGGAAAACACGGAGTATGGCATGGAATCTGTGTGCAACACCCATTTGCTAATACCCTGTAGGCTGTGAACAAGTTGCGACATGCATGGTGTTACATGTATTCAATCACGATGCTACAAACCACAAAGGTTTTGACCAACTTGTGAAATGTATGTTGAATTAAGTTGTTAAAAACAGTATATTGACAAGCATTTTTTTACCATACATATTCGATGAGTTGCACACATAAACTATGAGGCCTTATTTATATGAGGACCTGAGTCTAGTTCTTTTTTATACATGTATGATGTACAACAGCACCAATACTTCAGTGACTGTGTCTGTGTACAGGAAAGTGTGGGACTTCGGTGGCGCAGTCGTCAGAGCAAGCGCCTTTCACCTCTGAGTCTTGAGTTCGATTCTTGCTGGGGACTTTACTCATCACACTCATGTGAAAAGAGTAAGTCAACGCTCTGCCGAAAGTTGTGGGTTTTCTCAGGGCATTCCGGTCCCTCCCACAGCCCGGCACAGGGAAAGTTGACTGGGTGGGTTAGGATATACAGATTAGGAAAGTAATATTACAGTTGTTGTAAAATAGACAGTGTAGGCTAAGTACCTAATATAGGTAAGCGAGTCAATGAAAAGCCCATTGGGGAGTGAACTGAATAATGTATGAATAATGTATGTATATGTGTATGTATGTAAGTATAGCCACGGATATTGAAGACATTTTTATTGCCATAAGTTATGTAGTTTGATTGCAATACATGTCGATATGTTCAACAGAACACAAACGATTGTTATAACAAGCCAATATCAAGTTGTGTTTGGTAATGCTTGTTCCCAGCTTAGTAGTGACAATTATAGGGCCACTGTATATGAATCAGAGCGGCTGCAGTATTCTCAGTGTCCTGTTGTATTCCAGAATCCATTCCGAAATCATTCCGTATTTTATAAAGCTTTCACAAAGACTCCCTTCTTGGTAAACACTAAGTATGGTTGACTAACAGCATGGTTGACTAATCAAGGACAAGGTGTGACCTTGATAGTTTGTATTCAATGGTCGATCAATGAGACTTGAATATAGAATTAAGGAACAACCCCATTACGTATTGTGAAACACAAGTACATAACTCAAGTGTATGTCGGCTATATATGCTTGAATATATAGATAATATAGTTAAGTGATGAACAACTATAGTTGAGATTCTGAAATGTTGCTAAATTCAAAATGTTCATAATCATAGACAGCTTTTCCTTTCAACACAGTCAAAAATGTTGATTATTATATACATATCTAAAACAAAATTTATTCACATATATATTCTTTGTCATTTTACGCAACGTTGACAAATGAATAAATTAACAAATATATAGGCATAGCTAGAGACACCTTAATCCTTCAAAAGCACTGGTTTGTCAATATTCTACCCAACATTAAACTAAAAATTGAAAGCATAATGAAGCACAAATATCAAAACTGAGACGTTTTAGGTTTAAGAAATGCAGCATCCATAATTCACACCAAATGATAACAGTCATGATGATTGGTAATTACATTCCGCGGTCGCTGATGCGCATCAGAGCGGGAACAGTTATTTTTTCCCCTTGACACATGACAATAGTTTACTGCTGTCAAGAGATAAGAGATAAATTGACTATTAAGTTCACAAGGATTGCTTTATTCAGAGTGCAAGTTGTCTATCAATGACTGCAGTGAATATGAAAGAATAAAATAAGTGGATATACGCCTAGAATGGCTAGATGCATCTATGCATAATATATACTGTAGCGTGTAGAGGCAAGCTAAGATATGATGTGGCAAAAAGTAAAGAATTTCTTCGAAGAATGGCGCTATCAGTTATTTTACTTTACTTTCTACGCTGGCTATATGCCGTTGTTGGTATATCTACCTGTGTATCTAAAGCATGTTGGTCTAACCAGCATTCATGTCGGTGTACTAAATGGTATACGGCCAATACTTCAGTCTCTTGTCACACCGCTTTTGGTCATTGTAGGTGAAAAACTTCGCTCAAATAGACTTCTATTTGTTGTGTCGTGTTTTATCGCAATTGGAAAGGTTCTGATCATGTTTTTACTTATAAGACCTCAAAGACAATTGTGTATCGTAAATTACGTAAATAGATCTGATGTTGCTGTTTGGAAGGTCGATAAACTGGTACATGTGTCGCTTCTGGTCGGCGATAACTTGCCAGAACAACAAAATATTCTGAATAAACGCGTCGCTGAAAGGGATTTTAATAGAACAATAAAATCAATACCGACTCTCAGTGAATTTGTACCAGATGAGCACCTCGATTCTATCAGTGAAACTAGGGAAAATTTAAGTGATTTTAAACGGGCTTCAATTCATGGATATGAACCAAGTGAAGTTCGTGATATGACAGCCAGTCCAAGCAAGAGAAATAAAATAAAAGATACCCGGTTAAAATTTGAGATTATTTATAACCAAAGTGAAATCAAGCGTATATTCATAGCACTTGTCTTTTTAACTTTATTTGCCGACCCATTTATTGCTTCAATATATACTTTGGTAGATTACTCGTGCGCTGCAAATACGGACATAGAACGTGGATACAAAGAAGTACGCCTTTGGGAGACCATAGGTTGGGGAACTATGACTCCGATAATTGGATTAATTATATATGAACTGAGTAACGAAATGTGCGGTATCATGGTGGAAACATTTCATTATGTGTTCTTTTCCTTTATAGCCTTTGTCCTCATTGCTCTATCTATAGGCATACAAATTGATTTCACGCAAAAAATTCCAGAAGTCATCTCAAAGAAGGTCCATAGCGCGCACTCTAACCTTCAATATGGAATGTTTTCTATCGTTGCTGCGTTTGCTGGTTTTGGTCACGGATTTTTGCTCACATTTGTAAACTGGTTTATTGACACTCTGGACGGGACTACAGCAATTATGGGCGTAGCTATTGCTTCGAAATCTATTATAGATATAATCCTGTATTTTACGCTGGGGAGACTTATAGAAAAACTTGGCTATGTTTTTACAATTAGTCTTGGTTTAGTTGGGCATCTTGTTGTGTTCGTTATATACTATTATATAACAAACGCTTGGCTGGTTATCTTGGCAGAAGCAATATATGGTATTGTGTATGGATCATTGATGTCTACCGCCGCATCATTTCTTGTGAACGTAGGGCCAGCTGGTTCAAGCGCGCGCCTGCAAGGTATGTTCTATTTGTTTAATTGTTAAATATTGACGTATGGTTTTGAGAATTTGTTTTGCAACATTGCCAACCTCGTATCCAGGGCTTCTAGTTCTGCGCTTTGCAACATTGCAGAAAGTTGGAAGTTATGAAATCATATGATACTCATTTTTCGAGATCAATTTACTCTCTAGAATCACTTTAAAAAGTGGCGACACTATGCTATATTGCAACTTGTCCAAATATGCAAATTATGTAAAAAATAATTGTCTTTACTCTTTACTAATCCATTCTTAAAGTTCTAAAATAAGTTTCGGATCTATAACTTAATTCCATAATTTGGACAAGTTGGAAATATTAATACCACAATAGAATATTGAATGCATGCATGGTTCCAGTGTGTATAGGTAGCGAGAAACGATATATAAGGATATCAAGGTTTGAGGATCGTAATAGAGGCATTGTTTTGAACACCTTGTATAGTCAGCAACACTTTGCCTAAATTAATGAGTTGTCATATGGCAGCAGCACCAATTAAAGGTAACAAAATGCAAGTTTCACATAATATTGATGGTATTTTAATATACACATTCTTTTCTTTAGCAATTTTCCATGGCATATATTGGGCTGTTGGCATGGCTGCAGGATGTATATTGTCAGGATATCGTATAAAGACGACTGGATTTCCAACCACATTTCTGACATTCGCATGGATTACAGCATTTATCACAATCATCTTTCTAGCAGTTCAAATCCACATGTGCCTTAAAGCGGACAGCGGAGAATTTGATCGCAGAATGTCTTCTCTCTCAATGGATAGTGAATATGGGGATTGGAGTGATATAAGACTGATTAAAGTTGATGGTGATGAAAATGGGTTTCGGTAATTGCCTACAATTTTTGGAATAATTTAAAGTGTTCCTCTATTGTGCCATAATTGAATATTTTGGTCTTGATTCCTGCATAATCCTGTTAAATGATGTTGATAGTTTTTACTGCACGATATTTTACTGCACAAGTTTAAAGGACGACTATTAATTTGATGTTTTTTGAAAAACCTACAATTTTGGTACTGCATGTATAATTCAATAAATTGCACTGCTCAGTGCTCTCAGCAAATCAAAATTGAGATTTTTTATGTCTAAGTCAGTAAGTAATATTAGAAATCAAATGTGATGAACATATAATAGTAATCGTGCGTACAAACATCCTGAACACATCTTTGGTGTTATAGCTACAGAGTACAGTGTTGTACCAATACTGATCATGTTACTTGAGTGTCTATTATTTCTAGTTTGCTCGCGTCGTGGATGTTGGGTGTGCATCACTCGTACTCTTTTTATTACATTTAGTTATGTTGCGTGTCATACTGTATTACGGTATACGTTGTTGTCGTGGTAAATACTGTGCAATATTTTGATTTATAACTTCTGTTATATAGTTATACTGATATTTTAAGGCGACGTAACACTATGCAACTTCCCTCGCCGGTAATTTTGTTGTGACACAATATTAACGGATAATTTTGTTGCGACACAATTTTAACTGAGAATTGCGGTTCTATAGACTTTGTGCAACGTGCAATTACTTCGTAGTGTAACAAGTCTGTTGAGTCAATAACCTTGTAGCAAGTTGTCAACAAGCCGATGACAACTTGTCAACAAGCTGGGAACAAACGTGCGAGCACATCCTGGTAATAAGTTGTTGAAATAGTATTGGTACAAGTCTGCTGCAGGTTTGTTATCGGCTTGTGCGTTTTTACGTGTGTACTTTGTGCAACGATTGTTGCAACGCCAACGTAGAAATCTGTGAAGAGACTCGACAATTGCAATGCATGTCACCCCATGAAACCGGTCTCGCAACCTTCCTCATTAGAGCATAAAATCGCAAGGTGTAACAACATCGTAAAGCCACGCAATATTGTTTTGCAGTATAGCGTTGCACAACCTAGCTAGTGCAACAATTGCTGTAACAATTATGTCGCGAGACTCGACGATTACAAAGTAAGGTACACCGATCAGCTTGTATAAGTATAACTAATTTGTTTTGCAGCGAAAGTGTGAAATATGTTACATAGTGACACCGCCATCTACGTGCTTTAACTGTAAGAATGAAGAGCAAAGAATAAAAAGTACAGCTGCAGTTTATAGTATATTTCATTTGCTTACGTTTTCTTTATTGTGTAATCTACATCTTAATGCTGAAGATGAAAAGCGCGCTGTTAATTAAGTAGCCAAATAGCTGACTCTTCCACAGTCCCTCGCCACAGCCCTCGCTATGCTTTTGAATGGGGAGAGTATGCCCGTTCGCAGGTTAGGTGGTGAATGCATGAGGACGAGTCAGGCTAAATAGCATTGTTGTAGAAATAGCATGCTGCGTTCACACGGAATAACTCCATGCATGTCCACTAGTAGCCTGCGTGGCAGGCGTTCTATTGTGGGGGAGGGAGTTTTGTTTAGAGCGCGCTCTTTTTTGAGAGCGCGCGCTAGGTGGGAAGTTAGGGGGGGGGGACGAAGGGAGAGGCGAAATGAACGCCTGCCCAAATCCTATTCATAAACGAGACAAGGCTAAAACAAATACGACTGGAAATTATAGTAACACCTAGCGCGCGCTCTCAAAAAATAGAGCGCGCTCTAAACAAAACTCCCTCCCCAACAATAGAACGCCTGCCACGCAGGCTAGTCCACTAGCGGCAAGATTACTTATTTGTTTAAGTCTTTAATAAACAAAATACGCAAACAGATGTGCGAGTTTACAATTGTGTAGAAATACTTAAAATACTTAAAAAGGCATCTATTTACAAAGCATCGCTTGAAACGTTCAGTTCGAACCTGTGATAAAATATCAATGTCCTTTATCGCGTAATTTCCTTTTTCTTTCCACTGGAAGCAGTTCGTGAAGACCATGTGTAGGGCTTGATGTAACCTTTATCCAAAGGTTTTTAAGCTTAGTTTTAATAATTTCCTTAATAGGTCTAAATTTACTAGTGTATCCAAATCTAACTGCTCGCCTACAGAATTTGTCTCTTCGGCTGAGATACTTTCCTTCAAGCGCACAACGGCCCACACTTCAATGCCATACCACGGACATTACCAGGCTATCAAACAGAATAGTAAGTTCCTCCAATATTACTTACATACCCTCCGTATATACAATATCGAACTTGCTTTGTGCAGCATATAGTCAAATTGGGTGTCCCAGTTGCAAGGATCTTCATTAAATGTGAGGCCAAGTAGTTTAAGTTGACTTCTCATTTCAATATTCTGAAGCTCATTTGGTAAGGCATGGCTAGTTCTTATCCTAATGACCAGTGGCACTGTGTTCTTTCCTATAAGCAACCTGATCTGATGCAATAGATGATTCTAGGGGGGGGGCAGATAATTAATTCCTGTTTGCAAACAAGTTGTTCAGAAATACGCATGATGCATGATATTTGTCACTGAGATTGGCCTTAACTGATAACGGATAGTGCCGTTTCTTTCGGAACAGGTGTTACATTAGCAAGCTTCCACAGAAAAGGAACCTCGTGATTGCTAAGAGAACTGTTAAATATTTTAGTTATTATTGGTGCAAGGTACACAGGGTATAATCCCACCAGAACCAGTAACTCATCAGGGCCCGACGCTGTATGCCTTTGATGGATGAGGAAATGTCTTACAGTGTTCTCGTTAACAGTTGGAACTTTAGTCCTCTCAGGAATCTGTAATAATTATGGAGCCGAATAATCATCATCAGTGTTAACATCCTGGATATAATCATTAATTTCTTCAGGACTATAAACACATTGCTGATAGGTGTACTTTCCCCTTTTCTGCCGGTAATTCTATTGACTGTCTCCCACCAACCCTTTGATCCTTTACCATACTTCTTATTCTCATCGTTAGCAGCTTGTACTTGATTAGCACGGATAAGTTTGTTCATTCTCATTTGTAAAGCTGAGTTGTCAGCTTGCGTTCGTTTATATGGTGACATATAGGGAGGATCTCTTGATGAGGTCTTCACTTTTATAACTGGAAAGCATTCATTAAACATTGCCTGTAACATCATTTACCATGCACACAGCTTCATTTACATCCTTCAGGGCAATGTTATTCCAATCATATGCTTCTAGCTTTTTCTCCATTCGAATTTTACAGTGCTCTCGCACATCTCTAAAGCAAACGTGTTCCCTAACTGGTTTTGTTGGGGTATAAGGTAATACTGTAACAGTCAGGTGATCAGATCTCACTATACTTGGGTGTACTTTTGCTTAATTCTTTTTACAAAATGAACTGCTATATAAAGGATATTAATAAATCAACCTCAAAGAAACTCTCTCTTTCCCAGTTTCCCTGCATGTGTATAGGGGCATTTTTTCCCTGCATTTTTTATAAACTTACTTAAACCGTATGTAGTCAAGAGCTCTTGAGATGGGTAAATAGAAGTTATAAAACGGTTTATAAACTTGTTTTTGTGTCTATGTATTCGCCATACACTAATATTATATTATATATAATATATAATTTCAAACTAATCTTCACTGCCAATGGTTTCAACCTGACGATCCCACTTTGGGTGAAACCGACGCAAGTGAAAATATTGAGGCAAGCCAACCTATACTATATTTGCTCAATCTCATGGTATTGAGCAGTCTCCGACATTTCGTGAACCAAAGCACATGCACTTATATCGAGATAGTATGTATTTTTACGTCACCGTAAATGTCTTTAAACAAGATAATTCGGAAACGCCATTGTTATGTAGAATATAGCCTATCGAAATGACAGAGATTTTCAGTTTTTCACCATATTGAACAAATGACATGAGTCACATAGATTAGGGGTTTTTGTAAAATTATAAACGTTAACATTAGGGTTAGGATTGGGATTAGGATTGTGTAAAATTTAGGAAATGATGTTGTGTAACCTTTCGCATATTCCGTTGTACGAGTAACTTCTACAGGCTTGTGTGTATGTGAGATTATTTTGATATTTTAAAACATAAGTCAGAGTGTATAATATACAGTAATGGGGAAAGTCTAGTGATGACCATGCAGTGATATTGAACCGCGGAAATTGAATACAATTTTAGAATCTGAACGAGGTCAAGAAGGCTTATTAAGATGTACCGATAAAAGAATGATTTATTTTATTTTATTTAAATCAATATCTCGTATGAAAGTGGTCTATTATCGTTTGTTAACATTCTGTTGCGAATGACTTCAACTAAAATGCTAGAATTACATTAATTTTCTATAGCATAACAATAACAATAACAAAACGGTCATGTCTTAAGACCGATGTTCACCAAGTCAATAGCCATAATTTATTTCAATACGTCAAAAGTATCTCACCAGGCGACATATCTAACCAGAATATATCGATATATTCATAATTTATGATTATAACAATGAAACACATAAAAACTATTGAATACATTTTTTGAAGAAAGAGTCACCAACACTGATCACTTTTGTATAAGGAAGCCATGCAATTACAAAAGATATTCACTTTAGCTTCGTATTTACTGTTACTGATATGAACAGGCCTCAAACATCCTCCTTTGAATTTGGATTACCAAATGCTATCTTTGACTGTATTGACTATTGAATAAGTCACGGTTATTGACTCGGCGGAATTTGTATTGCATGGTTCAAAGTATCATTCAGAGACAGCAACAGTAAGCCAGTGTGATAAGCGATATATATATATATATATATATATACATACTGTATTTACATTTACAACATTTTATTGGTTCGGCAATACGAATCAGTGTAAAAATATTCCTTGTATAACATCGCCTTAAGTATAAGCTTTAATATTCATTAATTTGTTATGCTACGGTGATTTCATATAATTAGCATTTGTCCAAATGCAATCATTGATCAAGGTGAGCAGCGAAGCGTCTAGGACTCTAGTGGAGCGTTTCGTATTCGTATCATTCTAGAACATCAAAACATTGTTCATCTCAAAGCTTTTTTAAAGCGTGTGTTGTTTAAAATGGTTTAAGGCAACGAAAGATAAAACTGAACAAATTTTCATGCTGCGAGCCTAGTAGAGGACGGTACATTTTTCTATCAACCTATACGTATCAAGCAATCAACTGTTGAGTCCTTTACACCATGGTAGCTGAGAGACTGGGCAGAATACTTAAATGCGTCCATTATCAAGCATTTTACTTCATCTTTTACGGCGGCTATCTACCGTTCCTGCTTTATTTTCCAATATATTTAAAGCACATTGGTCTCAATGCAGCTCAAGTTGGTGTAATCAGTGGTATTCGTCCTATATTCCAGTCTATTGCCACACCACTTCTAGTACTTATCGGTGACAGACTGCACTCGCGAAAACTGCTGTTTATCGTATCATCATTGGTCGCTATTACAAAACTTATTTGCTTGTTTCTGTTATTAAAACCATCACACCAGCACTGTGTGGTTAAAACCGTGGTATACGCGAACAACTCTCGAACAGTAACACAACATTCGTATCATATCAACCACAAGCTGAGTAAGCGGGACGTCGTGCATGGTTGGTCACCGCAAGGAAAAAATCAAGACGACACAACTTTGAAAGAAAATTTCATCAAAAATAGTGGCGAAACACAACTACACTACCCGACAAAAGTTTTGTTAGGCTATACAGGAGAACAAATAGCGGTTAAATGGGACGAAAACGATGGAAATGCTATTCAAAATGAAAATGAGCTTATAGCCACACTGAACAAAACAGCGTCCGAAAACCCAGGAAAAATATTCAATCGTAATATAACGAAGCGTAAATATACAACGGTAAAACCAAAAAATCATTCAGAAACTGAATATCGTATTATAAATGACGAAAGTGAAGTCCGCCATCTTTTTTACAGTTTGTTGATAGTTGTGTTGATAACTGATATGTTTGATGCAGCCATGTTTACGCTTGTGGATCATTCATGCATTGACCACCAAGGACAGAACTATGGTTTCACTCGACTATGGGGAACTTTAGGCTGGGGTTTCATGGCTCCTGCAATATCAATAGTCTTGCACAATGTCCCACACGAGTTTTGCGGTCATATGGTGGACACATATCATTATGTATTCATTTTTGCGATCGTTTTTTTCAACATGGCTCTTTTAGTAGGCTCACATCTTGATTTAGATGCCGACTTTAGAGATGTGAAAGTTAGAAAAGTGCACGGAACGCGATCAAATTTTCATTATGGCATATTTCTCATCGTGTTTGCTTATGCGGGTTTCTGTAACGGATTCCTGTTTACGTTTGTGAATTGGTTCATAGACAGTCTCGGCGGAAGTGCAGGTATTATGGGCGTGGCTACAGGGTGTAAGTGTGTCGTCGATGTGACTCTATTCTTTCTAATGAGGAAGATTATTGATTACTTCGAGATTGTGCCAATAGTAAGTGTCGGTCTAGTAGGTCATATTGCAGTGTTTTTTATGTTCTCTCGCACAACCGATCCCTGGTTCGTGGTTCTGATTGAAGTTGCTCATGCGGTATTTTATGGTTTCCTGGTTTCAAATTGTGCTTACTTTCTTGATCAATCAGTTCCGGCTGGATCTAATCTTCGATTGCAAGGTATGTATCATTATTATAAATCTAAATGTGGTCATACTACTCTTTTTAGTTTTTGTTGGTCAAGAGCCTAAGACAGGGTAAATTGTGGTTCTATAGCTTATATACAATGTATTGTAGGAACTACCCTGACTCGTGACCCTTTACCTTAGCGAAGTCTGATTTTAGTGAGTCATTTGTGGGCGAAATGATGAAAACAATAATGATGCATGATGGTTATGACGAAGTTCCCATCATGGATCACACACCTCAGTCCACTGATCTATATACGAACAGAAGTTATAGAGCTATGACGACTGAGTACGAGTCAGGTTACTAGGATAGTAGCTGTGTTTTCATTGATTAAGAGTCTTCAAAAATCATGATGCTCATGCACATGACATATTGTGAGAAAATCATTATATAGAGATTTGCTTGAAGCGAATGCAAATAATAAAATAGTTTTGTTCTAGTACAGAGTGCGTA
The DNA here is from genome assembly GCA_016169945.1 of Trachythela sp. YZ-2020. Lineage (NCBI taxonomy): Eukaryota > Metazoa > Cnidaria > Anthozoa > Malacalcyonacea > Clavulariidae > Trachythela > Trachythela sp. YZ-2020. The sequence continues at coordinate 4,265,919 of JADLSH010000371.1, read as the reverse complement.
CCAACAGACATGCACAGTGGCAATCATAGGTGTTAAATAAATTGAGTTGAGTTGAATTACATGATTATTTTTCAGTTTTACGATTTTTAGTTCTTCTTTGGAAACATGCTTTCAGTCTTCATATCTAGCATACTCAAGGATTTAATGGAATTAACCCTTCACTAGAGCAATGCAGTTATGCACTATACAGTATATATATGGGCTTAAAACACTAGGTAGCCTAAAGACTGAAAATCGACTATAGATAATGATTTGGTGTCCATAGATGTTAACTTAGATTGAATACGTATATGTATGTAATATATACAGCGTGAGCGACCGTGTTGTATCAGATATACAAACAAGGCGAGTGATTGTATCTCTGATACAACACGGACACGATATATATAGTTTGTGGTGCGCGAGGATCTAATTCAACAACAAGTGATTTTAACAGGAAATCGAGAGAAAAATTAACGCAAATCAAGAGAGCACTCAGAGCAGGGTTCTCTATATGTTAGGATACAACAACTCAGTTGAACATTGAACTATTGCATGAGTTTTATTTCAAAATTAGCTGTTGCATCCGCACCTCCAAAGAAATTTTGCCATCAGTGTTGTTTGGTATTACTAAAAATTATCATTGAACTTTCTTTAGCATTACTTCATGGTATTTACTGGGGTGTTGGTTCTGGGTCTGGTGCATTATTCTCAGGGCTACATGTTAATTATAACGGCTTCAAGGAGACATTCATGATATTCACTTGGATGACTACAGCTGTAGCTTTCATATATCTGGCTGTTGAACTGCTGACGTTTGTGATTGATATCAAAATCGACGGTGATCATGATCAAGACAAGTCTCTGAATACGTCATCAACAGGATCAGATGCTGACGTCAGCAGTGAAGGACAAAGCTCGGAGATTGAGGATGAGTGAACATAGCGAGTGATTTAGGTTTTATCTTTTCTATTTCTTACGGTTTTGTTATTGTGAAATATTTAGTTTTGAAAGAGAGACGCATTAGTTTTGAAAGAATGGCGGAGTTTCATATTAAAACTTGCCAAAATCTTAAGTGTTTCACTTGAGACTTTCCGCTGTACTTTTGAATGCCCAATATTGCGCTAAAACTGTTTGATACTAAAATTGCCCTTTTTACACCAAAATTTTCAGCAAGGAGCATATAACCTATTTTGTTGTTATATAATAAACAAATTAGGTGATTTAAATAAGACGAAGAGATGCTTTCTCATAGCTTAATAGCCGGGTTATGTATGTTTTCATTACTCAATAGAAATGGAGATTTTTTGAAGACCCTTTGACTATTGTCATTGATTTGGGCGAGTTCTTATGGCGGCTATATCGATTTATGAACAGCATCGATTATTTATCAATATATGGATTAATGGCATCAATTTTATCTATGAATATAAATAATATGGTTATCAATAGAGACACTTCCCGAATCTGCTTGAGCGCACACGAGCCTGACAACCGTACGAGCTCATGACTGTAACGATGAAACCTGAACTATAACTACAGCAATAAGACCACATTGACAGCCTCGAGTTCAAGTTATTGTCTCGTTTGGGAAGTGTCTATATTGGGCATTTTAGACAAACATTAACTGTTTAATAGTGCATTTTGGAATGTAGTTTATCTGTATATATTTGAGCATGCAGCCAGGATTTTTGAATGTTTTAACTTTAATATTTTGTGAATTAATTGATATATAGAACTTAGAAGTTTTTGTGTCCAAGTCAATTACAAAATTTGTGTGAGTCACGTCTATTAAATCTGTGCAGACCAATGATTTCGTGAACCGTTTCGTGGAAAGGTCAACTCAAAGGAAAAAAGGGAAATTGGAAAACTCCTACCAATCTCTTAAAATACCCCGCGGGATTTTCAAAATTGCAAAACCTGATCACAATTACTCTTTTACTCGAGCCTATATATGAAGTAGGGAAATGTTCATTTAATAGATATTCTATAATAAGGCTATTCTTGTCGTTACGGACCCCAATGGTAAATTTTTTATGTTTGTTGGAAGGATTTGTCAATAATTTGGCGTCAAATATGTAAATGTTTGTACACCGTCAGTAAACACTTCGTCTGGGTTAGAATATCTGCAGTAAAAAATTCAAGCAAACGTACCTCTCTCCTCCGAAGACGCTTTTCAAGGGAATTAAATGTGCCATTGTGCTAGATCAGGTACGTGGTATGAAGAAATGAAATTAACCGCTGCCTTTCATTAACTCTCCTGAAGATAGGTCTTTTGTCGTGTTCGAAATTTTAGTACATTACATACTATCCGATACTATCTGCAACACTTTCAACATTCAGCTACTGCACTAATATTATATTGATCTCTTTAGGCAAATAGTGTCCCTTAATTACAGCTAGAATTGATTAATATATTTTGGAGCATTGTTTTCTGACTTAGTTGTTAGCAAATATAATTTTTTCGACGTTTTCGCAGGAAAATATTTTTAACCTCGGTTGCTGCTTTGCCTTGCTTGGTTGCTGAAATTTGATATGTTTTTGTAGACGAACGTTGTCATCGGTTGAGAATCTTGTAATAATATAATCTGGCGGGCAATGGCGCGTAAAATGCTAAACAGTAAATCCGAAATGCATCATTGAAGTGATTCAACACGCAGATTATTCTATAAGATGAATTCTTTAATTGTAATAAGTTGATGAATTTTAACCGAGAATAGTGATTCTCAATCTGTGTTCTTAAATTTGCTAATACTAAATAGGAAATGTTTATATCAATTTAGGAAATGTTGACATATCTTTTGCGCATATATCAAATTACAATGAAACAGACGCACGCGCTTAATGAAGTATGTTTGGTCGTTTGGATAAGGGAATCTCTGACCACTTTTAGTTGCTGGTCTTTTCAGATCAGGAAAAAATGGAGCTGAATCGTTTGTACTTCTAAATATAATCCGTGTGTGGCGTTTAGGGAGTTACACTTGAATCATTAATTCTCGACAAAGTGCCTTGTGACCTTTGCTGTAAATAATGGCTTTATCTGTACCAATCGAAGTTGTGTACAATGCGTTCTATTTCTCATTCTACGCCGGTTACGCACCGTTTATAATGTTCAGACCTGTCTATTTCAAGTACATCGGACTGAGCCCAGTATTCGTCGGATTATTGTGTGGTTTGCGTTTTATACTACAGTCAACGGGTACGCCTTTATTGATCATACTTGCAGAAAGACTTCGTTCGCGCAAGCTAATGTTTGTGATATCATATATAGCCCTCATGGCTAAATTGTTGATTATACTCGTAGTTTTGCGTCCACAGCATCAGATGTGTGTGAGTAAGCATATTGGTGATCAAACGACGCAAAATTCATTTGTGATTCATCACGTGCTTTTTAAACGAGATGTGACCGAAAACTGGAATGAAACTGCTGAAGATGCGGCAATATTATGGGGAGTGTCAGTCGTTGAAAATAAAACATTATTCAACACAACGCACAGTCTAGTTACTTCAACATTTCAAGAAACTAGAAATACAACTTTGACCTCAGTACCACCTTCTGAAATTTCTTCCAAGATTAATTCCAAGAAATCCGATAAATCTAGGAACGTTTCTCAAAAATCACCCAAGCCAGGCATCACAGAACATATTATCTATAACAATAAAGAAGAATTATTTCGTATTTTCACATGTTTGTTAGTTCTAGTTTTATTAAGTGATGCATTTGATACTACCATGTTTACATTGGTTGAAGAATCATGTTCTGCTAGTACAGACGCTGACCACTATGGACAGGCTCAAACCTGTGGTACTGTAGGCTGGGGTATTATCGTACCTAATATAGGTATCATTATTTACTATTTCAATCAGGAGATCTGCGGAAAATACATTGGATCGTTCCATTATGTATTCTATTTTGCATTCGCGTTTCTCACAGTTGCTTTTTTGTGTGGCCTGTGCCTGGATTTCCCCGCCAGCACACAAGATGTCCTTGTGCGAAAAATACAAGGACCGTCGTCCAATTTTCAGTACAGCATGTTCACTTTCGTATCATCTTATTCCGGGTTTTGTAATGGATTTCTATTGACATTTACCTACTGGTTTATCGATAGTCTTGGTGGCAGCGCAATGGTCATGGGTCTTGCCACAGGATGCAGGGCAGTGGTTAGCATCATCATAGGCGTGGTTTTAATGAAGGCGATCGAATACATTGGCCATCAGATAATAGTGCATATTGGAATTGTTTGTCATATTGTTGTGTTTGTGATATATTTTTCAATCAAGTGGCCATTGCTAGTCTTGATTGCAGAGGTTTTCAATGCAACAGTTCATATAGCGATAACGCGTACTTGTAGCTCATTTCTTTCAATGAAGGCACCAACAGGATCCAGTCCTAAAATGCAAGGTAAGAGTTTATATGAAATGGTTTATATAGTTTATGTTAATATACAAATCTTTAAAAAGATCACTTTGAAATGCTGTGAAAATAGAAAAATAACCAATTGAAAACATTTTGTACATATGCATTTTAGGGAGGTTGTGCGCCTTTCCACCATATGTTTCAAATTTAGACGTTGTATATGTAAACGTTGTTCTACTTCTTGTTCTGATTTCTGACATGGCAAGTGCATAAAACTCTCAAGAAGGTTCTTGGAAAACTGACCTGAAATCACTTTTTCCAAGTTCGACGGAAAATTTAACTGTACAGAACAAAATAATCTTCGATATGAACATTGAACAAAACAACTGAAAATGTTTTCCAGTCTTGTTGCTAAGGACGCAAATGTTCCTCAAAATCCCACTTTTTCCACGTCTAGAGTTTGAGATACTTGATATATTTAACACAGAGTCGACTACATGATTTAGAAATATTTATACTTATACAGTACCGAGGGTATTGAACTTATTTACATTTCTACCTTGTAGCAATTCTTCAGGGAATATACTGGGGCCTTAGTACAGGCTGTGGTGCAATACTTGGTGGATATTATCTCGAATATTCTGGTTTTACCAAGTCATTCATTGGATTCTCAATCATCACAAGTATAGTTTGTATCGTGTTCTTATTCCTGCATATCTTGTTATATCTTATCAATCCTGAAGTAACCATCATGGAGGATATTTGGACATTGTGGTCAGCAACCACCAGTAATTATGAAAGCGAATACGAGGGATCTGCTGAAGAGTCTGATGATTATTGATAGATAACATATAGGAAAGTTATAGTTAGTGAGAGACTGTTGCTATACATAGTTATATAGGAAAGTTATTTTTTTTAGGATGAGGGTCCATTTAATTGAGCCTTTTTTGAGGGTCCCATAGAGTTCCCTCGAATCCGGTGCCCAAATCTTACCATCCTTTAAAGGATTTAGTTTAGAAACCAGTTGCAGTGACAATGTTCATAGTGCAACTGGTAAACCTGGAAAACTGATTATAAATTGTCCTCGGATTCTGAATTTTGCCTTTTTCAAATGCTCTTCGTGCAAAAGGCGAACTCACATTTGATTCGTCAAGATTTCCCTTAAAGCCGTTTTTGTGAAAAATTGTTGCTAAGACAAATTTTCTCAGGATCCAGGATCCCAACATTCCACTCAGTTTTCCCAAGTATGAGAGCAAAAATATTTTGTTTTAAGGTGGCTCCCTAGGGTTCTCAAAAACTATGCGTGCTTTAAGTAATCTTCGCTATTAACCGAATTTCTATTGGATACATGCATTTAAGTCACAGCAAGATAACCATTTACAAAAACATTTTCAGACTACCTATCTGTGATGATTGCAGAAAATTGTTATTGTGGAATGTTTTGAAATTTGGATATGTTTTACATCTCCTCTTGTTTGAAAAACAGCCTTAAAATTGACTGCAATCGGCGTAGAAACTTTTCAAAACATTCAAACGATTTCGTAAAACATCTCACAACTGGCTGTACTGTAGTTTCATGTAGTGTTTCAATTCATCAAATAAAACACTAGATGCGAATTGAGTTGAATGACAAGCGTTACATAAGGGACAGACCATTGGTCTGGACAGGTGGGGAATTTTCACCTTGCGTGAATATATTTTTCGGCCCTCTGCAGTTTGCGCAGGATTTTTTGAGGAATTTTGTAGGATTTTTTGTTTGCTTTCCTTTTTACACTATTTTTTTCTTTTCCCCTTGCGCGATTGGTCCGTCCCTAAGTTCGATAACTTTAAAAGTTACAAATTCTAGACTTTAATACCAGCATTCAATAGCATTCAATTCAGTATAAAATAGTATTTCAGTCTTGCAACAAGTAGAAGATTTTGAACATTTTAAAGGACAATTCTGAACGTAAATACGTAAAAGACATATTTATTCTTTGAATTTCAACTACGTCTGACAATAAATCGTGTTTAAAATTCCACTAACCGTAGGGAGCCACCTTTGAACCAGTGGAAATTTGCACATGCAGTAAGTACAACTCGACTGTTCAATGAAAGTGTTTAGCAGACTGCAGTCACAATGGACATTATTAGGTCTAGTGGGGGAGCGAATCACTATATATCTGCATTACGCACTATATATGCACTGACTGTGTTTCGTTTTGAATAAACATTTCGTCTCTAATACTCTGTTTCCATCGCAAACTGCCAAGAAATTAACAGTTAACATTCCAACAATTTTACCATTTCCTTTCCAAGAAATAAAGATCATCTTATTTGGGCAAAACCTGACAATTCAGTCAATTTCAAAGTTACCTTTTCTAAGAGAACGAGGTATATACATTTTATACTTGACTTTAGTAGAGCGTTAGTTAGGATTTTTTATTGCATTTTTAATTAGTGTAGTTAAATTAGTCTATTATTAAAATTAGTAATTTCCGAATTCCCCAGAATGAAAAGATATTTAGCTTCGCCAAATATTCTACATTACAATATTTTACATTACTATAACATTACTAGCTATGGCAGGGTGTCCGCAACAGCGACTACCAATCATACTGCGGGTCCATTAACTTATAAAACTCATGTAAGCAGAGATGTGGTTGATTCCCTCCTGTAGTTTGTGGGTATTTCACTAGAGATTCCGATTTTCCTCCATTGGCATTACCAAAAACTCCCCCTTCACTCAACCTTAGCTATGCTCCGTGATCAGACATGGGTCGTCGGATGGCAGCTAGAGACGCCTTAGTAAGTTTTCGACTCGGTCATATTTGTGCTGCATCTTACGCAATTCAGGATGCCACTGGCACCCCTATACCTTTAATTCTTAACTTCACGGTCCCAGACCTTCATTGACGCTAAATAATAGTACAGCTGTGCAGTTACAAAAATGAAAGAATTAAATATTTTTAGCCTCTACGTGGAGTAATGATTAAATATGATTAAAATATAAAAAAATAAATATGATTAAAATATGAGTAAGGTTGTTCAACGACTGCAATGCGCATGTCTACCACACAAACTACATCCCACAATCTTTACCTTTTAATTTTTAACATAAATACCATCTTATGGTGATCCTTGTTAAGACCGTACTTTTTAGGATCATTTCTATAGTACGTGTCCCGTCTTTGTTCTCTAACATAGACAACATTTGCAACCACGATGATGAGTTGTTGCGCTTTCTTCTGAGCGGGAAGCAGATTACTAATGTTGCCTTTATGGTGACATGTTGGTAATCATTGATGACCGTTCCCTATCGTTCTTCGGAACATTGGGAGGAAGAATGCGTATTCTGAGTGGTTGTGAATTTATCTTAACGAAGTAAAAATGGTTTAAGGTGATCCAGTACAATTTGTTTTGTCTGTTTTCTTTTTAATATAGTGAAAGTCTGTTTTGACTTTTGACCAGGTCACAGTATAGAGACAACCAGTAGGGCCACTCATTTGAAATTTTGTGTGGCCGCTCATTACGCATTGGCAGCCAGTCAATTGCTTTTTCTGGCCAATAAGCAAGCTGGACTAACTTTCCTGGCCAGTAAACTGCATATATTTGCATAAAAAGCCGGCTACATGTTGCATCGCCGAGTGGCCCTACTGGTCGTCTCTATACTGTGACCAGGTTGTCTAGCAAGTTAGTCTGACTGAAAAAAAACATTTTTTTCAAAATATTGTTACCATGGTTACCAAGATAGGGGACACTTCCCATGGTGAAAAGAGCGTACCTTTTTAAAGTGCCACTAACCCCCCAAATTTTTTTATGTGTAAAATTTGTATCATTCGGAGAAGAAATGTAATATATCTTTATAGTAAAAATCTTCATCTTGATCGACTTTTTCACTGTCAAAGTTTCCGGATATGATGTCATTAGATGAATTTTAGCATAAAAAAACAAAGGAAAACTAATTTCAATTCACCTATGGCATCTATCCGGTAGCTTTGACAGTGAAAAAGTTGTTCAAGATGAGGAATGTAATATTACTCGCTATCACTCGGTCAATACAGCAAGACCTCGGCTTGATATTTTACCGTACAGATCTCACGCTCAGTTAGTAAGTAGTTAATATTACATTTCTTCTCAGAATGATACAAATATTACATATAAAAATATTGATAATGATAAAAACCTGGAATAAAGTTTTTGCATATATTAGAATAACTTACATAGAACAATATAATAGAACAAATAGAGAATAGAATAGAATAAACCAATTGCAGGTTAATTCGCTTACTTTACCCTAAGATGGTGTCACGATTGCATTTTTCAATTTTTTTTAAAATGACAAATATAGGATTTTTTTGCAATGGACCACCTTAAAAAACCAACTTCCCTCACCAAATTAGTGCTAATTTCTTCTGAACGGGAAGCAGATTACCGATGTTTCCTTTATGGTAATCATTGATGACCGTTTCCAATCGTTCTTCGGAGCATTGGGAGGAAGAATGCGCGGAAGAATGGGCAGTCTGACTGGTTGTGAATTATATTTAATTAAACGAAGTAAAAATGGTTTAAAAAACCAACTTCCCCTTCACAAATTAGTGAAATTATAGAAATGCTTTTTTAATATTTAAAGGGGAAGCAGATTACTAACTGTTGCTTTTGTGGTAATATGTTAGTAACTTGAATGCTCTCAGATACTGTAATTGCATAACTCCGCCAGTTTTGACTCATTTGAGTATTAAATTATTAACAATTTAACATAGAATTATAAAAGTGAAAACAAGCTCTTCGCGTAAACATAATTTTTCGAAATTTAATTGTGAATACAACATGTATAAAATAAGTAACAGATAAAATACAAGCGGCCGTTCTATATATGGTGCAAAACCTCTATTGTGAAATGAATAATGGTATTGACCTATCGGCATTCATAACTTTGATACTGCAGATCATTGTGCCTATTAATAAGTATTTTTATCTTCCATACAAATACTTGCTATGATTGATATTTAGTCTCAGTAATTACTATTAATTTTTCATGATTTCACAATTTGAGCTAAATGCCTTATCATGATTATGATTGACAATGAAAGAAAAATAAATTTAAGCAATGTTAGAGTCTACAACACTGTGGTGTGGTCATAATTATCAGAGCTGGTCTTCTGAGAGGTTTCCACTTGGACATCGGTATCTACCGCCATGTTAGTCATGTCGTTTTCTGCGGATTCTACGTTTTCCAAAGGTTCATTGTAGTAAGGTAGAAATGGGACAAACTTGGAAAATTTCCATTTATTTGTTACACCGAAGGGTAAGTCATAGACATGAACAGAAGCAACATTCTTTACAGCTTGGCTAGTGGCAAGGTTCCGCCATTTTCTTATTCCTCTTTCCTCTGGAGTGCCTGGGATGAGGTTGTCAAGGAGACACGCAATGATTCCACCTACAGCCATACTGGTCTTCAACAGCACCGTAAAAATTTGGTCTAATTCGTCAACACCTTTGAAAACACGTTAAAAGAAAAGCATATGATGACTTGCATGTTCTCTTATTCAAAACATATCGGCAGGAAGCGTAACTTGAGTCTAAACATTAGGGAGTGAAGCTCAGGGCCTGCTCAAGATATAACAGGGGATGTCCAGAACAATTACTTCGTCTACTCAGACGAATTTGCGTGCGTATAGTCCTTCTTGACGAATGATCAGTCTATGTGAACAAAAATTACTTTAGACGAACTATATATCAGAACAATTTATGGCTTTCAGAGCATTTCCAATATGATCCGTAAAACGGATGATCTGTCTTGACCGTCGCTAGTATAAATCGGCCAATATTTAAAATTGTTTTCATGTTTATTAAACGGTTAATAGCGAGATTTATATTTCCCTTTACTCTTTAGGAATTCTCTGCATTGATATTAGCTATCGATCAGTTCAGAAAATCGATTATTGTAAAGTTTCTAAGACCTTGGGCTCAGTATTAGATGACTCACCAGTGTCAATGACTCCTTCATTCTTCCCAAGATAGTCTGGAATCACCAAACCCATTATGATAGCGAAACCAATAATGAAGAGATTTCGAACTGAGTTTAGATTGACATATTGCAAGTTGGAGATTCCTACTGCTGTAATTAAACCAAACATACAACAGAAAACTCCACCAATCACAGGAACAGGAATGGTAGAAAATAACGCTCCAAATTTTCCAACCAAAGCCAAGATTATCATAAGTAATGCCCCAAATTGAACGACGCGCCTGCTGCCAACCTACAAGCAGTGAATATAAAAATTAGTATTTATGGTGGCCAGCTACGAGTATGGAAAAATTTACGATGCTCCTAAATTTTGTTTATATATTTTAAAATTAACAAGTACACTCTTAATCCTTATTCTCTGTTTCTTACCCTAGTTATCCCTAGAGCCCCAATATTTTCACTAAACGAAGTAGTTGCATTTCCAGTACCAATAGCGCCTGCGAGAAAGCATGCAATGCCCTCCATACCAATCCCACGATTCATAGCGTGAGATGGAGGTGGTGGTGCTCCAGATAGTCTTGCGCATGCGTAATAATCTCCAATGGACTCTACTACACCAGCAAGGACTCCCGCGAACATACCAAATACACCAGCAAGACTTACAGTTGGAGTGCCCCATTGACCTAAAGAGTAAACGTCAAAAGCTTAAGGTATTCAGGATGAAAAGGACTTGAGTTATCCATGGTTTTAACGCCATGTTACCCAACGTCCCAAGGCAAGTTTGGATGCAACTTGCAACGAAATTTCTAACACGGGGCTAAGGATAATTTAGAGCGTTTTACTACACCAACTTTTCTTACATAACATATCAGGATGAAAACTATCGGCCATGCTTAACGTTGTTCTAATTGCTAATGCTGATAACATTACATAACTCGAAATAGAATAGATATGTGTGTATGTATTCCTTATAATATAAATACGGGGTCATCCTAAGGCCTCCATTTTCCGAGAATGGGCAGTCTGTAAGTAAAAATGTGGGGTTCTAAAAATAAAATGGGCAGTTCTAAAAATTGGAGTGGAGAGAGAACATGTTGAATTCACAAACCCGAAAAATGTCTAAACATTCAATATTTAATATATTGTTTGAGTTTGGTCATTATGATCATATATACTTTCAAATACTTTTTAAATTTTAACAAATTCCTAAAAATTTCTATCTTTGGGATAACCCTGTGACAATGCTTGAAGCCAGGCTAGCCAGCTTCCCCCTCACACGCGAGGGAATTCCGCCGCAGTTCTGGGCAGTTCTAAATTTTTCTTAGGGTGACCCCTGAAATACGGCAGGAGTAAACCATGTTCTTGAAGGTGGTTTACCCAAAGGTCCTCGGGTATCTTTATTCGACATCAACAGCATGTATTTTTAATTCAATCCAGGAGAACATTAATATTTCACTCAATATCTAGCAATAAATTGCGTCTACTTCATATGTTATACCTGGATAAGGTACTCTAAACCAAGGTGATTCAGACAAAACAGCAGATCTTGTGTCTGTTCTTGCTTTTGAGGTTTCCGAGAATACATTTGTTTCGGTCAAAATTACACACAATATCCAACTTACTGCAATCGCAATCACTACCTGTGGAGAGGAAAAATAGAGAGGTAAAATCGCCTTGTGTTATATGACTTATAGGCAGAGTAGAAATGTCTGGCATGCATATATCGACCTCAAGAATCGGCTTGTGCATGTCTATGCCTTAGACTTAGTTACCACTGTTATTAGGTAATCATACACTGATAGAACAAAGGTAACACATTCATTCAGAAACTATATATATTGAGACATTTCAAATTAGGTAACTCTCTCCAGCCCTCTTACCACCTATTTCAGTATTGAAAGGCTATTATTTTATGAAGCAAACATTATTAAACTAAAACTGCACTTGTCTCATTGATAGTGATCTTAAGTTAAGATAGAACAATGTTATAGCCAAAAGAACATTGAATTAGGAAAAGGCCATTTGTCTCAAATATTTTGTGCATAATTGTAGTCTTGTTGGTAGACTAGTGCATTGGTTAAGTAACTCACTGGAAATAATCCAAAAATAGCGACGCCTGTCGTATGAAATCCTTCAAGTCGGGAATAAGAAGGAAGAGGGACTTTAACACGTGCCAAAAATTGTGAGCAAATTACAATGACACCAATTGTCCTATAAGGAAAAATCTTGTTAAAAACGTTAAGATGTTGTTCACTTTAGACATGTTTTGCTTGCTACTCTGGTTTAAATTAAGGGATGATCTTAAATCGCATGCAACGGGGATCGTTATATACTCGATGAATGACGTCACCGACCTACAATTAATTTCCCGTCTTGCGAGCGTGAATTAAAGTTGAAAGACTCGAAATCCCACCCAGGGTTTTGCTGATGAACCATTAGTTCTTAAAGATATACGTCAGTATACTTACAGTACTGTAATTCCCCAGTGTGTCCCTGCAAGAATAAGAGAATAAAATAGATTGTATCAAATTAGACATGTCGACTGCACTGATTTGTTGCATGCTCTGTTCTTAACTTTGACATGGTTTAAATCAAACTTTTCTTTTTCGGCTATTCGACTATTTTTAGCACTTTCGAAAAGAGTGAACGGGTCGGCGAGCGCATGCACTTCTTATTATATGAATGGTAATAGTTTTACCATATAATTTCCTAATAAATTTCGTCTTTGAATTGAATTTCATTTCTGTGAATATAATAACTAGTAAATAATATAATTTACCTGCATAATCCGAGCAAACGCCAAACAGTGATAAGCCAACCAATGCTATAGTAGGAGCGACTGTTATAGGACCAATAAAACGTAAGAAAACACCAATCAATCCCGTGAAGCCAATGAAAACTTGAAACAGGGAGGATACCATGACAGCACCTTGAATCTATCGGAACAAAATTTACATTAACTTTTTATGCAAGAAAAATCTCACCCAATGGGGTGAAATGAGTTTCATGGAAATTGGAAAGAACCGATAATTTTAAACTCAGTAAAGATTTTTACACACAAATGTTTGGCTATCGCGACCAAGGCCTGTACCAATGTGAAATAGTATAGATTTATTTAATGTCTTTTGTGTGTTATATTAAATTAAACAAAATGGGAGCTTATACTTTCAAAATGGGAGCAGGTATTTTGCCTGTTTTATTGACCAATGGGATTGGCATTGCACCAGCAACTTTGCTGCAGGAGATGGGATTTGGCAAAACAGTGGGTTGGGTGACCCTCCCCTCCTATACGTAGGACCCTCACCCATGAACTAAACAAGAGTGCGTAGGCGAATCGAAGATACTTGATTCAGTAAAATAGAATATGTCAACATGGGTCATGGCTTACCTCTCTCATCCGAATTTTCCAAAGTTCATCTGATGTGCTATTTGACTCTATAAATATAATCATAAAATTTACGCAGTGGCTATATTTACGACTTAAGGCTGGCCACCTGGAGCTTCTGGAGCGTTGCCGCTCTCAGAAGAATTGAGCTAGAACTATAGTTTTGTCAAGGTATACAGAGCAGTTAGGTATAATACTATTTATAATGGGACGACACAGACAGAAAGCCACTTGCGTGAGTACTGAGTAAAGTCATTGAATGTAAAAGGCGGAATGGCCGTGCGGAATGGCTTGCGGAATGGCCGTGCGGAATGGCCGTGCGGAATGGCTTGCGGAATGGCATACGAACGAAAATTTCGCGACATTATTTCGTGCGGATAATTTTAGTTTGCGACATTTTTCTCTGACGTTTTTGCGGCCATTAATTTTGAGCTTTTAAACGCCAAAACACAATGGAATTACCGATAATACTATTGATTGAGTTCGTACTTAGCGTGCGTACAAAGCGTTACGTCTGCCTATATTTTTTGCGTAATTGGTTGAATGCGAGTATACAAACTAAATGAATAGGGGTAGGTAACGTTTATTTTAAAATGCTTTTTTCCCAACAAAATATGCGTTCTTCAAGGGCGAGTAATGTTGACGAATTTTCGCCTGTGAAATTTCGGAAGCTGTGCAATTTATTAGAGACAATATTTGCACAAACTGTTTCTTGCGAGATTTATGAGCTTTTCGAAGAGAGGTGTTGTGGTTGTAAACTAAATCGTTTTAGTCAGAGTGAGTGTCTTATGTTATCGTATGAGGAGAGATGGCATGTGCATGATCTTTGTTATTAATCATTAATAATAATAAATTTTATAAAAGTGGAATGAAACTTTGAGTGACGTAAGCTATTTTCTTTCAGGATAAATACAGTTGCTAATATTGGGAATCTAAGGGACGAAAAGGGGCACGCCAACAACAAATCGTTCTGGATTTAAAAAGTCTTTCATTTGCTACTCCTTTTTTCTTGAGGATGCATATATTATTAACACAGATTAATTAATTTCAAGCTTATTCAGTAAGTTATATATTATCATCAAAATTTGAATTCTAACACAGCACTCAAACTTATTGTTCGTTAGCCATGGTTTCGTTAGTTTATTTTAATAAACTTAATTACTTCTTTTTTCATTAAAACTAATCACTCTTCTTTTTCCCATCTTTCTTCAAAATCATTTCCATATTCAAAAATAAATTTCAAACAAAAAGCTCTTCATATTAGTTGCTTCTATCAAATCAAAGTCTCCGTCAAGTCTGAGCTGGATCAAAGTTTCTGTTTTTACGCATTTGTTTCTTGAAGCCATGATTCCTCTTTTTAGTTTTTCTCCCCACATTGGACAAAAAATGGTTAATTTGTTTCTTTGGGAGAGTCAGGCAGAAACACAGAGGCGCCTAGTCTCTAGCAGATTGCTCACAAGAGAGTTGCTTTATAAGTGCCCTTACTTCAAAAAAGAGATTACTTTTCTTTGCTTTGGAGAGAACCCCCACAGAACCCAGGAGGAACCTTTTTCTGCTTCTTCAGTTTCTGACTCATTATCATGTCAGAGAACCTCACAGACCCATTAGTTATATAACTCATTAACTCTCACAGACCCATTAGTTATATAACCTCATTCCGAACAATCCTCCACATATATGTTGTCACTGACTATCCCTTTCCAACTCGTTAACGTAATTATTAATTAAAGTTTTAAAATTTCTTGCGGAGAGTTGCTTGTAACCATTGACAACATCATTTGGGAGATTGTTCCATGAGGAAGCTCCCCGGTATGAAAAGGACTTCTTCATGAAGTCAGTGTTGGGTTTTTCTAAATAAAGTTTACAGTCATTACTCCTTAGAGGATACACGTCATTGTGGCTAAGTTTGAACATATCCGTTATGTATTCTGGTAGTTCGCCTTGTAAGGCCTTGAATGTCATAGTCATTTCACGTTTCTTAAGCGTTTTTTCAATTGATTCCCAGCCTAAGCTTTCAAATATATCCTTTGATCTTACTTCATAATTTGATCCCGTGATTATTGCATTTTGAATAGATGATCTAATGGCCGAAGCGACAGACAGTCCTGTGGTATCTCGATTGTTTACCCAAGGCCGCCATCGAAACGCGAGCGTTATCTTATTGCTGCAAAACATGTTTCCAAAGGGGAAATATAATACGGATATCAGCCGAAATGTCCAATATCTGGCTCTCTTCCGAAGTCCAAGCGACAGGAAACAAATTGGTATTGTTGGAGAACGCATGTTTGATAAGAACAGAATCCATTTTATGAACGCTTATTACAAAGAGACCGAAAAACCGTTTGGATACTTATTGGTGGATAACAAGCCTGACACACCAACCAATAAGCAAGTTCTTGGAGACCTATTTGGCGACTGCCATGTTTATCCCTTCACCACTCAAACTAAAGTGACTACACCCACACCGGTCTCTGGCGTCGAAATCAAGCCTGGAAGAAAACAACCTAAACATCATCGGTATATTACCTGGTCGGATGCAACTATCCCCGAGTGGCTAAAATACACCGACAAAGCCGATCGCGTTCGTGTTATTCCCGAAGGATATGCTATCATAGAGATGTATAAATCGTCGCGTAATAGTGTTGATCCAAGCCATCCGGGTGTCTTAATCAACGACGAAAATTATTGGCCTGTCAAAATAAGGTACCTAGCTACAGGTCGTTCTGCACGAAGATGAGCCTACGGTCCGAAACCATGGCTAACGAGCAATAAAGCAAGACAATATGTTTAAGAATTATATGCATTTGTGTGATTAATTGTTATACTTAAGAAATAGATTTGTTACAAACGTTAATCTGTGCGTTTATATATGCATCCAGCCAAGCAAAGCGAGCAACAATAATTTACTTTTAAAATCAGTACGATTTCGCGTTCACGTTACCCCCTTTTTCGCCCTTTAGATTCCAATATTCAAACACGTATTTATCCCACTGAAGCTCTAAAACTTTCGTCACTTCAACAAACTTATTCCATACCATGTCTTTATTGTTAACTCGCTCTATGGCTTTCGAAATTCGAATCATGCATCTGCCATCTCTCCTCATACGATAACATAAGACACTCACTCTGACTAAAACGATTTAGTTTACAACCACAACACCTCTCTTCGAAAAGCTCATAAATCTCGCAAGAAACAGTTTGTGCAAATATTGTCCCTAACAAATTGCACAGCTTCCGAAATTCCACAGGCGAAAATTCGTCAACATTACTCGCCCTTGAAGAACGCATAATTTGTTGCAGAAAAAAGCATTTTAAAATAAACGTTACCTACCCCTATTCATTTAGTTTGTATACTCGCATTCAACCAATTACGCAAAAAATATAGGCATGACGTAACGCTTTGTACGCACGCAAAGTACGAACTCTTGCACGCACACTAAGTACGAACTCTGTTGACGTCATATGGCTGGAAATAAATGTGACGTCATACATACATTCATTCGTTTGAATACTAATTACTTCCGTACCTGGATGGGGGGGGGGTTACCTACTGTTATTACCAACTAAGAGTAAGAATCTGTCAGACTCTAATTTGAGGAGGAGGAAGTTTTTTAACGTTCCAAATTGTAGAACTCTTATTTCACAATAGTTTTTTAATACATAATAGTAGGACATACACCAAGTAAAAATAAATGATTGTAATAATAAATTTAAGAGTTTTGTAGATATTATAGTGATTTTACAATAATTTAGTATTTTTAGCATAACTCCATAAGTGTAATATGTAAAGTAAAATATAATTCAGCTGGTTTGAGGGCTTTGAGGCTACAAGTTTTTAACTAATAAACCATCTATCTATCCATCTATCATTAAATCCATAGTATTGTCGCCTTTTTGTCGGTGATTCCATTGCGTTTTGTCGTTATAAAATTCATATGGTTGCAAAAACATCAGAGAAATGTCGCGAACTAAAACAGTCACGAAATAATGTCGCGAAATTTGCATCTGCATGTCATCCGCAATCCATTCCGCATGCCATTCCGCACGGCCATTTCGACTTTTACATTCTATCACCATATAAGATCTGGTTAGAATGCCATTTCGTTGTCCGCAGTGTGGGACCCTAAATTTCACTAACTTTTAAAATATATTTAAACTGTAACATGATGAAAGATTCTGTAGGTTGAGACAAAAAAGTTCATAAATCATTCTTATTTACCTCTAAATCCAGATGGACATTGAAATTTAGGCAAAGATAAGATTGCAAATGTTGGTACAAGATACGAGAACGTACTGCCTTGTATAATTGGAAGTCTATAAATAATGACAACGGACAATATTAGTTTAGCAAATGTTTGCGCAATATAACATAATAAAATATTTAACGTATATAGACAGTTTATGGATACTCCATGCAGATAACAATTGACAAATTAGACCGTACAAAACTTGTTGCGAACAATTTGTAACAAACTTAACGATGCCGTTCCCCGTAAAATAACGAGTTCAAACGGTTTACCTGTTACCAAAAGTGGTCTGTAAGAGAGTCGCTATACCACTCATGAAGAAAATGGTAGATATAAGTTTTCCAACGACTACGTCATCTGTGACACACAATGCAGGAGCTATGATGATTGGAACAGATAATGTTGCACCAAACATTGTCAGGTAATGCTATAAAGAAAGAAGATTATTAAAGGTGAAATGAAGCGAAATTTATTATTCTTCTAATTGGACAAATGACTTAAAAACTGTAAAGTAACAACATCTTTTACAGATTAAATTTAGTAAGGTTACAGTTTTCTTTGTTAAATAATTCATGCAGTTTTTATGATATGCAAAGCTATAACAAAGTTAAACATGGACATTGAGTTATCTTTTCTACGGAATTGAATAATTAAAAATGCGTTAACGTTTATATAATATGCAATTAGGTATAACCTTTCCCAAATGATTTTGTTATAATAATATCTATAAAAGATATCTATACCTGTATCTGTATAATATATAAAAGAAGATACTCGACAGCTATTAAATTGGGCAATAAACAATTGCGTCATGCCACTTTTAATGTAGAGCTGCTGGGGAAAAAGTACTATGCCTAGGCAGGGGACATATTTCCTGTTACACCGGGAATGTTGCATGATTATGATACCATTAGCCCTATTGGCAAGGAAAGATTTAATATCTTTAAAACTAATAAACATGTAACTAAGGCATTTTTCATAAATCTTTACTGAATTTATATTTATATGCCAGGCATTTTTCCACTGAAAGCTTATTATATAGGGCAGCGTTTATAAAAAAACGTAAAAATTTCAACTACAACTACATACCCGCAAAACATAAAAAATTCAACTACAACTGTTTGCTATATCAGAGCCATCAAGAAGCACATCAATCATCATGTCTTTTTGGACTCAATGGTACTTGCATGAAAAGATCGGCCTGTATGAAAGTGCCCCAGATATGCAAGAATCTTTCATATTAAAAGGATAGGCGTGTATCAAAAATCATGTACTTGAGCCATAATAAGAGAAACAACATTTTTCATATTCAAATTTTAGTCAAACCGTAAAAAATATTAATCTCACAGGACCATGTGACTGGGTTATACATATCTTTACCTGAAACCCTAACAATAAAGCGAGATACCAGGGTGGATTATCATCAATTCTGTAACTCAATTCTATATCCTCGTCATCTTTATCACTCTCGTTCTTATCTTCGTTTCCTCTCATCCTAGTGTCTCCTGCATATAAAAAATCAAAAGTCCTCATGCAATCTTTACCTGCAGTTAAACTTCCGCAGATGATAAAGAATAAAAGATAGAAATAATATTATAATTATTTTTCCACAACTAACTTTTACATGCAGCTTCAAAATTGTCAGGTAGAAAAAATTATGATCTAGGGAAACATGTTTATGGACACATTATACAATTGTTTGATCTGTTAAAAAAGTACTGAAAAAGGCTAAAATTTGATTTCTATAAAGGGAGGCGGGTTGATCTAACCCTGGTATGGACTAATCTTGAAGTAGGCAAGATCATCAGTATACTTCTTCATGTGACTTACTATTGCAAGAGCTCTTTAACCTATATAGATGAGATTACATGCAAGTCACCTATTTTAAAGGTTTTGGTAATCCAAAACCAAATTATAAGAAAATTGATATATTTACTCCGCCTTATGTGCAAGTATTACCTATAGCAAGAATCTTTCATTTTAAAAAGAAAAATTGGAAATTGTTTTCGACAGCTTATTTACAAATAAAAATTTCAATCTTCGCTTTTTCGGTGAGTATTATGAAACGTTCATTATTTATATCTGGGTTGGTACCGAAGAGAAATGAGTTGGGTAAACAATTTTTCAGGGGTAAGTAGGGTTGGGTAATTACTAATTACTTTTCTGGAACAAAGTTTCAGGTTGGGTAAAACTATTTTCAATACAGACTTTCGTACAGTCCTTCTAATTCGTGTTTGTTAATTTGTTTATAACGAAGGAATTTTCGAGGAAGTAATTTGCGGAAAAGTAAGGAATTTGCACAGCCCAGCGAAACTTTTTCTGGCCATTGAAAGGCCATTGAGATAATTTGCAAACTGAGTTTGCTTTGCTACATATTAAGCGGACTGGTATTTTCCCTTGTGGCTTGTGACATCAATATAAAATCAGACACAGTGCTGAAGTGCGGTGCCCCGTCTAGTCTAGCACTGACGTCACAATAATAAATAATCATTCTCCAGTATAAGAAGTGTTGGAGTTGAGATGGGCATATTTCATAAAAATCCAAAATCGTAGCACCAAACACGCCGGATATTTATTGACAAAATAATTTGAAGAGGCAGAATTATGCACCTATCAATGTTAAGCCCGAGGGGGGGATGGGGGGGGCGAGCAATAGTGAATTATCCCCCCCCCCGCTCGCCCAACTATATTGTGCAATATTGTAAAAATTTCGCGACACTATCATGTTTCGAGACATGAGGAATCACAATTCGCTCAATTTCCCCCTATTTTTTAACGATTTTTCCATTAAAAATCCCCCAAATTTTCTCAAAATATTACAACTAAATCTTTAGGCCTCATTTTTGCACGACGAATTTGGTAAATTTGCCAGAAAACGTGGCCATTTCTACACATTGGGGGGTGTCACACCCGCCCACACCCCCCACTATTTACGCCCCTGAGTGGGGATTTGATAACAAATGCCGTCCCCAGGTAGGGGACATTTGAATACACGATTTGATTTGTGGGAACAATAGGGGACATTTGACCATTTTTTGCGAAGAGGCCTGGTACTATCTGACAGAGGTATATAAATTTAAAGATATTTACGTTCGTTTTTGTTCATGAATTATTAATTTTATGAAATTAAAAGTGAATCTCTGACCATTTATTCTTTACTTGTAGTTGAAACCGTTCAAAGTATGGAATGCATCGCGGTCGAAAAAAATGACAGTTGTTGCGAAAGCAGACGTAGCACCGAACTGATGAGAATAAAGTCTAGGACCTGTATATGAGGTTGTATGCATTTCATTTAGGACAGATTATCTCAACTGTTTTAGGGTAAAATGACCATGGCGGTCAACATGGCATATGTGCCAAAACCCAAATCCGGTGCGAAAGTCCTGAAAATGACAACGCCCAGAAACGGAACTGCCGACATAGCTCCAACTTCTGAATCATCAAAGCTACAGACTTTCTGAAGTGGTTATAGTGTTTAGAATGGTTGCTTTTAGGGTGCTCACTGGAGGGTGATATTTGTCTAGGTATCATATTTTACAAGAAAATGACTATGCACCATCCCAGGTCAACTGCTAATTATGCATCAAATTACTCATTCACCTGGCAAAGTCTATGTTTTCTTATTTCCTAAAAATTTTTGCCATAGGATCAAAAACTATACTTATTCCAATATAATAATAATAGATTTCATCAGGGTTGATATTGTTAAGTTGAGATACAATACAGTTTATTTCACTTACCCCACGCCAAAACACGATTTCAGCCATATTTTGCCGTTTTATTCGCTTTTAATCACCGAGGCTCACACATATTATCCACAAATTATACTTGAACATAATGATAGTTGACTAAAGAATAATTCAACCAAGTTTCGCCAGGTTTTGAAGCAGTGCAGTGTATTTTATCTTCGATGTTGTAGAATCGATGTTTTGCCCAATTATCGCGCCAGTGCAATGTCTCGCCGCTTCTCTGCCCGATTTATCACACTTTTTCGTCGTCAAATGTAGTTAGATAACAGTATCCAGAAATACTTGATTGTAGAAAAGTTCCAATCGAAAAATTGATAACCTAACTGCCAATCCGTGGCAATAAATGGCCCTATGTGTTTCATAAACATGAATAAAAAATATAATGCCCAAAGTAATTTGAAAGTCACGCGCAATCTTCACGAAAATACCGCGTGGGCTTGATGACAGGGGGGTGGAATTTTTTCACGAATACGTTTGTGACCAATTTGTGACCACTGTCACAGGGAGCCCACCCTTGGTCTTGCTGGAGAGCAATATATATTATATTCTAATAAATATAGGAGCCCAGTATAATGTTTTTAAAACAGCCATACACAAATATATGTATAAAAGTTTATATAATATAAGTTTATATATATAGCTCAGCGTTGACGTGCGGGCAGATGCCTTGCATTTTGCAGGCTGGTGCGGGTTAGGGCGAGTGAGCAGAAGGGAAAAATAATAAAGGGATGTAACATCGACGAACGGCGGAAGGACGTGTTCCAGAGGTTGCTGTGACACGTTACAGTTCAACAAATCATCGGTTCGTGTTCGGATTTCGGCCACAGTTTCGGCGCTCAAATGTCAACAAAAGGAATTCTTTCGGATATTAATTCTCAGATTACGAACTTGTCATCTACAGCTACAACTAATTTACAAAATCCCGACAACGTTGCGATTACGTGGTAAGTTATTCAAATTCTATTCATTAGTTTGAAACTTTTCGGTTCAGTGATTTCAAAATTGTCAACGGTTTTTTGATAACTTCATGTCTTTTTATGCGAACAGTTATACTATTTCATATTTTTACATAGAATTTTGAAGAGCTATGCAGTGTGTAGTGGGCAATCAATAAGCGTGACGACGTAGTCAATTTACTGTCACAGCAACCTATGGAACACATCCAAACATTCAAGATATGTAAATCGATCGGGAAAATCACCCTCTTGAGCGACGATTTTAAAGCTTTTAACCATGCGATATGAAAGAACAGTCCCCTGATGTATCTTCTAACACCATAAATCTCTAATTTTTTTATTTACACAAGCTGTATAGTGCTTTGCAGTCCGCCGTTCGTCGATGTTACATCCCTTTATTATTTTTCCCTTCTGCTCACTCGCCCTAACCCGCACCAGCCTGCAAAATGCAAGGCATCTGCCCGCACGTCAACGCTGAGCTATATATATAAACTTATATTATATAAACTTTTATACATATATTTGTGTATGGCTGTTTTAAAAACATTATACTGGGCTCCTATATTTATTAGAATATAATATATATTGCTCTCCAGCAAGACCAAGGGTGGGCTCCCTGTGCACTGTCGGAGTTGCCGTGTTAACGAACAAATGTATTCGTGAAAATATCCACCCCCCTGTCATCAAGCCCACGCGGTGTTTTCGTGAAGATTGCGCGTGACTTTCAAATTACTTTGGGCATTATATTTGTTATTCATGTTTATGAAACACATAGGGCCATTTATTGCCACGGATTGGCAGTTAGGTTATCAATTTTTCGATTGGAACTTTTCTACAATCAAGTATTTCTGGATACTGTTATCTAACTACATTTGACGACGAAAAAGTGTGATAAATCGGGCAGAGAAGCGGCGAGACATTGTACTGGCGCGATAATTGAGCAAAACATCGATTCTACAACATCGAAGATAAAATACACTGCACTGCTTCAAAACCTGACGAAACTTGGTTGAATTATTCTTTAGTCAACTATCATTATGTTCAAGTATAATTTGTGGATAATATGTGTGAGCCTCGGTGATAAAGAGCGAATAAAACGGCAAAATATGGCTGAAATCGTGTTTTGGCGTGGGGTAAGTGAAATAAACTGTATTGTATCTCAACTTAACAATATCAACCCTGATGAAATCTATTATTATTATATTGGAATAAGTATAGTTTTTGATCCTATGGCAAAAAATTTTAGGAAATAAGAAAACATAGACTTTGCCAGGTGAATGAGTAATTTGATGCATAATTAGCAGTTGACCTGGGATGGTGCATAGTCATTTTCTTGTAAAATATGATACCTAGACAAATTTCACCCTCCAGTGAGCACCCTAAAAGCAACCATTCTAAACACTATAAGCACTTCAGAAAGTCTGTAGCTTTGATGGTTCAGGAGATGGAGCTATGTCGGCAGTGTAGTTTCTGGGCGTGGTCATTTTCAGGACTCTCGCACCGGATTCGGGTTTTGGCACATATGCCATGTTGACCGCCATGGTCATTTTACCCTAAAACAGTTGAGATAATCTGTCCTAAATGAAATGCATACAAACTCATATACAGGTCCTAGACTTAATGTGTGTATTTCACTTCTCTATATTTTCATTGGGAACTTTCCATGAACTGAATTGGGTTTCCAGTTCAATTGCATTGTTTAATTTTCTTAAAGTGCTTATAAACCCAAAATGGGTTTTTATTGATTCGGATAGAACATAAAAAGTTAGTTAATAAGTTCTAGATTAGTTTTTGGCTTAGACTTTTAGTTTCGGAGATATAAAGGCTCAAAGTCGCTATTTTGGAAAAAAAGTAGCGTCCTCCGGGGGACTGGGTCCCAGGAACGTGTGTATTTAATTTTACTATAAAAGCTATTACATTTGGATAAATCATCTTGAAAAGTCGGCTATTTCTTGAGGAAAAAAACACATTTTTGAACTCAAACACATTTTGTGTAAAGTAACCCTTCTAGTGGTTTGCATCGTCAATCATGGAATATAGACGAAGGAATGGATTTAAATGCGATTTCAAAGTCAATCGTGGAGACGACCATGACACTTGCAGTAACTTATGTCTATAAATTCTGGGACATAGATGCCTCTTCTGGCGAACCAATTGGGCTATTACATTTAATACCCGCACCCCCCCTGTCGAGGACCTCCGTTTCCAGAGGGGTTTTACATCTGTGTTTTTCCAGAAGGGTCCTCACCATTACCTTTCCAGAGGGGCTATAAAGTTAGAAAAAAATTCCAGTGGGGTGAAAAATTATTTCCAGGCAGGTAAAAGAGTAATAAAGGGTATTTTCAAAGGGGTAAACGTTTTTCACAGTGTTAAAAAGTGCATTTCCAGAGGGGTGTGAGGTATTTCCAGAGGGGTTGTAAGGCATTTCCAGGGTGGTTGTTGGATAATATTTCCAAAGGGGTTATTTCTTGTTTCCAAAGGGGATGTCTGCACCAATGGTCTGCACTGTCCTTGATCGGACAGGGTCGAGGACATTTTTTTTCCAAGGGAGGGGGAAAAGTCAAGAAAATTTATTTCCATAGGGGGCTAAACACTATTCCAGAGGGGGCAAAACATCTTTCCTAGGGGGTTTTGAGACAAAATTTCCTAGGGGGTTTTGAGACAAAATTTCCAAGGGGGAAAAACCATTTTTTCCAGTTTCCAGATGGGTAAAAATAGTGAAATACGGAGGTCCTCGACAGGGGGGGTGCGGATATTAAATGTAATAGCCCATTGCTTATAAAATTCTTTCGTATAGTATCAAATAAAGAAAGAAGAAATAAATGAACGAATGCAAGGGTTAAAAGTTTGTTGGAATGGAACTTAAACCTTTTACTGCATTGTATAGTCTTCATGCCTTCATGGACATGGGAATCGGTTGCATTTCATTTCTGATTTCTACACCTGCTTTAAAGTTGGTTCTCACTTTAGCAAGGAAGCTTGTTTCCCTACAAATTTTACATCCAAATTTACCCAAAATTTGGACATTTTCAAGAATAATAACTGGTTAACTGCAACTGGCCAACCCACAATCTAATGAAATTGGCCCCCGTGTATATTCTCACAGAACCTTTCATAGGAAGATTGGTTGACAGATTGTCATCTTTGTCCATGTAAATGAAAGATGATCAATACACAGATATCATAAACTGGATATATAGATATATGGAATTATTGTGACAACACTAAACATTAATTGCCACATAAATAGGCTTAGAATAATATTCATCTTTTGAGAATGTTTTAGTGGGGAAACATATCTAATTTAATAAATAAGCCATAAGGCCAGTATGTGATCTGTAAAACATCATACTTTCTATTACAGTAGCTTTGCCTGTGTGGGCAGAGCAAACATGCTTCAACTTTCACATTAGATGTCTGGTGTGAGAGTGATGTTTGCTTTACTCACAGTGTACACACATCCAACTTTCTTGGCATGCCCACATAGCTGATTTAAGTGACTCAGAAAGGTGCTTCTCTGTGCAAGTATGACTTTCTCTCCATGGAGGGAAATGGATGTTGACCCCCTCCCCTACCAGATGTCCTTGCACATTTTATAAGTGGAATCTCTCCTTCCAGATGGGTAAAGTTCCTCCATAGTGAGTCTGGCTCTTTTCTAGGTAACCCATTACCCAAAAAGCAGCTAAGGTTTAGCCGATCCAATCAAGCGCAGTTAACCCATTAATTGGCAGTACTCTACCACTGATGAGTAAAATTTGCCAATTAATGGGTTAAGCCAATCGATCCAATCAAGGGGCTGAGCTATTAAAAGTGCACTTGCCCCCAAGACACAGTAGAGTCACAATACAACATATATTGATAAAGATGTTTAATAAATATTTAATTAAAAATGTTAATTCATCTTTCACTGATGGTTCCAGTTTACTTCACTGATAATCTAGATGAAATGACAAACAAATAGTTTAATGGGCTATACAATTTTGAAGTGTATATCTCTATTCAGGGAATTTTTTCTTAGCCTCCCTAAGGTTCTTCAACATAGGTGGATAACAAACCAAGGCCTAACTGCAGAAATGCCTGATACTCAGGTTAAGGTGATTCCACTAGTGGGACAGTGCAGCACTTGGTGATCAACTTTGTGCCAAATACATGTATCAATCAAACATATAGCATCAGTATCTCACTGTCATATAAAACATTTGACATTGACCACATGTGTAGGATAATACAAGACACTGAAAGTCCACATATAAAGTAGGTTGAAATCTAAAAGTAGAATGGCCTATTAATTTATATTAGTTAAATACCATAAAGGCATTAAAGTTGTGATAATTTTCACATTGAAACATATATGATATATTATTCTATAACAGCAGTATGTAATCTCTCAGAGGTAGAAGCACTTCAATCGATTTGTGTGCCACAAACACCGTTGTACACCGTTGTATACTAAGCAAATAATATGCACATTTAGGTGGCATGATTCAACGTTAAATATCCAAAGTTCATACGCGCGAATAGACATCATTGCATTTGTTAAAATCACAGCTTACCTGTATGTTGATTCCTGTCCTATGTTGGGACAACTGGGTACATTTGTCTTTGTTTATAGGTCGATAACTATGGCCTGTATTTGCCACCAAATGTCTCAGATCGATGAGTTTCGGTGTCCTCTTTTCTATCGGTTTAAAGCCGCAGTAGGTGATTTATCATCCAAAAAAGGTGTCAGATAGCTAGATATATTACTGTTGGTACTTTCTGTGTAATATCACGCACAAACGAAACATCGTTTAGACAAAATATGCAAAAAAACACAATACATCGATATCTTCGCCATATATTTCTTAATAGTTGTTTATCAAAGTTGGGTTCCTGGGATCCAGGCCCCTTGGTGATATTTTAGTCGCGCTACTTTTTTTCAGAAAATGCCAAAATGTGCCTGTTTGAGCCTTTATATCTCCGAAACTAAAAGTCTAAGCCAAAAACTAATCTAGAACTTACTAACTAACTTTTCATGCCTTATCCGAATCAATAAAAACCCATTTTGGGTTTATAAGCATTAAATAGCGTTGTCTCGAGTTGACGTCACGAATTCCGACCCCCCGCCAAGACTCAGACAAACATTGGCAACTCTTAATATAAATTATATTATGATTGAGAGCTTGCTGTGAGTTATTTTGATTTGTTTAAAGTTTATTTCTGCGGAATAATACACACGTTGTACTTTTTGCTTTAGTCGAAGTGCCAGTGTCGATATTTTTGCTTTGGTAGTTGTAATATAGGCTATTTCGTCGCTTTAGTATGGACTATTCTGTCGCTGCTATAGGCGAAGCCGAGTTGACTATTCGCTCATAGCCAACGAGGCCGAGTTGTCTAATTGTTTTAGTATAAACTATAGCATTTATTGAGAACTAGGGAACACAATACAAAAGTAAACAAAAGTATTAATATTAATTTTAAACGTGAATTTTCACGCCATTGTTTTGAATTTTGCTACTAGTAGACTATCACTAATAGTCTACGAGTAGCGTAGCCAATCAGAACGCAGGAAAAGTGATAGTCTTTTACTAAGTTTATACTAATACCCTATATAGTCTATATTAATATATTAGTTCATATTGTTGCTTTCGTGTTTATACTAAGTTTGGACGCCTTAAAAAACATTTTAAAATTTACTATTTTGTCGCTGTATTAGTATCCACTATTTATAGTCTATTTTGTTTACCTTTTAGTTTTAATACTAAAGAAGCTAGGTCTAGGATTGTCTACTATTTTATCGACTATATTCTATATTTAAAAATACGGTTTTATTTCAAATGAAAGATTAATTGTCACTTATACGTAAAATAATTTCAAATATAAACTCTTTTCACTGAGAGGAATCTTCCGTTGATAAGTAAAACTATTTTGCTTAGACAATAAAAAAAATATATTGAAAAAATATTTCACAAGCCGGCTAACTTATTGATTTAATAGTCTATTTTTAAATATCAGTTCTGTAAAATAGAGAACCGCACTTTGGCACTTCCGCACTTGAATTCTACAACTAGTGCTTCTCCGATAAATTTAACAACTCTAACTGAAAACGACGGCGTTCCCAGCTCATATTTTGAGCATGATCCATCGGATTATATTGTCGATCAACTCAAGTGGTGGTTAAAATGTATATGCTTGAAGCAAAGTGGTAAACGCCAAGTTCTTCTCCAGCGAGTTAGTGATTGCATTAGTTCGAGGAATCATCGTTGCAAAATTGCACTTACTTGCATAGCACAGTCTGGAAATTTACCAGTCCACAACCAACTAATACCATTTGAGTTGCTATGGGAGTCAGCGATAATGGTATCTTTCTCCCAATAAGGCGGAACTGCTTAAGGCGCTCATTAAAACGTTCCACATGAATCCTTGCCTTTTGCAATCTTTCTTGATTCAAGTTCCTCAGCAGCACTAAGATTTGCCCTTCCTTTGAGAAATGATTGTATTTTCAGTTGGGCATGTAAAGGATTCAGCAAATGCTGAACAGTGAATCCACGATCTGCCATGACTATATCATCAGGATTTATGTGTTTCAAAATTCCACATTCTTTAAAAATACGAACATCATCAATGTCCCCTTCAAAGAGATCTGACACAAAACATGCACCTCCACTTGGTGTAACAGCAATCAAGCACTTAAAAGTGTTTGTGTGCTTATAGGATGAATATGTGTTCCCTTGCTGGGCAAAATTACGTGATGTTTGCACTGAAAACTCAGTGCAATCGACAACACACCGAATTTTCCTCATTGTCTTAAACACTCTCGGCAAAAATCTCATCATAGCAGACCTAGGTGGAAACATCGCCTCCTCCATATCTCTGAATATTTTGTACATTAACTGTATCTGAATAGGTACATTAACTGTGTAGGGGAACTTAAAAGTATAGCCATAGTTCTTAATGTAAAACCTCTTCTCAGTCGCACGAGACAAATAAAGAGTTTCTCACGATTAGACCATTTTTGTTCTGGCACTTTCTTCTTGGTTATGCGTGGTGCTTGTTTTGTATTAGTAGAAGTATACACGATATTATCCAGTGGACAAACACTGTCGAGAAATGAATATAAAGCTTCAAACTGTTCAGTTCCCAGCCCGGTAAAATGCTTCATCGACGAAGAAGTTTTACTAATGTTTTCATAAGACAAACTCGGTATAATATTTACATGATCAGCCGGCTTTGCAATGTTGACTTTATTTCGCAGCAAGATAGTTTCTATTTTAGCAGAAAGCTCGCCCTTCGAGAATTCAGTTTGAGTTTCCTTATTTGTTGTCGTTCCAAAAGTCTTTACATATTCCTCCACATATTCATGCTCTCCCTCATCGTCGTCGAGTTGATCGAGTTCAGCTACTTCAGTATCAGCTGTGTCTTCCGTCTGTTCCATAGTATCCACCTTCATTTTCTTCGAAATAAATGACCTTTCTATGGGCGCCTTTCTCTTCGTGCTGGAAGCCTTCGCTATTTCGCTTGGCATCAACGTTGCTTTCAATGGGTCTGGGTGTTTATCCGTGGGCCCTTTCTCGCCTGGCCAATGAACTGCACAAATATATGTGTTCCTATTTATCATTGAGACATCAAAGTTTTTCCGCGAACATGCTGAAACCCAGCGACGAGACTTTTCAATTCCTTGCGACGGTTTTGGAAAAGGTATAAATACCTTTTGCCCAGAAGCTCTCATTTCCTGAAGCGATTTCGGCAATTTTTCTGCATATCTCGAATCACTTGCACACGTTCCCCACTTCCCCAGCAACAGTGCTTAGTACTAACCATGTTCTAACTTTGGTGTGAATTTGAATGCGTTTTAGTGAGATAAAATAAAAAAATATGCCAATGATAGTTCGCTGCTAGTAGATTCCGCTATTTGCATTGTCTTTCAAAGAATCTATTGTACCCTATTGTATTTAATTTCAAAGGCATCACTTTTTTCTGACTCACCCTGTAGTAGTTTGTTTGTCTGAGTCTCGTGGGGGGTCTTAGTGAGACAACGCTATTGAAATATCATAAACAAAATCCTTCGAACTTGTAAATCCAGTTTCACGGCGTTATAAAGCCATAATACTCCAAAATTTTTGCTCAAAATTCTTCTCGTGTGCTTCTATCTTTGTGATAGTAAAACCGATCCGGCCAGAAACGTTTAAAAGGCAAAAAAAGCGAAAAAACTAGGATTCTGTAATACTATCTATAATAAAGTAGGGTCTCAGAATCGGGTGGCGGCACTGATCGGCCGCTTGACTTACGGCTTCACTTTTTACCATCAAATTATTAAGAGATGCGTTATCCAGCCTATATTCAGATCAGTGATCGTAATATATAAATGTAAGTAAATGTAATATAATATGTAACGCCCTCATCTTGTCATTAAATTTTTACATGTCGCATCAAACCATGTGTTTCCATGCATTTATATTCTTGCCACACAAAACGTTGTTGAACCAGATATTGACAGAGCAGTTTGTGCTGTTTTAGTGGCATACAGGCTCTAATTTTAATGAAGCAATACGTACAAAACTGAGGACCCTTATGAAAATCACCTTTGGGTGATAAGGCTTCCTCAATAAATTTTCTTTTAAAAATAAATAAATAAATAAATAAAGGACGACCTAAATATCCAAGTCCAGACTAATCAAGTCCGAGTCCTTTTATATCGAGTCCTTTTATATCGAGTCCAAGTCCGATTTGTTCAAGTCCAAGTCAGACCCTCAAGTCCGGACTCGAGTCCAAGTCCGGACTCGAGTACTACAACACTGATAAATAATGAATGCTCCACTGATGAAGGACCTTCGCTCGAAAGTCGAGAAATATTTTGTCTTTGTCAGGCAAATGAGGACCACATCACCTGAGGAATGCCAATAATTGCTTTCATGTATTCTCTCAGAATTTGTTCAAATAGATATAAACTGACTTACCTTCACGTTGCATTTACTGTATCAATTTCTGATTTCGAAATCAAAAATGGCCTACCAAGTAACGAAGGAAATCCGAACTAAATCGCAGTGTGCCAGTGACATACGTGCCAGGAACAATACAGTATACCCATTAATTAAGAGTTTGTTAATGCGTGCATATTTATACGCAGCCGAAGCTTTGTGCTGCTGTTTCCGTTACTTGTAGGTGTCCTGCACGCACCTGCCACTTTATGGGTATACGATTTTATACAAAAGGAAAAAATATGGCATCACACCTTTGGTTTCACTGAACTTGATTTTAATTTCCTCCTCAAATTCACACGATGACCACGATAAATTTGTTCAAGATGAAGTGTAAATATTTTGATATAATGAAGAACGAAAGCATTAGCCTGCGTGGCCGCCCTCGTTGGAGACCAACTAGACTTGCTACAAGTCGACTCCCTTGACGCGCGGTAAAGCCATGCAGACGCGCAATTCAACGAAAGCGCGAGTCGGAAATTGGGCAGTTGATACGGGCAAACCGGCTCTACAGTTTCAGATTAACTTTCAGATTCACATTCAGATTCAAAATCTGAAAATAGTCTGGTATCTGACGTACAAAATGTGGAATTACTCGGTTTCTTTCAATGGAATAGACTTGTTTATAAAACTCATTCTTCTTCAGAATATTACGCATTCAACAAAAGTATTTTGAAGTTATTTGGGCGAAATATGAAGTCATGAAAATTCGCAGAACCTACACGCCCGAGACGTAACTTAATGCTACGTCATATTGTCGCAAGCGATCGGCTAAAATATTTTTCGCTATATCTCGTAAGATACGCATTGTAGCTCCTCCATACTGTAATTCATTCTTTATTACAATGTAATGAATGATATGAAGCAGCGAAAATCGCAGCGCATGAGAAACGGTTTTTGTAACCTGAAGCGAATGACAACAACACAATCGAGAAAGTAAACGCTTCTCACGGGGCACGCGTTTGCGTTGGAGTATTCTCACCGAAATTCATTCATCTACAACTATCATAAAATGATGTGATGTACTTTTTATCTTCAAACAAATTGCTGTTTCGGCTGAAAAATTCGCAAAACACAACTAGTGCTTGAGTAAAAAATCCGGGTGAGGTTTTCAACTTTTGTAAAAGTCCGCTCAGTCTGAATGTAAACACAATTTTCGTTGTCTTCGATAGAATGTCTACCAGTTGATTAGAAATTGTGCTCAAGTGTAAATGATTTCAAAACGAGCGCAATTGTTTTCTCAGAAAAATATCTTGAAGCCTTGAACTCGTTCTAGGGTAGAATGATAGGATGATAAACCCCCCGGATATTTTTGTTTCAGATTCAAATTTCATGGAGATTCAAAAACAGTTTTGTACCTAATGTAGTTTCATCTGGAAATGGACGTGGTATTCTATCAATTTTAGAGCCGATCCAACCACTTGCACATGCAGTACATTGCTGCTCAGCCTCAACCTTACAGGCATCCTTGAAACATTCCATATAAAGCTCACCGACATCATAGTGATCGTTTATATAGCTACAAATTTTGGCAATATAATTAGACCCGGGTATATTTTCTTTTGAACTTTCGGATGCCTTTATATAACCTTTATATAATCAAAGAATGTCTCCTCGTCTTTCTCTGTTACAAAGGCTCTTATGTATTCCGAAAGAACAGGAGCATCGTCA
Source organism: Trachythela sp. YZ-2020 (assembly GCA_016169945.1). Classification (NCBI taxonomy): domain Eukaryota; kingdom Metazoa; phylum Cnidaria; class Anthozoa; order Malacalcyonacea; family Clavulariidae; genus Trachythela; species Trachythela sp. YZ-2020. Next base: position 4,232,668 of record JADLSH010000371.1, on the reverse strand, counting down.
ATGCGCAAAGCTATATCATGGACAACCCGCCAGGCGTATTTTCCCATCCTTTCGTCTTCATGTGTTTCATGCATCAGCTAGAGTCAGCTAGAGTCATAAAATCGGGAATAATACTCCCATTTTATCGAACCGCCATCAATAACAGCATCTCCGACCGCATAATTCGTTCTTTCTGCTTCCCCCTGGCCACTGTCTTCGCGAGCTCGATGTATTCTGATCCGGTAGTCAGAATTCCAAATTCTTGACAATTCAGCATCTCTGAATTTGACCTCAAAATTTGAAACTGCAACTCCTGGTCCTGCATCAGTCAGGTCACACCAACGTGGTCTAACTGCAGGAAGGTCAAGTTCTTTCAACAATTCAAGTAGCGACTTACAACTCCGCTGCAGTTCCTGTATTTTGCTTGCCAAGGTACAGGATTGATGTTGGTTTGGATCTGCAAGGAAGCTTTTTGCATCTTGCAAATTCATAGCAATACTGTTTGTTAATGGTTAAATTCTTGAAGCTAGAATGACTTTCTCACCGTCCTTTAGGCATTCACTATTATTTTCCTTTAAAGCTTTGCCAATTCGTGTACGTAATCTTTCGAGCCTTTGCCTTTCGTAATTATTGACGAAGATGCGGTATTTTGCAATATGATTTATATAACGTCCCGTCCCGCCTAGACGAGATCATATAAACAGCCTGTTTATATTAGAGGAGGGACGGGACGTTTGCCGGGACAGGACGATGATCGGGATCCCGGCATATATATATTTCTATAATATTTTTCGCGTCCTGTTTATATGGAAGCGGGACGTTTTTCGTCCCATCTCGCTTAGGCGGGATCCCGGTTGAAGCAACTGGGATCCCGCCTCAAGCGGGACGTTTTTCTCCATATACGCTCCATCCCACCTACCGGGACAATATTACGCTGCGTTATTATTGCGCTATTATTGCATTATTTGATCACTGTTTCCTAGCGGTAGTAACTTCTAGTTTATACATGGGATGAACCGAGTCCCAGAGAGACATGCATTGTCTATGTTCAGGTAATGAGCGTAAGCCCACGTTACTGCCTACCATGGCCGCCGAGACTGGGGGGGACAGGGGGCCCCCAACCTATTAAGGGCCCCCAACCTAATAAGGGCTCCCAACTTGAGAGAGCCTAAAATTGAGCTGGTCCCCTCAACATGTAGGGTTCGGTGCAAGGCCCCACTTTCAGCTCCACGTGCACTCTAGTTGGGGGCCCTTATATGCCTTAGAACAGTTTTTAGTCTTTTTCTGCTGTTTGAAAATAGTGACGTCATAGGGCCCCCGGAGAAAATTTGGCCCCGGGCCCCGCAAATTCTCTCGGCGGCCCTGCTGCCTACTGGTCGATCAGATTGAAATCTTTCAAATGCTTTGATAAATCGGCCCCTGATGGGCAGAAATCCTCCTCAAGTTTTAACATAACTAACGTTACGATGGCAAACTGTATTAAATGTGTCATTTATTCTATAAAATTTATAACGGAAAATATCACACGTATAGGAACCGAAGGAGATAGGTACTGTACATGCCCCCTCCCCACCCCCACCCCCCCAAGGTTTATTCAAGATACCCTTTTCTCCAAATAAAGCAATGGGAAAGCCTGTATTTGGCCAAATTTTGGCTTACGCTGCATGATTGGTAAAACTAGCTAACCAGTCAGTGAAGAGCCAGGCCTAGGCTTGTAGTGTAACACGGTTTAATAGAATGGGCCTTAAGGAGCAATTGGTAATCCATCTTTAATATTATATTAAACCGCATATTGCTGTGCTCAGTATTCTTTCGCAATAAGAATATTATATGTCGGTTTCAGTCAGGGCGTAGTGGTTTCAGTATAAGCGTTACCGGGCAGCATGCAGTCATGCACATGGTATAGCTAGTCAACTTCACAGTCACTCGTCATGTTGACACTGATAGGAGCAAACAAGTTAAACTACCTCTGTAAATTTATATATTTGCCTTTTTATACAATTTCTCGTTCATATAACAGTGTAGCCTCCTCCGCAGGCAACTTGGTGGAAAACGGCAGAATTACGCAATAATTTCATAGGCATGAGGGAGTAACAGTGGATAGTGAGGGATAATTGGAGCTGGTCTGAAATAAAATCGCGGAAGCTATTGCGCAATTTTTGCCAAGTATTGCACAATTCTGCCTTTTACGAAGAGTTGCCTGCGGAGGAGGCTAATAACAGTGCATAAACTAATTTAATTTCCAACTAGCTATTTTGGAATAATGCATCTGCATAATACATATATCTATCATATACCAAAGGTATTTTATATAATCATAGTTTGTACTATTACTATTAGTAGATGTTCATTTATTTATTTTAATATGTTCTATTCATGATCTTCACTAGATGGACTCTTCGTCTGAGAAATTTCTTCTTTGTTGGACAAAGCTTGATATTTAGAACCTTCCTCTTGTTTCTCAGCTGATGCTAATATAAACTGAATGATAATAAAGAATACGAGCACAGTAAATGAAGCGACAGAAAAACCACGGAATGTTTCTCGTTCTCCGAACACCCGAAATGAAAAGCCTCCAATGATTGAACCTCCGCCGAAACCGAGTCCCCAGAATGATGCTTGCACGATACCTTGATGAAGGAAAACAAAAATAGTTAGTGGACCGTTCATATCTAACGACGAAATACTCAGAACAACAAAACAAAGAAGAATCAGTGAAAAAGTAAAGATCAGAAGATGGAAGTGGGTAGGACATGTGATTAAAATGGAAAATAATAGTTATTGCATGTGGAAACCAGAAGAGCGACTATACGGAGAAGGACTGTGGAGAAGAGAAGGCATGAGTTGGGTTGGAGATTTTGAAACGAAGCCAAACATGTAGGCAGAAACAGAGGCGGAGCTAGAGAGTGCACTGCAGCCTTATGGGCCATTTCCCGAAAAATATAAGTGAGACGGGGGCCGTTCATTATGTATGCCTGCATATAATTGTTACCAAAAACAAGTTGGTTGGGTGGTAAATTTCTTGACATGATCATGCAATAGTTGGATAAAATAGATTTGACTGCTTTTGTAAATATTTTTTCCAATCAGTCACTCATAAATATACTAGAGTAGAAGATAAATGTGCAACATTTACCAAATAAACATGCTGACGTGCACAAGTCTATTTCAGGTACGCGATCATCATCAGGAATAAGTTACACGGTACTAGATCAAAAACGTACTTTGAACGTTTGTTTTGTGAATAGGAATTGCTTTTAAAGTTCTGATGCTTGCTCTGTACTGAACTACTTCGGTCTTTACTAAATCCTGTTTTCTTTATCCATGAGGACATGAATTGGACTAACCCAGGCCAAAAATTAAAGGGATTTTTTAAAGAACGAGGCAGCGAAATGTAGCGCTAACTTATATGGGGGTCGTATTCTTCAACTTTTTTTTTATAATATTTAAGCAGGGAGCCCATAACTCCAAGGAGTTTTTCAATGGGGCCCTAGTTTTTCAATGATCCCATTGTTGTATACTGGGTGTCCCTCTTTGATTTACTAACGTATTTAACAGCTATTATTATACATTGCAGTCAGTACGTGTCTTCTGATTGGCTAATTGCTTACAGTTAAATATGGCAATCACTCAACCTACAGATAACTGAGTTATCTGCTAGCAGATAGCTCAGTAATCTGTAGGTTGAGCCCGCAGTACGTACTTTTTTAGCAAGCAGCAGTTTTATATACAAGAAAAATACAAGAATAAAAGGAAGTAAAAACAACATGAATAGAGGATGCTTTTTTGAAAGTTTTTGCTTAAAAAATACACTCTTAAAAATTTAGGTGTCTAATATTTTGTCGTTCTTGTAATTAATTTATAATTGGGTTTTACCCCAATATTTTAGAACCAGTGCTTTAGAACTAAATTCATAACTAGGGGGGCTCTTTAGACGAGCATATCACCAAGGGTGAAAACTTTCGGGAATGGATGAAGTAACCCCCAATCCCATGATCGCATCTTTGTATGATATTTACGCCTGAAATAATCATAATTGATGCTTGGAGAATGAAAACTATGGAAAAATTATATATTTTCAATTATTGAATTCGGTTTTTGTTATATCTGGAATTATCAAGGTCTCGGTAGGTGTTATCAGTCTCAGCCTACGGCTTCGCATGATAACACTTACCTACTTGACCTTGATAATTCCGGATATCACAAAATCCTCATCCAATAATTGTTTATTACACTCCAGTATCTGCAAAGTCATACGAAACGTACGTACCTTGAACGATGGTACTAGAGCCAGGTGGTGCCGCCCTATTGAGATATGAGACACATGTGGTCCAGGAGAATGCGTACGCGCCTGTGGACAAAATTTCCAGTGGTACTGCAAACCAAGGATTGGACAGGAAGGAATATGACAAACACGTGACTGCAAAAGCCAACAGACAACCACTTGCTATTTTCACGTGACCCAAACGAACTAATACGAAGGGCGAAACAAAATAGACACAGTTTTCAGCCACGCTCCTCAGGGATGAAACCACACCAAGGAGAACCGCGTTCGCACCAAGATCATCCAAAAACCAAAAACTGAAGCTGGTCAAAAATCCATAACAGAGACCCATATAGAGTGTAACCAGGAGAAATATTCCATAGTTTAAATTGAGCAAGGCTTCCTTTATGTTTTTATTCTTTGATGAAGAAACTGAGCTATCATAGCGATATCGAAAGTGCGTCGCAGCTATAAAAGCCGCACAAAGATATGCGAAATAGATATAGAATATGAAATGATATCCGCTTACGGTTCGACCACAAATGTTTTGTCCATAATGATCAAATATAGCGCCGCTAATTGGGGAAGTAATACCCGCTCCTAGTGCTCCCCAGAAACGAAACATTCCAAAACGTTCTCTATCTTCTCCGAGATAATCAAGACAACAAGTGTCAGCTATAGTAGACACAAGTGCTTCGAATATCTCGCCAAATAGCGTGAGACATAGCAGAATAATAAAGATACGCTCAATTTCATCTTGATTTTCCGTTTTAACATAAATCAATTTATAATCTTTAGTCTTCTCAATGATCACACTTGGCGGTGATAGAAATGGGTCCACTTCAGTATTTGGTCTCACATTCTTTGCTATCTCTGATTCGTCGTTTGAATTATTGAAAATATAATCCGCAGACACAGCTCCTAGAATATCTTGAAATTTTGTTCCCAAGCTACTTGCATGTTGCCAGGATTTATGACTGGTTTCCTTTGTAGATGCTATAAATTGATCTCTCGTTGATCGTTTTGTGATGTGAAATTCAATTAACTTCGACGAAATAACTGTGTGATGTGTCTTATTAACATACACAATATTGCATATTTGTTTCTGAGGTTGAATCGGCAGAAATAGCATAGTTCGTACAGTCATAATAACTAATCCTACTAACAAAAGAACTCGCTTGATTTTATACCGGTCTCCGAGTATTCCTGCGAGCGGAGCGCCTATGATTTGCAGTAGAGGATGTGTGCCGTTTATCAAGCCGACATGACTAGCTGTTAAACCCAGAGTCTTTAAATACACAGACACATAGGAATTAAATGTTTGAACAGCTCCATAGAAGAAAAAGTTGAAAAACTTGTACGAGGCTGATTCATCAGTGCAGTTTGTCCGGACATGAGAGCAGAGAGCAGAAATATTGCCACATCCACAACCTTCCTTGTCAGTAAGCCCGGTTTTCTTCTTCATGAATTTCTTTGACTTTGTGCCTTCACTTTGATTCCCTTCGCCAATTTTATTAGCTTCCCCTCGTATGTCTGCCATGTTTATATAAATATAATATAATTATTTTGAACTCGATAATAACATATCTGTATATTGAACTTTTCTCAGAATCCAATCACGGGATGAATGAGACGTTCTAATCGCGTAAATGTTAGTACAGTACATATATAAGTTTCAAATTCCCTGTTCTTTATAAAATATCGTCTGGCAAAGTACAGTCTACAGATGAAGTGAATATTTAAGCAGCTACAAGCTGCTTTTTCCAATAAGCTTGCTGTCATGAAATTTGCATATGAAAAGACTTGTACTTGTGACATACGTAACAAAGATGTCATTATGAATAATGTTCAGCTTGACATAACTCATATTATTTTATCTGGTAACTGACAACTGTTTGTTGGCCCAGTATCTTCCAAAATACTTCCTGCTTTCAGTAAATTATTATCGTTAAACTGTAATTTAAAAAAGGAATGATTCAGTCTTTACTCAGAACGTTCAAGTTCCTGCTTAAATGAAACTGATATGAAATAACTAGCTAGGAATGACAAGATATTTAATTAACCCCTTATATTGCGTGGGTTGTCATAACATTCTTTATAAGCTAAGGTGTTAGTGCCAGCTCCGAGATAGGTCTTTACGTTCCGTCGTGCAAGATGATTTGCCCCAAAATTTAAAACAATTGGCCGGCCTGAGGATTCAGATATAAGATGCAAGGCCAAGACTGACAAGAGGCCCAATACAAACTTTCTTAGTGATAAGAGTTTGTGGCAGGGCAAATCTCTTAGCTTGTCAAGTACGTGCCATGTATAAAATTTGTGGCAATTAGTTGGCACAGTTTGATAAAGATAAATTATTGGATTATTTTAAGTATTGTGACTTATGTATAATGAATAAGAACGATCGCATTAATTTTCATTTGTAGCTAGGACTGTACGAGTAGGACTTTATCCCACGCACTCGTTCTCCTACATCTATTTTTTTATAACATTGAAGCAGTTCCCAATAATTCATCGGGGACAATACAGGACGCTGCAAAGCCTTCCCTTAGTCCCCGCACTCAATATTGTAACTTGCAGAGTAGTGAGCAACGTTTTCCGCACTTAGTTTGACCAAACCATAGTTTGACAGTCAACATTGATCTGTGGGGCGAGGGGAGGAAAGCTAATACATCTTTTGGAAGTTTGTCCCAATGTAATTATTTAATCACCATGTAATTATTTTCCTTCACAGTTTTAATGCGAAATTTTCGGCCAGCCCATTCTCTCTTTCTAAATTGTGAATGCAAATTGGATGCTTCGCCTCGGTCTGGAACAAACTGCTCGGACTTGAAACCTCAAAACAATGAAAGTATGCAAGTCTTGCTCACGGATGCCAATCACAAACGATGTTCATGTTCTCACCCCCCTCCCCCCCCCCCCCCCCGAGTCTCAAACCCATTATAAGTTTTGAGATAGCGAGGTAACACAATACAATTGAAAACAATGCAATAAGGCCCAATATATATAATACAACAGAACGCAATAAAATACAATAGCATACAATATAATCACATGATAAATATTGGTTTACACGAACTTTCTTCGATCAAAGTATATATGCTTTGAGCAAAGTGTGATAAAAGTTCCCGAACTTTTCCTTATTTTTCCCAATATATGTTTGCCCGAATTCCTTGGTTTTCTAAATTTTTAGGATGGCAATACCCCCCCCCCCCCCCTGCCCACTTTCTCATATGCCCATGATTATGCTAATTCATAGTTAATTCATCACAGAAATTAATTTTTATAGTGGTAAGCTGGCTTTAATGTCTGTCCACTGAAAAATACAATGTAGTATATACAGTGAAAGATTACAAGAATACATAACAATATAATAATAAATGATAATAATTATTCGTGAACTTTAGTAATTATCTATTACCAAATCATACCAGAGATTGGCGCGTTTGTACCACATTGTACCTACGATTGATTCATTATCTAAATGATTTAATAAAGCATTCAAGCACATCGAGTTCGAGTATATCGTTCTAAAGTAAAAAACAGCTTAAGATAAACTAATTTACTAGCTAGCTGTTCGTTGTTTTGTGTTAAATACGGAACTAGAAACCTGTGCCAGAGAAACCTGTGCCAGAGAAACTTGTGCCTAGAAAGTTCTAAATATATTAATTTTTGCCATCTCTGTTGCGAAATTCAGGCAGGATGGTTCTGCAGAAATCTGGATCAGGTATTCAGGTAGGAATCGCCGCAGTGGGATCAGAACATCCACACCATTCCGGTAACCAAAGATAACGAGTCAAATGACTTTGACCAGGGTATAAATTCTCGAAAATGTTTCGATAATAATAAGTTTCCTTATTCTTAGGGCTGCCGATCGGATACTGTTCCACTACAGTCTCCAATTCGTAATCACTTACAACTTTATCACAATACTTCTTCATGATCTTTTCCCAAGACTCGTCAGGATTTGCAGATGATAAACCATTACTAAAACATACCTTGGGTCGCCACAAGATTTCATTGGGAATCAAAACTTTCTTATCAAATGAAGCACGCAGAAGATGCTTTTCAATTCCATCCTGGCACTTACGAATAGAAGCGGGAAGAGAGAGATAATATGAGGTGAACGCAACGTCCAGGAATGGAACCCTGACTTCAAGACCATGTGCTGCGGAACATCGGTCACAACGAAGTACATCATACAGGTATAAATCTTCCAGGCGACGCTTAGATTCAACATCCGCTTCTTCAGCAGACGGTGCATTGTTAATATAGACATATCCTTGTGTTAGCTCATCAGCACCTTCACCACAAAATATGACCACAGTATCCGTCTTCTCGCGAATATATCTACACATTAGATACATTCCAACAGAACTTCTTATGACAGAAATTTCATAACTTTCCAGATGTTTAATTATTTCGGGTATAGCAGCCAGACCTTCTTCAGGAGTGAAAACCAACTCGTGGTGTTCTGTACCAAGATAGTCAGCAACCTTTCTAGCAGCGGCAAGATCAGTGCTTCCAGTCATTCCAACAGAGAACGTCTGAATGGGATACGATATTTCAGATTCACGTGCAAGTTTCACCAACACAGCAGCAACAAGACTGGAATCTAGACCTCCAGATAGAAGACATCCTATACGTCGATCAGACATGAGACGTTTACGAACGGCTTCAGTAAACAGTGCTCTAATGTTCTCTTTAATGTCACTTTTCACATTGAACGAGAAATCAAATTCTGGTATCTTGGTCAAGCTTGTGTAAGGAGCCATCTTCTTTATCGTTGCAACTCCATCATCATTGAAAGACAAGCTTGCATGATGGCCTGGAAGAAAGTGTTCGATAACAGACTTTATACCATCCAAATCTTTCTGTAACTTCAACAAACCTTTGACTTCGGAGCAAATTGCTAAACATTGATCTCCCGTCTTTAGCAGAAACATCGGTCGAATGCCAAAGGTATCGCGGCCAAGGTGGATTTCCTTCTTTGCTGTATCTACAACAACAAACGCAAACACACCGTCCATCATTTGCGCCGTCTTCTCGCCTCCAAACTCGTTATACAAATGCAGTATCACTTCTCCATCGCACTTGGTGTGGTAGTTAAAGCCATACTGCTTTCCCAATGCTTTGTGGTTGTAAATCTCGCCATTGTAGATAACATAGAGGTGAGGAAGGGAGAACACTCGCATCGGTTGCATTCCGTAGACGCTGTCGACAACTGCAAGGCGATGAAAGGCCAAACAAGAGTTACCAAAACTTGGTATACTCTCCAGACGAAAACAATCAGGACCACGATGGGCGATTCTCAATGCACAGTTGAAGTAGTCCGAGATATCTTCGGAGGTTCCAAATATTGCCCAAATGCCACACATGTTGCTTGACTTTGTTATAGACCTAGAAAAGGAGGAGAATCAGAAACTATTGTGCTTACAGAAACCAAGGAATTCGCCTCTATCTATGCGTAACACTGACTGTTTGTTCACAAGTTATGTTTTCATTATTGAGACTCTATTCATATACGAGAGCGGATGAATTCAATTGACTATCTAAAATACAAGAACCACTTCAGGTACTATGATGTAGGTCGGTTCTTATAAAATTTAGCTTTTGTACTTTAGGTATAGCTGAAGCAGAAAGTTAATGGCAGTTACAAGCTGCTATATATCTAATTCAATACTAGGGGCAGGGCATATCCAAAAACATGCTTTCTGATACATTTCATCAAATTCAAATAGCAATAATCAGTATAAACACTAAACCAGAAACAGTTGTTTTTGAATTAGAAATCAGAACCAGTTGAAAACCGATCAGACTGATTTCATCAGTACTAAATATAGCATGTGTTCCATCCAGTCCACTGGAACATTAAATACCTCTTATATATAAGAACCACTTCGTTCTGTGGCAAAAAAATAGTGCTTTTATGTGGGTTTTACTGTACTAGATATTTCTAGAAGAAGCGAAAACCAAGCTAGCCTAGGACGAGGCCTACATTACTTACTGTATCCTTCAGTATATAAACACGTACTACAGCGCTGAGGTAGCGTCCAAATAGTGTCTTAGCAGAATTCCAAATAGTGTGTTTAATAACGCCATGACATACACTTTGTGCAATTATGAATTCAAATTAATTGTTGAGTATACAGTACAATTAATATGGGTAATTCAATTCAATATCGGTTGATTCGGTTCCTCATCATACTGCCTTGTTTATCATTCACGAAAAGCTTTATCGGTGGGACCAAGCCTTGTGATTAGTTGGTTATGACAATAGAAGACAATTAACTACAGACATTGTCTTTCTAAAAGTTATAAAGGACAAGTCACAAAACCTGGCGCTTCAGAAAGCTAATCACAAAACATGCTCACACTCGGTACGTAGATATTGTATTTTTTACTTTTTTAACATAGACATCGTTATATGATCATTACTAAATGAGAAATGGCAATCCTGCAAGTTGTAAGTTACTTTGTATATGCAAAAAATTCATGACTACCGAGCTTTTCCTTAATGACAGACAAATCAGTTGTAAATTAATTGGTATTGCATCCTCAATAGCCAGAGCAATGAATTTGCATTCGTCATACAAAGTTAAGTGGCATGATCGCAGGCTCCAGGGAGATGCCAGCTGCGGAGAAGACTACATTTCACACAACTTTTGTCAACGATATATACTGTGACAAGACGTACTACTTTGTTCTAACAGGAATCCAAGCCAAATGACTAGCCTCCTCCGCAGACCATAGTATTAAAACCCTACTAAGTACTAAGCTATAGAGATGCTAGTTAGGAGTCCAGCTCTCAGCGGCTCAGATATTAGTACTTTAGTACCAGAAGTCCCGATACGAAGAACATTCCCACGGCGAAACTAATCTGTTTTCGATGCCTTAATGTTTTGACACAACCGTGGGGCAAATGTGCTTATCGACTTGAATATCGTTCAAAGACAAATTAGTGTTGACGTCAAAGTGAGACGTACGAATTTGTCGCAAATTCGCCGCACCTCAAAAAACCAAAGAATCCTGTCAAACAAGCGGCCCAAAATAATGCATCCGAGTAGTTGTGTAGGTCAAGAATCTGTTGGAGTTTGCGTAAAATAGATATATAGTGGGAGGAGGGAGGATAGTCAAAACACGCTCCAAACGAAAGCAGTTTCTAAGGGATTTTTGAAGCCCTGTTAAATATCCAAAGACCGTACTCCCGATAAATCACGACAAATAGACTTTAATCGAACTAGCTTTAATAATTCGAGATAAGAGTGCTGCAAACAACATTAGAGTTTGTTCGTTAGCTGGCAAAGGTGACCGTTTGCATGAACATGCATGTCCAGACCGGTAACAAAATTCAAAAAATCGTCGTTGCGAGGCCGAATATGTTTTAACGAGTAGATCTTGGCGAGACCGTGAAACAACAAAGAGTTCGTATAATCCTTTAGATATTGCATGTCAGTCGCGCTAGCAAACTCTCTGGTATGTCCACTTGTGCGGGGTGAGCTTCGGGAGCGAGACGGAAAAATTCCTGTAAATTGAAACAGAAAAGGGAGTCAGCAATCGTGTTTGATTTACATGGCACATGCGCAGCACACACACGAAAATTGAAACTTTGTCGTAGCCAAGAAAAGAGCGCGAACCAAATACATGATATTGTTTTCATCTTTTGACGTGCCTGATTGTAAGATATGTACAACGCTCTGGTTATCACACCAAAATTTTATGCGCTTGTTGGACCACGATGGACCCCAGATGTGACATGCAAGGACGAGTTATCAACTATCCTTTTATCTCCTCTATCCTTTTATCTCCTCTACTAGCCGAAGGCCGAGGGCCGTTTTTGAGACATCGGGAAAATATTTTTCTACCGGACCTCCTAGCCGGTAAATAACATATAATACTAATATAATACTCTTGAAACATGTTTTGCTATGATTATCACCGTTTCACTAATAATTGTTCAATTTATCTTATGAAATTACAAAATTATACTTCGTCAGCCTTTAATGGTGAAACAAATAAATTGTTTTCATGTTTTAGCAAAAACTATAATATAGTCTATATAGTTGTTGATGAAATCATCGTTGAAAGCTGTCGTTTCAAAAGCATTGCCTCAAACAACGCAGAAAAAAGATATGAAAAGTAATCTGTGCGAGTTTAGAAAGATTATTGAACTACAGATATGTTATAAAACGATGGAAATATTTTTTTGACTTTGACTTTATCTTTTTTCTTTGAGAGTTGTTTCGTTTTTCCCAGCAACCCCGAACTATGTAGGCCTACATGTTTTTAAACAACAATTTCGGTAGATCTCCTGTTCAGGACTAATCTTTTTCATGAAAAAACACTCCACAAGAATATGTTTATCTTCTATTCTTCTTTAGAAAACCTTTTATTCCCCCATTTAATTTTAAGTCTCGATATTAAATCTTTTTTGCAAACTTCGCACTCCTCGTAACCGCGCGACGTCAATGTTTCTTTGAACTAACATGAGAGAGTTAACATAAGAAACTTAATTGATTTAACTATTCCGTAAAAATGACAGAGCGAGCGTTAGCATTTTTGTAACTCTCGGTTGCCATGGGTGGGAAACGACAACAACGTTGACACTACAAGACGTATACTTCAACCACATATTGGTGAAAATGCATGTAGGTGTGTTACTGTTGGACCAGGTTTATATAACGTTCCCGTTTCGTTGCTTCTAGTTGCCTGTTTCAAGTCTTACAACTAAGTCTGTCAAGTCTGCTTGATACTTAAATCAATACTTACTTATCTACGTCGTATTAACTCGAAATATTTTAGTCTTGCTGTATACAAAACTCAAAACTCTTACTAACCAGCTATTCTACTCAGGTAATCCACAGCGCAAATTCTACTATAAGCGAAGTTCTTCAAAATATGAGTGCCGTCATTTCGATTGTACGGAAGAGAGTTAAGTTAAATTTAACTTAACTCTGTCATGTTAGTTCAAAAGGGAGTTACGAAATTGCGTGTGGTCATTAAAAAACGTGGGCGTGGCTCCAACTTAACTCTCCGAAATCTTAACTCTCCTATTTCACTCTCCGGTAATAACTCTCCGTTTAGCCGTTCCCAACTTCCGGAACACGCATGGTTCTCCAGCTATTAACTTTGGTTAGTAAAATCACATAGGTGATTATTGAAAATTCTCAACGCTGATTGGTTGCGCTACCTCGGATTAATTAACAATTATTCGCCTCAGGCTCGGTGAATATCGGTGAATATTTTCCATATCTTCACTAGTGAGGATATCGATCACGTGATCATTTCCCGCCAATGGCTTTGTGTTTTGAAGTTGTCAATTTGAGATGACTATATAATAAAAAGAACATCACATAGTGGCTTGAAGATATGAATTTTATCTTCTCGTGTTGAAAACAACATTTTACTCATTCGCTGCGCTCATTCGTAAAATATTGTTTTCACCACTCGAAGATAAAATTCATATCTTCGCGCCGCCGTGTAATATCCTCTATATATTGTTAATTAATATATAACCTCATATAAACTAATAAAAGTAAACAATCAATCAATCATCAATCAAAAGCATTTATTGAAACACGATTATTTTTAATACAAAAAATTATGTATATGCAGCAAATCTGCTGATGTGGTCGTGTGAATGAAACAAATCTAATTTTACAGTAAAAATAGAGGGCCATAGTCCCCTCGATTTCACGATTTCACCCTTACCCAGTAATGCGACAGGAAACAGAACGTATTGAAATGTTTGTATAAAATGCCCCCAGGGTTGCCATAATTGGTCGAAAGTGACCAATTGTACATCGACACGGTTATATTGCATCAGCTGAGATTGCACAAGACATCGCGAGCACGATCGAGAAAAGTTGGAAGTGTAAACTTCTACAGCAAGGTTAAAGAATTGAAACAAATCTAAATCAGGTAAAACATTATTTTCACTTATATCGTGCTGTACAACTTTAATAACGTTATGTTAGCTCTCCTATAAATGTTGGAATATAATGAAAGTCGATCCGTTAGGTTTGTGTGTAATTTGATAGACACGTGTACAAATGTGTTGCGGCGTATGTTGCTCAAAACATTATTTGATCATTTCTATGCTGCGACTTGTAGTTTTAATAGTGTGGTGTTTTGGATGTAATAATATTGTGTTGCTATTACGCGTATAATTATAAATAAGGGGAGATTTTGAGTATTAAACGTGGGGCGTTTGATAAGAAATTGGGCGCGGGGGCGATGTATATAAACTATGAAGTATGAGCATATATTTTGAGTTGGCTAGGCGAGGAATGCTAGCGAATGATAGCCGAGCGCGCGGCCGAGTTGAATTCGTGCTCCATTTTGTCTTTAGTCGAGTTGTCTAATTGTTTTAGCATTGAGAATAGCATTTATTGAGAACTAGGAACACAAAACAAAACAAAAAATATAAATTTTATTTTGTGAATGAATTTGCCATTGTTTTTTTTTTATTTTACTACAGTAGACTATCACTAATAAGTACGAGATAGCGTAATAAAATCAAAACAGGAAAAAAGATGATCTCTATTACTAAGTTTATACTAAATATTATTAACTCTGATCAGTCAGCTGATGCATGTGTATAAACATATCCATGGTGATACAAAACGTAGTGCAATACTGCAATGATTATAGACAGTGAAAGTCTGAAGATCTGTCTGAAGTGATTCTAGCAGGAGCACTGAAACTGAAAGTCTGAAATCATGGTAGCAGCTATCCCTGCTAACCATACATCATTACATTTACATATACATACGTTATTTGTTTTAAATTTTCTAGTGATTCAGAAGTATAAAGTAGTGCCAAAGTAAGAAAGCTATTATGCATCATCTAGAACTTTTCAATTTCTACAAAACGTTATAGTGTAAAGTGCCCTTCCCAAAACACCAGGGTGCATTCCATGCACTCCACGCCGGATATATCCGGCTTGGGTTTTAAAATTTGTTGGCGTATTGGCGTGAGATCACTAAAAAAGAAGTGATAAGTGTAACTAAAGTTTGTGCCTGAATTCATTGTCATATGTATATTCACAGTATAACTTCAAGAATATGATGTTAACAGTATATAAGACATGCTAGGTTAGCCAAAATTGAAAATCTCCAATGTATTGGCGTATTGGCATGAGCTATCGTAAATGTCGGCGTATCTCCGGCGTAGAGTTTACATGGAATGCACCCTGGCCAGAACAGCATCCCCTGTCACCCAGAGTTGATCCTTCAAATTCCCATTATTGTGAGACTGAAATAGCTCAGCTAAAACAGTGATGTATTTAATAGCTGGGCAACGGGCCACTGGCCCGTTTGTGTTATGTTCTTTTACTGGCTTTAATAAACTGCCCCAAAATGTAGGAGATTCGGGTTGTGTGGAAATTGGAGTAACGTCTCTGTAAGATATCCAATCTGTCCCTTGCTGAAAGCAACTGAATAATAGAAGAAGGCAACTAGCTCCCAAATCTCAATCAACATCCTTAATAAGACCCAACATGCATCCACTTCTTAACTGCTCATTAGAAGTTGTTGATTAGCTATAGCTTGGTTATCACCAATTTATGGCTATAGGTACAGTCAATCACAATTTAGTGAACAACATAGAAAACTTGAAACATGTTATACTTTAAGCTGACCTATTAGTATCCAAGAAACATACACCTCAGCCAGGCGTCGAGTTTAGCAGTGGCCATTGGCGTGAGGTCTATTTACAGTCTTCTAACTATAACATGAAAATTTAAAAAAGTACTGCTACATCAGTGTATGGTAAGGTACCTCAAATAACAACTAAATGAAAACATTCAAGGGCAAACTGGCCTTGCTTTTTCTTTTCAAATTCAAGGCCTAGCATCACCTTACAGTAGTTTCTCACACTGAGACACTCAGACAGAGTGTAATGGTGACAAGACTAGCCAATGCTGTACATTTCTTTCTCTCAAATAGTTTCATTCTTAGTCACCATATATCTGGTGTTACAGACAGACTAGTGTCGATCAAACTTTGCACTGCTTGGACATATCATTTCTTTATCAAACCCAGGGCCATAGCGAAGGCATATGTCGATTGGGGGGCGTTGAAGGCCGAATTGCTGAGTAATAATATAATTTGCCGAGTTTCCCAATATTAATCAACGAAGCAAAAATGCTAGGGGGTTCCGGGGGCACGCTTCCTCAGGAAATTTAGAATTTCTAGGGTGTTTAAAACAGCATTTCTCCCATTCTGAGACATTATAGTTCTGAAGAAAAATCATCAACAAAATAAATTTAAGTAGTTTAATTTTGTTAGATCAACCAAAACAGAGCATGGAAACGTCAGACTATCTTGACATTCGAGACATTGTAGCCACATTAATTCCGGACGTGTTTAGTAATATATTTTTGTTCAATGCTCTTGTCTTTATTCATGGGTGTTGTTTTGTATTCTTGTCATACATCTCTTTGACTTTATGATGACATTGGCATAATTTTTGTGATCTTCCCAGTTTTCTGTCTCTCTTTTTCATGACCCTCCCTTTTGTAGAGCTCAAATTTTCATGACCCTCCCCTGTTTTTCACCTCCCCTCTCCCCCTGTCATTTTATGGCAAGTTCCTTAGCCTTAGGTCATAATATTGCGTGGTAATTTGCATTAATAACGTTGTATATAAGATATTAGGATACAGTATCCAGTACATCCAGGAATTAATTAGCTTAGTAACTAGCTTATCTATCTCATGAGAAGAAGGATTTTCAAATCTTAAAAGACAAATGTACATAGATATCGTTAAAAATTTGAGAATGTTTACTGGTAAGTATTTTAGACCATACGTCTTTTCTTTAACAGACTCCCTTAGCAATCTTCTCAATGGTTACTCCCTTAGGGAAGCCTCATATATCGATTTTGCCCACGAGAAACGTCATATGTACGTTTCTCTGAAGGGGGGGGGGAGGTAGAACACCCCCTGCTCGCTACAGTCCTGATCAAATCATAACATATTTGTTTGTGAAAATTGTCATTTTTAACCTGTTTCACAAATTAAGCTTCCCAAATGGCTGGAAAATTGGCAGATATTTCCATGGGGACTGGAGTATGCCCTTAGATGAGCATGTTGATAGTATGGGCCAATCACCCCTCTGTATTTAAGATTGGCCCTGGAATTAGAAATGATAGGTCAATTAGGTCAGTATCTGAGACCTGGGTCAGTATAGTATATGAACTGGCCTGAGTGGTGCCAGAATAAGGGACGTTACCCTGAGCAATTAACTAAACTTCATTCCCGGCAGTACAAAGTTATGGCTTAAATAATTTACACCCACTTTCCCCTTGACAAGTAGAATCATTTGATATTTTACAGAAGCAAGTTAGAGCACATTGGGGTGCATTGTGGCTTATAAATCGATTAAACAAGTTTTTAAGTGCTCCTAGCTTGTAAACAGGAGGCATAAACTATGTCATCTACAAGTGAATAAGAGTGTTTGAAATTGCAACATGTTACCAAAAATTATTTATGTAATCTTTGCAATTTTTGAAAGTATTTTGTATTTATCCCAATATGATTAACATTGTACACAGCACTTAGCCTCCTTTGCAGGCAACTTTATGCAAACGGCAGAAATATGCAATACTTGGCAAGAATTTCTGACTTGCTCCAATAATCCCTTGCAATCCCCTGTTTTCACCCTGCCACAAAGTTGTGTGTGGAGGAGGCTATACAGCACTTGGTGATATAGATGTGTTATCAAAGCCTATTCTAACATATAAGCTGGATGAGCCAAGGCCCATGTCCCCATTTGCCACCCCCTACATAATTATTTACAGTATGCTCCTCCCTTCAGTAAAGATCATTATTGTATAAAATATAAGAATATAGTATTTAAAATAATTTTATAATCTTTAGGATAATCCCATATAAAATAAAGGATTTTGATATTTTGGGGGAGGACCACAGTGACCACCTCCCAGTGAGGTCCCTTTTCCTATATGCCCCCCCCCTCCCTTGTTGATTAGTTCTTGAAAGAGGCCACACTAGTAAGAGAGTTCACATTCCTAGGATATTTGCCCTCCTTAATGGCCTTTAGAAAACTTGAGTCTAAAATCAACAACAAGTAGCAAACATGTTCAATTTTGAATATAAAAGATAGGAATAACCACTATGAGCCGCAAATATCGTTAATAGCAAGGGAAACAATACCATTCGCTGTGACCACTTACAAACAATCGGTTGAAGATTATTAATTTCTTCACATGTAAAATTGTATCAACTGGTCACTATTGATAATCCAGGATCGTTATCATCCAATAATATCATCCATATTGTTTGCTTTATACTTTTTAGCATCTGAAATATTTTATCTATCTTTTCGTCTCTAATATAAGCATCCCTAATATCTGGGGTAGTTGTACGTACTCCGTATTCTTGAACTACACCCTCTTGTTAGCTTTTTACCAGAGATGACGAATTATTAAAACGACTACTACCATTTATGTTCAAGCATGAAGCATGAACTATTTTACGCGTTTGTTTCCGTTTAATACGCCACGTTTTCTAATTATTCTGTCACGTTTGAAGCATGAAATGTAAACAATTCGATATTTCCCTTTTGATGGCATTTTGCAGTAACTTGCAGGTCTGTGCTCTCCATCGTTTATACAAACAAAAAATAGCCCATGTTTTACTCAAACGAATGCGATTCAATACAAAGAAAGCCAGCAAACGCGCCTGACAAACGTATAACCAAACAAATTTAAGCAAGCAAACGCACCAAAATGTTAAAACGTTTCATATGACGTCACAATTGTTTACATTTCATGCTTCAAACGTGACGGAATAATTAGAAAACGTCGCGTATTAAACAAAACAAAGTGTCAAATAGTTCATGCTTCGTGCTTGAACGTAAATGGTAGTATTTAACTGAAAAGAGAGTTGAGGGCGAAATTACTGAACGGTAGTTGGGCGATATTCCTAGGAATATAGAACCCCGAGAGGGCGAATGGCCTTTGGATTTTTGTCCCAGGGAGCATAACAACGGCGGGACAAACCGAACGAATAATTTAATTGGAAGTTGTTGTGGATTGGGATAAAAAATCTTTCTCACTAATAATTTTAACCAAAATAACCTCTTTAGATTCCTATTGATTTTACCAAAGTCAAGCAACATGTGTGGCATTTGGGCAATATTTGGAACCTCCGAAGATATCTCGGACTACTTCAACTGTGCATTGAGAATCGCCCATCGTGGTCCTGATTGTTTTCGTCTGGAGAGTATACCAAGTTTTGGTAACTCTTGTTTGGCCTTTCATCGCCTTGCAGTTGTCGACAGCGTCTACGGAATGCAACCGATGCGAGTGTTCTCCCTTCCTCACCTCTATGTTATCTACAATGGCGAGATTTATAACCACAAAGCATTGGGAAAGCAGTATGGCTTTAACTACCACACCAAGTGCGATGGAGAAGTGATCTTGCATTTGTATAACGAGTTTGGAGGCGAGAAGACGGCGCAAATGATGGACGGTGTGTTTGCGTTTGTTGTTGTAGATACAGCAAAGAAGGAAATCCACCTTGGCCGCGATACCTTTGGCATTCGACCGATGTTTCTGCTAAAGACGGGAGATCAATGTTTAGCAATTTGCTCCGAAGTCAAAGGTTTGTTGAAGTTGCAGAAAGATTTGGATGGTATAAAGTCTGTTATCGAACCCTTTCTTCCAGGCCACCATGCAAGCTTGTCTTTCAATGATGATGGAGTTGCAACTATAAAGAAGATGGCTCCTTACACAAGCTTGACCAAGATACCAGAATTTGATTTCTCGTTCAATGTGAAAAGTGACATTAAAGAGAACATTAGAGCACTGTTTACTGAAGCCGTTCGTAAACGTCTCATGTCTGATCGACGTATAGGATGTCTTCTTTCTGGAGGTCTAGATTCCAGTCTTGTTGCTGCTGTATTGGTGAAACTTGCACGTGAATCTGGAATATCGTATCCCATCCAGACGTTCTCTATCGGCATGACTGGAAGCACTGATCTTGCCGCTGCTAGAAAGGTTGCTGACTATCTTGATACAGAACATCACGAGTTGGTTTTCTCTCCAGAAGAAGGCCTAGCCGCTATTCCTGACGTCATAGAGTATTTAGAAAGCTATGATATCACCACAGTTAGGGCTTCAGTTGGAATGTATTTAATTAGTAAATACATTCGCGAGAAGACGGATACTGTGGTGATATTTTCTGGTGAAGGTTCGGATGAACTAGCACAAGGATATATCTATTTTCACAAAGCGCCTTCTGCTGAAGAAGCTGATCTTGAATCGAAACGTCTTATGGAAGACCTTTATCTCTACGATGTCCTTCGTGGTGATCGTTCTACTGCTGCTCATGGCTTAGAAATCAGAGTTCCATTCCTTGATGTTGCTTTCACATCCTATTTTCTCTCATTAACGCCCTCCATACGCCAGCCTCAAGATAAAATTGAGAAGTACCTTCTGCGTTCTGCATTTGACGGAGAAGGTTTGCTTCCAAGTGAAATCCTATGGCGTCCTAAAGAAGCCTTCAGTGATGGCGTGTCATCCACCAAGGCTGGCGAGTCCTGGTACGAGATTATCCAGAAGCATTGTAAGAGGGTTGTGAGTGATATTAAGTTGGAGACGGCAGCAGAGCGATATCCATTCAACTCTCCCAAGACCAAGGAAGCGTACTACTACCGCAAGATTTTCGAAAACAAATATCCTGGTCAGAGTCATTTGATACCATATATGTGGTTGCCGAAGTGGTCTGAGAGCCAGGACCCATCTGCACGTACTCTGGCTCATTACACCCAGCCATGAAATGAGACGAGAACATGAAACATTAAGCAACTGTTTCAAAATTTCGTGTAGACTTAGTGTAACCCTTACTATACTATATTTAGGGTTAGGGATTAGTGTTTATATATATATATATATATATATTTCTAAAATTCATTAATTATTCATAAGCAAAATACAAAGGAAACTCATGACCCGTAGCGGATCTATATATTTGATATAGACTTGCTCAGATTTTCTCCTTCAATTTTTGCAGCGTAGATAACATCAATCTTCAAAATTCCAACGCCAGTGAGCGTACAAAACGAGTCATTTTAGAAGTCATATACAAACCTTGCAGTTCGGCCTTTATCAGATCTAAAACACTCGGCTGCGCCTCGATGTTTTAAATCAGATAAAGACCTCTCGCGCGGTTTGTATACAAATTACTATTATATATATATATATCGATAACGGTTACACGAAGTCCCTGCCCAATATTTCGTAAATGGCTGCTGACTTAATATGGCTATTTGTATGCATATATAACATGAAATATTAACATCATGACGAAGACATTGGGCCAAATTGCACTCTATTTATTATGCATGTAAAGTAATTTTTAATATTACAGTCAAACCGGATGTTCTCTTGCGAGCAACTTTGCAATATTGTCACGCAATATTGCAATTTTGATCTGGAGATTGCTCTGAGCAATTTGCAACCGGTGCGACAAATTGCAAATTAAAATTCACAACCAGTTTTGTAAACAAAGCCTCTGATTGGCTACTAGCAAAAAGGAAGCTTCAATTCAATTGCTCGGAGCATTTATTGCATTTATTGCATTGAAGGCACTGTATTGCACGACACTACTGCGCATGCGCAGTTACATAATCTCAGAATTTATATTAATGTTCAATTTCTCTTGATCAATAAATCGTATGAAGCAGTGAATTATATTATTTTGCTCGTTTTCGTGTATTCTTTCTGTTGCTGAAATCCGTTTTAGCGTAGATGTTAAAATCGAGGTTAAAATGACATTTTTCTTTATAAGGAAATAAATACATAGACAAACACAAAAATACCCCTGCCGGAAATAGATTCTGAGCAAGATCACCGGTCTGGTCTGAGCGGACGGTCATGGTGCTTTTGTCCACTCTACAGATCTGAGCACTAAGCGACCTAACTAATAGACTTGTTCACTAATACCGTACAACCAGATCAGTGCGTACAACCAGCCCAAAGTTTCAGCCCACACAACGAGATATCGACGCTAAGCCTGGGACCTACTGGAGCTTCTTGGAAAGCTCATTCTTGGAACTCTGTTGGGAGGCGAAAGCTGACTAATCTGGTGTGTTTAATACACGTGAAATTCCACCTAGCTTGGAGATCTTGCCTGACAATGTATTGAATATAAAGAAAGGTAAAGTGTACAATATCTTTTTGCTCAATTATAATACTTCACATCTATATTTGAAACAAAGTCAAAGCTAAGTAGGAGACAGAAATTATTGGCATATTTTACTGTTTAAACTGTGCAGTAGCTAAGGTGTGAAATTAAGTTTCTTTATCTTTAGAATCCTTCTGTACTGTACTGTAGTGATGATATCTCCTTATATATTACAAATAGTGTTACTTTTTGTAAAAATCAAATCGCAGCTATAAGACGTGGTTAAATACGTATTCGCTGTCGCTCTGTCTCATGACCTGCTGCGGCACTTTAGCGTTTAAATTTCCTAGTTGAATTGAGATATTAAAATGTCACCTCAAAACCTAGAGGCCTTTTTAGTCGTCTCACACTCACAAGTTTGCAGTATCATGCAGTACATTACGGTCTGTAATCTTTTATTCAAGTCAGCAGAGGTAATTTCGTTTTCGCAATGTGCCTGAACAAGTCGCGGCCATCAGACGTGTTAAATTAATGAATGGTTTCACTGTCGCTCATGACCTGTTGCGGTATTTTTGCGTTTAAATATTCCTAGTGACCTAGTTGATTTGAGAGAAATGTCATCTCAAAACCCTGCAACGAGGCCTTCTAGTCTCACATGATAAAAGCAAAAGAAGGTTTGCAGTACATTACGGTCTGTAATCTTCTATTCAAGTCATGTAGAGGTAATTAATACGTGTTCGTATCGAAACGTGCCTATGCCCTATGGTACAACTACAATCTACATCTACAATGTGTATATAATCGAAAAACGTAACTTATCGTTGGTGAAACAGAAATGGGAATGAGCATGAAATGGTGAAACTGAAAGATATTTTTAAATATTCTGACTCTTGCTTTAAAATATTTCTTTATCCGAATCGTTGACTAATTAATGAGCTGACATGCTTCATGGGTGTTGCAATAATTGTCTTACTTCCGCCTATCCACTCTCGCGTGGGCGGAATTGTGAATCCAGAACTATTATTGCAATTTGCTTACAATGTCAATGTTAATATACATTTTACGACCATATACAGGGTGAGTCAGAAAAAAGTGATGCCTTTGAAATTTAATACAATAGTGAACCTTTTGAAATTGAACTTCATATTTGCATTTTCTTTCAAATTTCTATATTTGTATTATGTATTATTTTCAATTTTTTTTCTGACTCACCCTGTACACCAAATATTATTGATCGTGGTTCCATATGCGAGTTCGAGTTTCGCTTAAAGATAACATTTATCCGGAGCGCGTAGGGTGTAAAAGCCCGTTGGAGAAGGTATTTGTTCCGCTCGGCTATTTACACCCAGGTTTAGAAAAGCAGAGCGAAGTCAAAAGTTTATCAAATATCGCAGGCGCATGACTATGTTGCGTGGTGAATATGGCGGATTGTCAGGAGTGGGATGAGCGAGATTTTAAACTGAGAAACTCTCGTTTCATAGGAAGATCTAGGACTCTCGTTTCGCGTTTTAATACTTCAAAAAAATGATAAGGGAAAAATATGATGGGAAATTGTTAAATACAGGGTGTATAAAAAAACTATACTCTTTACTTTATCATGTGTTAATGGTTAGTTAAGTTTATAGATATACTTTATATATAGTATATAGATATACACAGGCCTTCAGCTGTCATACCATTTTTGTATGTTTGCAATAAAAAATGGCCAAATACGATCTGATTTAAATTTTAATTTTGTTGCAGAGTAAGGAACACATAACAAGTCGTGCATAAACTGATCAGACCACAGATTTACTTTGACCGTCCCTGTAACTGCATGTCGCCCAAAAAAAAGATATGGGTCGAAAACATATAACAATTAGGGACCGGTCATTATTTATGGCGGGGGGTGGCACCGAAGAGAAAAGGGTTGGGTAAACAAACATTTTAGCAAGTAAAAGGTTGGGTGAATGAAAAACAGAGCAACTGAAGGGTTGGGTACAAAATTTCAATGCCATTTTCAAATCACAACTATTTCAATTACTAAAGACCATATATAAAAAGCAATGTCAACAGTCAAATTGTCAATACAGTACATAAAAATCAGTCAGAGTCAGTAGACTCGCTATCATGATAATTGTCCAATTTTTTAGGTACAATTGCTGCCCTCGTCCTTTTTTTCTTTGCAACTTTGCTACGCTATTTTTTCTGCCTTCTGACACTTCTTGTCTTCTCAGATTGTAAAACCGAGGCAGCATCAAATCTTTTTCTCAATTGAGAAAGCAAAAATTGCAGATTGTTAACAAGTCTCTCAACCTCACTCAAAATGGGTGAAACCTACTTCATCATGGGCCCAAACTTTGGGAGCCATGTTTACATCCAACAACTCCTTTCTTTGATCCAATAACGTTGATGAGGTAAATGTGGATACTGCACCAGTCGAAGATAACATAAATGGTGATGAAGATTCTGGCAATGACAGTGATGATGATATTGTGATCAACGAAATAGGCAGTGGGAGTGAAGAGAGTGATTATGAACATGAAATTGATAGACTTGAACCAGTTGTTGTGCAAGATGTGGGAGACATGCTGGGTCATGGAATATATTCCAGCTACAATGAGCTATTAAACATTTAATACCCGCCTACAGAGACAGCCATGTTGCACTGCTGCTACATCTATATTAAAACTATCAATTTGAAAACTATCATGCGTACTGATAACTAATCAACCCTATCATCAATCTAAACTGTTCAAACAGTGTCTACAAGAATCAAAGTCATGACACAGAAGTTGTAAATAACATGTATGATAACTTACCACTGTCTTTTTGTACAGTTTTCGGCAAGGGGTGGGTATTTATTTTTTAATTGACATTTAAGGTTGGGTAAAGAAAAAATTTGACTTTTTAATGGTTGGGTCAGTAAATTTTTTACCAAGAAAAACATTTCTCTTCGGTACCACCCCCCGCCATAAATAATGACCGGTCCCTTAGCTCCAATATTTTATATGGACTATATAGTTCTGAAATATATGCTTATTCAGTTTAAATAACTGATATCGTGAAACTGAGTAACTGACATTTAACTGATATGAGCTATGTTAACTAAAGGTTCAGTAATCAACTCACTGTAAACTAATGATTTTGAACATCCGTATAATATACATTTGGAACAATGTCATTCGGAAATTTAGAGATCCATTCGGAAATTTTTTATCTGCACCCCCATCAGCCATTAGTGGCTAGCTACGGCCCTGTTAACAGCCTTTGTCATGTCTTTGAAACTAATGCTTACGTCAGCAATAATATTTTTAAAAACTCCGTAACTCAAAGGGGAATAATTGTATTGACACAAACATTTTGGTGAATACTCGTAGTTAGGATATACGGAACATATAAATCTGTAGCTTTAATTCTTGAATTTTATGACGTCACGTGAAAACGATCTATTGTTGACATAGTCATAGAGTAAGAACCATGTTCAATAGAAGGCGCGTCTCACAGAACTAAACGGTGAGCAATACATCACCCGTGTTTCACTCCGCCGATACTGACATAAATTATGTATGGTTTGCAGATGTAGACTCGACATTTGGGGACCAAATTGGCGAATCGAAAACATGTCGAAAAAGTTTGACCTGAGCAGCAAGCTTACAGGCAGGAAGTGCAAGTTGTCTAAAAGACATGTGGTTCTTAAATCCTCGATTTCAAACACCACATCTGATCACCGTCCTCCACAAGGTAGTACATTACTTACATTTTCTGGAAATAGCATGTTTATAGTATAAGAAAACAGGACTTTATTTCAGGATTTTTTTAACGTGCAGTTCTACACAAAATGTGCAGTTCTAAATCAATTTGTGCAACTCTAAAGTAATCGAAGGAATGAATGGAATACATATAGCTTCAATAACAAAAACAGTACCAGAATATTTATTTTCTCATAACAAACTTAACAATATTTAGTTTTTGTTGACAATTTTCAGCATCGTTTCTATTTGTAGGGATGAGAATCAGTTAATGAAAGTTTATTAATAAGAAAAAAATTGTGCCATTTGCGCGAGTTGAATTTCATGCTATGACATGCATGTCGCAGGGCCTTTTTTTAACTAATATACTGGGGGGCCAAAGCCCCCAGCCCCCATATTAGCCCCCCAGTAAATTACCCCCCAGTGAATGTCCCTTTTGTCCAAAGTATAAGCCAAAGAGGGGAAAATGACTTAGTTCAGAAGAGAGTTATGATATTCTCATAACAAAACATTGCTTTTATACCAAAAGCTCAGTCTGTTTAGATGGGATATTTCAAAAATTGTCTCTGAAAATGCAGGAAATCAAACCACAGAAACTCAAAAATACAAACATTTTCTGGGTGAGGACCCCCAGACCCCCCACCAAATCCACACACCTTCAATATACCACATTCTTGTTAGGTCCCTTTTTGTTTTTGCCCCCCCCCCCCCCCCACTAACCATTTCTTAAAAAAGGTCCTGATATGTTGTGACAGCATGACAAAATGTGCAGTTCTACATTTTTCTTAAAAAAACCCTTTATTTACCCATTGCCTATCGATAACTTTATAAAAAAGAAAGTTTGAAACAGTCTCCAAATAGAAGTTCAAGAAAAACACAAGATTGAAACAGTCTCCAAATAGAAGTTAAGTATAGAAGTATTTCGACTTTATTTCAAATTCATTATCAGGTTTCAAATAGACAAAGAAGATATTCAATATTTACTTTATATTTTAGCTAAATTAAGTAAATATAGAGCCTCTATTATCCTTGAGAATTATATATAATTTGAAGCCAATTCATTTGATATGAACAGCTACAGTAGGTGATAGTTTTTTACGAAAAAAATATCAGACTGTTTTTCTGATTTTCTCAAATCTTGAGTTTCAAGATGGAACTTTAATTCGGAGATTTTCGTACAGTGTAAGGCTTCATTTCACAGTAAATTATACAGTTCTTTACAGTTCTTTTGCCAACGTAATTCTTACTTTCTTATAGAAAACAACACATCATTGAAAGTTTTTGAAAGAAAGAGATCTTACGACGATCAAGACAACAATGATGATCTCAGAAAAAGATTATGTAACAATTATCGGATATCTCTACCAACATCACAGAATCCACTTCCGACTGACGTACGTCGGGATCATGTAAAACGGTCGTTAACATCTGTGGGTATATCTGGAGCCAGTATCAGCAATATTCCAGAAAACAAATGCATAATGCATGAAACAGCAAATGCATATACAACCCAAGAACGTGATCGAAAATTCATGTCTAAACCTTCCAAGACTGGCGAAAGTATGAGCCGAAATTTGAATAGTCAAAATCCTGGCCATACAACAACAAACTCCACACCTATGAGTTATGCATGCCTTAAAAATCTTTGTGGTGATCAGGTCTCCGCTGAAGATGCCTCTTCAAGATTGTGTGAACATGCGCAACTTCAACGTTTCGAAGCATTGTTACAACAAAATGAGATAAGATACGATCTTATGAAGTTGATCATATCTGTGATCGATAAAGTTTGCCAATCAAGAATACCAACTCATTTACACACGATTCTAGGTATTTTAAACAAGGTACGGTTCTGGTCCACTCTGGGTATATTTATTGCTGAACTGGAGACTAAAAAAGAATGCCTCTCAGACCCTCATGTAGCTTCCATGCTTAACCATCTTTGTAAGATCTTCAGTATTTCATTAGAACGTTTACCTTTTCTTTATTCCCGCATTCCCTTCTATCAACTACAAAGTGCTGTGAAGTTTTTCAAGGAAACCGAAAATGTTCCAATAGACGCCACTGTTGACAGCCTTTTGACGGACGTTGCTGAAAAATGCGAACGTGTAAAGAAGGGAATCCGTGAAAAAGGACAATCGCAAGCTGAGCCACCGGATGATTTCCGAACGCTAAGTGTATTTCCAACAGACGAAGATATTTTCAAAAGAGGAAAACCATTTCTTAGAGAAAATATTGTTAAGAAGCCTTTTTCAAGTGTTGATCAATACTTGGATATTCACTTTCGACTTCTGAAAGAGGATTCCCTGGCAGGTCTACGTAAAGGAATTCGGGATCTTCAGAAGAGTTACATACAACAGCAATATGGTCAAGCAGCAGTTGATAAACCACAGAATGACGTCAGTTTATATAATGACGTAATGATCAACGAGCAAGTGCAGGCCACAAATCGCGGGAATGTCACCAAGGGTATTGTCTACAACGTGTCATTTAATGCCAAGCATTCGTCCATCAAACATATTAACTGGGCACGATCGAAGCGACTGTTGTTTGGTTCACTGGTATGTTTGATATCGACTGATTTCAAGAAAGTTCATTTTGCTACAGTACAAGACCGCAAACCTGACATGCTCAAAGAAGGTTACATTCAGTTATGTTTTGAAGGAAATACATGTCCAGGTTACGATGATATGGGAGAGAAATATCGCATGGTCGAGAGCAGTTCAGCATACTTTGTCGCGTATCGTCATATTCTTGAACGACTTCAACAAATTAAAGAAGAAACAATGCCATTTAAAGACTACATCGTGTTTTGTGAACATGAAATTGACAAGGTAATTATTTACAAACCAATTTTAACTTCCCATCTCTTCTTCTGTCTTCCCGGGCTTCAACTTCATCTCTTTATATTTAACTTGTTGATCTATGCAACGTTAGCCTTGCTTCCCTCACCTCATCTGTATGTCTACCACCCCACATCATTTGCTCATATCTTACTTCCTCTTTTGTGTTTTAGTGAAACCCCTAAGAACACGATCCATCTCCACATTCGCATCTACGACCTCATCGGGTCCTCATTTTTTCCGCATCGTCCAGCAATCAAACCCATTAAGTAGCACCAGACTCAGTACTGTTTTGTAGAATTTGCATTTCAGCGTTCTTAGTTGGAATAAAAAAGTGACAAGTTTCCTTGCAAAAGAGCCATATTAAAAATATATCGCGCTTTACAAACTTCTTGTCAAAAATGGTTAAGCCTAAAACATTCAGGTAAAATTCAGGTAGACGTTTATTGATTGGTATTTACACTGAGTTGTCTTATATTTTTAGCCTACCTACTTTAAGATAAAATCAGAAGAAGACACTCCGAAAACGATTAAGTTAGTTAAAACTGGAAAACAGTTGCAGTGGTCGCAGTTGACAGATGATGACAAAACCTCCCGTGTTAAGATTGTCAGCCCGTATGACCTGAGCACGTGGCCAGACGGCGATGTGATTGGTTTGAATGAGTCACAGTATAGAGCATTCCAGTCTGCTTTACAAAAAGAATTCGCTGTAATTCAGGGACCCCCAGGCACTGGTAAGACATACCTGGGACTAAAAATTGCTCACACCCTCCTGGATAATGATCACCTATGGAAAGAAGCAGGCGACGTGAAATCATGTCCGATTCTCATGTTAGCTTATACTAACCACGCCTTAGATTCATTCTTAGAAGGACTTACCATTGATCGAAAAGGTATTGTTTTATGAATTAACCACAAGTATGCGCGGGTTTCGCTAAGCACTATATCATGCTGCAGATGGTGGTCAATAATAAGTTATCAGAAAGAGAAAACGTTGATTCTTTTCTTTAAAGTAGAAGTCATGTATTTGGAAAATAAATAAGAGAGACATTATTTTGGTTTAATTTGATTTGATTGCTCCTATACGTGTTTACACAACTGAAGTTGATCGCCGGCCATCTGTTGTCCCGTTACACTTTCCAAAAACTTACAAATACTGAACTAGTGTATTTGTAAATTAAGGTATGACGTTTAACAAAAACACGAAAAGAAGTTCAGGTTTTATTGCTAAAGAAAACGATAAAGGCAATAATACTAAAATTGAACAAAGTAAATTTTCAAGTGCATGGTACGCCTATAAGATTTTAGGTTTTTATGCGACATTAAACAAATATCCTCCTAATACTAACATCGCTTTATATTTCTATAATCTGCATGTAGATATTATTCGTGTTGGAGGACGTAGCTCAAGCGATGAACTTAAACAATGCAACATAAATGTGGTGAGAAGAGAGCGTCGAAACACAGAATATCAAGATGGCGTAAGAAGATTGCGCGGGAGAAGAGTGAGAAGGTTTCGTGAAGTTGAACATGAAAAGGAAGCGTGTCAAGCAACATTAAATAGATATACAGAGATCTACGCCAAGTCCGTCAAGGGAATACTTCCAGCAAGAGAATTTGTGAAGTGCATGCAGACGGAACACCGGGAATACCTCTCAGAAAACAAATATATGCTCGAGTTTCTCGGAATTTCCTTAAATTCTGAAGCAGAACAGAATGCAGATAAGTTAGCAGATGAAGAGCAGGATTATGAGGAGTTTGATGGACATGATCTCGGAGGACACTTCTACGTCGGACATGTTGAAGAGGATGAAAAACAAGAATCCAAAAATGACGTTTTGATTTGTTTTGCAGTAGAAACATCGGAACCTGAGGGGATATTAGAACTTCTGAAAACTGATTTACTCGAACGTGAAAGAGCTGAGAATCTGGAGGAAAGAACAGGCGGTGCAGATCTTTCATGGTTAAATGTAGAGCAAAGATGGTCACTCTATTTACTGTGGTTAACACGACTTCGTGAAGTTTTGCGTGTTGAAATAAGAAACAAACAGACAGAATATCTGGATCTTAGTAACGAGTATGAAGAATTACGCAATATCGAAGATCTTGGTATACTGCGAAATTCTCGAGTTGTTGGCATGACAACTACATGTGCATCAAGAAATCATAAACTTCTTCAACAACTTCGACCTCGCGTTGTAATCATCGAAGAAGCAGCGGAATTATTTGAGGCCCACGTTGTCACTTGTTTAACAGAGTACAGTCAACACTTGATTCTAATCGGTGATCATCAACAACTTCGACCAAACCCAAGTGTCTACAACTTAAGTGTGAAGTACAGCCTTGATGTATCTTTGTTGGAAAGAATGATCGAAGCGGGTGTGCCCTATAACCGCTTGTCCGTGCAACATAGAATGCGACCTGAAATTTCTAAAATGTTTCGCCACATCTATGATGGTCTTGAAGATCACACATCTGTTACGGAGTACGAGAACATCCGAGGTGTTAATAAGAATTTATTTTTTATTGATCATGATGTCCATGAAAGTGTCCACGACAATGTTCATAGTAAGATCAACCAACATGAGGCAGACTTTTTTGTCGAACTTTGTCTCTACCTTTTACGACAAGGCTACAAATCGTCGCAGATTACGATTTTGACAACCTATACAGGCCAGATGTTTGTTATTCGAGATCTCATAAAGAGCAAGAAAGATGAATTTCAAGACGATTTACCTCGAGTTTCCAGTGTAGATAATTTCCAAGGTGAGGAAAATGACATCATCTTGCTCTCGTTAGTACGAAACAATGAAGAAGAAAACATCGGTTTCTTAAAGACCAACAATCGTGTTTGCGTTGCTCTTTCGCGTGCCAGAAAAGGACTTTACATTATTGGTAACAGAAAGATGCTAACAAACAAAAGCACACTCTGGAAAGGAGTGCTCACCGATTTCGATGAAAGTGGTTGCATTGGCAAGTTACTGCCTCTAACATGCAGTAATCATCGAACAGAAAATTTAGTTTCCAGTGCTGCAGATTTTAAGAAACGCGTTCCTAATGGTGGCTGCTTAGAGAAATGTCAACATCGTCTTGAATGTGGTCATGCTTGTCCCCAAATGTGTCATCCAAATGGCCATGAAAATTTCAAATGTGAGAAACCTTGTACAAGAAATGTCATTGGTTGCGATGTGTTGGGCCACAAATGCACAAAGCTCTGCGACGAGCGGTGTGATTATAACTGTCAATGTCTCGTTGATAGAGTTTTAAATTGTGAACATACGATGACTTTGCCATGCAGTGATGATGTAAATATTGCAAAGTGTAAAGAACGATGTGAAAAGACACTTGTTTGTGGCCATCGTTGTCAAGCATTATGCAGTGCACCGTGCACCAAACAATGCATGGAATTAGTGAAGAAAACTGATCTGTCATGCGGTCATGAAAACACAATGGCTTGCTCGGCTACTCAAAAAGATTGTCGAGTTCCATGTAATACCTTGTTGAAATGTGAACATCTTTGTGCTGGTAAGTGCGGAGACTGCATTCAAGGAAGAGTTCACGTGAAATGTGCGAAGAAATGCGAACGAAACCTTATATGTTCACATCCATGTAAAAGTAGCTGCATAAAGAATTGCCCGCCTTGTAAGGAGGATTGTCCTCGAAGATGTCATGACAGCGAGTGCGAAAAAAAGTGCGGAGAAATATGTAC